>JARPMR010000002.1:30540402-31067360 GCA_029955525.1 Oeneis ivallda | reverse complement strand
ATGTATCACACGATCTTTTCATATTTTATGTAGAGGGATGTGTTTCAATATATTTATATTTTCCACGCCTATAGCATCCATCAATTTTTCTCTAAGTTTTCATTAGCCGGAAATCTGAAGATAAGAAGTATAATATTAGTATAATCTATATTCTATACTGATATTATAAATGCGAAATGTGTCTGTCTACCTGTCTGCTACGTTTAAACGGTAAAATTTTGTACCTACCTATAGAGATAGAATCCTGCAAAATTGAGGAGTTCCATGGGAAAAAAATCTTAAACGACAGCAGAAAACATGGACATTATCATCTATTATAAAGAGGGATTAGATTCTAGCATATATTATTTATATGAAGTATTAAAATAACTGGACAAATGATATAAATTTCAACTATAAACACCAAGCTTCTTGTATTATCTGATATGGTAATGAGCAGTAATGCATTAGAATTTATTCAAGTCGTTTAATGTCTCCTATAATAATATCGACAAGTCGATACTCCATTGACACAAATAAACAATGGACATCCCTAAGGCTCATGTTGTGTGTACATTACATTACATAATGTGTTGTACATAACACTCATAAAATGGTGGATGGCACCCGGCTTGACTAGTAATTACTTTATATACTTTATCTCCATCTATTTCCTACCTACCATGGTTCGTGGTCTATGGCACAGATGACAGAACCAAAGAGGATTTTACAACATAGACAACGAACGCTAGGATCACAGTACCACTGAGTATTTCATAGATTACCACAGATTAGGTATGTCACATTCTAATTAATGTCCTGGAACTAGGAATTACGACTACCTGGCAAACCATGGAACTAGGAATTACGACTACGTCTTGGCAACATCGGCGACCTATCATTTTCAAGATGTGGTACAGATAGTTCAACTCAGTTGTGCGCGGCCCTATGTGTGGGTAAACCTTGTACATATTCAGTGACTGTGTGCGTGACAACAGGTACAGTCGGGTACAAATACAGTTATTTACGGGTTCTTAAAAAAAACAATAATTTAGTTATTTAATGTTTGTTTATTGAATATTAATCTGAATCACTACTTGAAAAATTAAATGATGAATTTTCGGATTCGCTGCTCTCACCAAAGTTAATTATGAATTCTGACTCCATGCCAAAATGTCGATAGTATTATTCTTCTTTCTTTTGTACATGTCGACAAGTATTACCCCACATCCCTTCATCAATTCGACTTAAGCGTTCATTTATTCGTTGCATTATTCCCGTCACATTTTGGTGGGTATTATGCGAAGCAATATAGTTTTTTAAATTCCCCACACATTTTCAATGGGGTTTAGTTCAGGATGATATGGTGGCAGTCGAAGAACTTTTATGCCATATGGCTGAAGTATGTCGTCCATCTTATAACAGCTGATATGGTTTTCTTTATTTTTTTTAATCAAATCATACAGTTCAATTTTTTTCATACCTTGATTAAAAGCTATATTTTTTTCTGCCAACCATCGCTGCATTTCAATTTTTTTGGAATTAGAATTTTTAGCTCTGTCATTTTGAACATTGTGGTATGAAGCATTTTATCAAGCACAACCACAGAGTTAGGTGGAAGATTCGGTACTTACTAGACGTTCTTTTAGCCACTTTTCATAGTTTTCTGCGTTCATATTAGAGTGGTAATCACCAGAAACACTATTTGCTTTGTATGTCAATAGTGCGTTAGGTACGAAACCTTGTTCTGAACCAGCATGCACAATAATAATTCTTTGTCCTTTCGACAGGTTTCTCTTTAAAGGTGGTCCATCTTTATCACACCGTCCTTTGTTTTGCACATGATTAGTTAAGATATAGCTCTCATCTGTATATACGATACACCGATTTTCTTGACGATATCTGAGTAAATTTTTCAGGTAAGAAAATCGTAGTTTTGGATGTCATGCCACTCTAGATAATAACTCGTCTGTTATCCACAGTTTTTCGCCATTTGTATCCCAACTTCAACAAAAGCAAGGTAGGTAACTCGCGATGTTCTAAATGGTAATTTTGAATAGTGGAACGAATAACATCAACGTTGAAGTTGTCTAATCCTAACTTCTTTAAACGTTTTTTACGGTCTTTATGCGGAGATTTCAATTTAGAGTCAGATTCTTTTCCTTCAGCCAATATATTAGTTATTGTTCTTTCTGACACCCCTACTGCCATTGCTGTTCTTTTTCGTACGCTATTTAAATGTTCACTCAATTTCGATATTAAAATTGGACTTGCACTGCCAACTGGATCACTTACGAGTTCCAATATATCTCTTGCATCTTTTTCAGAAATTCATATACCTTAGCGATGGTTTCTCGAGTCTAAAACAATAACACGTGAACTAGTATAACCGGCCACTTTGCTTAGCGTTTGTGGACGAAAGCCTTTGATTCGGTGGAAACTTGGGCTGTATTGAGGTCGCTGCAGAGATGCCGGATTGACTACCGGTATATCCAAGTGTTGAAGTGCTTGTACGAAAACGCCACCATGTCAGTACGTATACAGGACCAGACTACGAGACCAATCCACTAGCAGCGTGGAGTGCGACAGGGAGATGTAATCTCCCCGAAGCTATTTACCGCTGCGTTGGAGGACGTCTTTAAGCTTCTGGATTGGAACGGACTTGGCATCAACATAAACGGCGAGTACATCACTCACCTGCGATTTGCCGATGACATAGTAGTCATGGCAGAGACTCTGAGAGATCTCAATACAATGCTCAATGATCTCAGCAGGGTTTCTCAACAGGTGGGCCTGAAAATGAACATGAGCAAGACGAAAATCATGTCCAATGCTCATGCTCCGCTCCACCCAGTCATCGTTGAGAACTCTGCGCTCGAAATTGTAGACGAGTATATATACCTGGGACATACAGTCCAGCTAGGTAGGTCCAATTTCGAGAAAGAGATTAACCGCCGAATCCAACTCGGCTGGGCAGCGTTCGGGAAGCTCCGAGATGTCTTCTCGTCCAAAATCCCTCAGTGCCTGAAGACTCAAGTCTTCGAACAGTGCGTGTTGCCAGTGATGACTTACGGATCCGAGACATGGTCGCTAACTATGGGCCTCATAAGAAGGCTCAGGGTCACCCAGCGAGCGATGGAGAGAGCTATGCTCGGTATATCCCTGCGAGATCAAATCAGAAATGAGGAGGTTCTTAGGAGAACCAAAGTCACTGACATAGCTCAGCGTGTCGCGAAACTGAAGTGGAAATGGGCGGGGCACATAGTTCGAAGAACTGATGGTCGTTGGGGTCCCAAGGTGTTGGAGTGGCGACCCCGCACCGGGAAACGCAGTGTTGGCAGACCCCCCACCAGGTGGACCGACGACATCAAACGAGTCGCAGGGAGCCGCTGGATTCAAGCGGCGCAAGACCGAAGCCTGTGGAAGTCCATGCAGGAGACCTTTGTCCAGCAGTGGACGTCTATAGGTTGATTAAGAGAAGAGAAGAAGAAGATTTCTATTGCACTGTTACAAAACCAAAGAGTTACTCTGGTGGAGTTACTGTTTTTTCACAGATGGCGTTAGCATTTTATCCAATTTAAACAATAAAAATTCCACATTTAGAAATTATTTAAAATAAAATTGAAAATAGAAAATTCAGTCTCTCGATCTGGGATTCGAACCATCGACGTTGAATTTATAGGCGACTGCCCTAACAACTAGGCCATGCAGACGCCGTGTTCTAGGGCGAAAATACCGAATACAATGCAAAATTCACATTCAACAAAAAAGTGTCGGTTTCAAAAATGTGTCGAGGTCGAGTTTCGGTTCCTTAATTTTTTCCGTCTAGCCCCCTTCCGTACCGCGCGATAAGGAACTTATGATTACTTATAATATTAAGGAAAATATTTACCTGACTCCTTAGACATTTTCTCCGTGAAGAACTAGACATTTTTGTTAACGACTGTACCCGTATGAAAAAGCGATAAGAACACGTCTTGCTCGGACGACGACTGCCGCGTCCACGCCGCGTCACTGCCACACAAATGAAAAATGTATATTTACAAGCGCACACACACATGGGGCCGCGCGCGCAACTAAGTTGAACTATCTGTACAATATTTGTTTGTAATTTTTCGTTAGGCATCAAGTGTAACCTCTTTACAAAGTTATCGCTAGCAGGTCCCTTACACCTACCTAAGTCCTAACACCACACGAGTAAAGTAGGTAACATAGCGCAACGCTGTGTGCGTGAGCTCTCACCGACACGCGGTCCGAGTCAAAACTCAAACCTCCAGCCTCCAAGCCACCTCCAGGCTTCAAGCCGAGTATGAACGTAAGGGCGATGGTCGTGCGTTTAGTGAAAATAAATAGACGAACAATTTAGGTAGTGATTGAGTGAGTGATTTAGATTAATTTGTGTAAATAGTGTAAAAATGCCAAGCACTTGCACAGTTTGCTTAAAAAACCCCAAAGACAATTGTTACGGTTGGTTTCGTGTTGAGTAGAATTGAAACTGCAACGTCAGCACATAGAAGTTACATTTATTAATAGTTCTAAGGGTCGTGGGTTAAGAGGCCCGCCACGATTTGCTTCACAAGTTGTAATGGTTTATGTACTGCCCTGTCAGCCAGCGATTGCCCAGCGGGAGTGCGGAATCTTCTGCCAGGGTCCACGTCGTGCGGTGGACGTGCGCGAAGGGCACGGCAACGCAGAACACGTGGCACGCAGAAGAGGCGTGATACGACTCACGACTCAATCGTTTAGATGTGTCTTATTATTAATGTTAAAAATACACTGGATATAATAATAAACTGGCTTAATCGTAATAGACTCACAATCAACTTAGATAAAACAAACTTAATGATTTTTAAGCTCAGAGAAAATATGCCCTATGCTTTGAATGTAAATTATGAAGGTAAAACTATCAACGAAGTCAATGTAACAAAATTCTTAGGTCTGAATATTAATTCTACTTTAAATTGGAAGGAACATTTAAATCATATTTGTACTAAGTTAAGGCGATTCTCCTTTGCACTTCATATGTTGCGGAAAACGTAAACGTGTTGGCGCTACTGACGGTTTACCATGGCTATGTGGCTTCGCTATTGAGATATTGTATTCTATTTTGGGGTAATTCTACTGAAAAAGAAGCTGTATTTAAGGCACAAAAGAAATGCTTAAGGGCCATATTTAAATTAAAAACGACAGATAGTTGTAAGCCCTATTTTAAAAAGTATAAAATTCTTACAATGCCATGTCTGTATATTTATGAAACTAGGTATTGTATTTGTTAAAAGTAATTTAAATTTATTTCAAAATCGCAACAGCAAAAGACATGCCATTGAGCTGCGACAGCCACCCAGTAGATGTGCCCATTTTACAAAAAGCTTCTTCTGCACTGGGCCTCGTTTATATAATCACTTACCCAGAGACATCATTGAAACGCAGGAGATCCCTATGTTTAAAAAAAAGTTGAAAAAATTTTTGATAGATAAGACATATTATTATACAATTTGTGATTACCATATGGAAAATTTTAACTGTTGTATATAATTTTTTGACATTTAATTTAATTTTTTTTTTTGACATATAATAACATTCCTATATTTGTACACCACACTTTGGTAGGATATGCACATTTTAAATTGTTTTACAGGAGTCTAGGCGCCGAATATGTTTTTGTCCCATTCGGTGTCGAGACCCTTGGTCCGTGGGGTCCTAGCGCTATAAGCCTTTTTAAGGAAATAGCGAAAAGGTTAGTCGACATCACAGGAGACCGAAGAGCTGGCAGCTACCTCGGACAAAGAATTAGTCTAGCTATTCAAAGGGGGAACGCTGCCAGTATCTTCGGAACCTTGCCTAAAGGGACTCCTTTTAATAATATATTTTAGGTATTATATTTTATTTATAAGTTAATTTTAATTTAAAGTATGTATAGTTTAAAGTAAATTAAATAATAAAAATTAAATTTTTTAAATTGTATATTATAACATCTTGACTGTACCATATTCACAAATTAATAAATGAATTATGAATTATGTTCGAATATAGATGCAGTGAGCGGAAGCGGTGAACCCTGGAACGCATATTCCAGCTTGTGAGCAAGCATTCCATTGCCCAGTCTGAGTGCAACAACCTGGCTGAGCCTAAGCAGCGTGCGGCTAAATGCCATATGGTGATGTGGTTGTCACAATCAGACGGAGTTTACAATAGCAAAAAATAAAGAAGAATGATGGGTGATCAACTAATTAACACTACAAAATGATTAAAAAATATTACTGCTGTAGGCAAATATAGGCAAGTAAGGCAAGGTGAAATTTAGAAAAAAGGTATTACCACACATCTACAGTAAAAAATAAAATTTTAGGAGGAGTACTCAACACTTACCCGTTTCACGGGGTCAATAATCCACTAGTAATCCGAAAAATGAGAATTTAGAATAATAATAAAAGTCTAAAATATAATTAGAAATTTGATGAAATTGCCTTCCAAAGGTACACAGGTCTGTTACTCGTCCACGTACGTCTAACCGAGTACGATACCGGTTCTGCCGCTGAAAACGGCCCCCGCGGTGTGCGGGAGGGAGGAACCCAGCACGTACGCCGCGCGCAGCGCGCGAAATACCTAATTATTACTTTACACAATAAGGACATTTCCTTTCTTTATATTCGAGAGATAAAAGAGAAATAAGCACTTTTTATACGTTCCGGTACAATAAAACTATTTAGGTAATAACATTGATAGTCAAGTGAGAATGACGTGTATTAGCAAGAAAAGGGTAGAATTATTTTGCTATAATCCGCCAACAGAAAAAATCTGTATAATTTTTACACTACTCTCGACGCACGTTTCGCCCCGACACCGGAGCATCCTCAGGAGATGTTGACTCTACAACGATGCATTGTCTAGACAATCGGTGTCGGGGCGAAACGTGCGTCGAGAGTTGTGTAAAAATTATACAGATTTTTTCTGTTGGCGGATTATAGCAAAATAATTCTACCCTTTTCTTGCTAATCATGGACTTCCGCAAAGTAACGCCTGCTTCTATCCAATAATGACGTGTATGTTAAAAGTACTGATGTTCATTAAAAAAATCGTTTCTTTATAATATTTGTCTAATTTAAATATTGGTTGTTCAAGTTCAGGACATAAATGAAATTATACATAATTATACAAACTTAAAAATATTTTTATTTATTCCTTAAATTGTTGACAATTGACATGCATCAGGTGACAACCCTAGCAGAATAGGTATACTTCTTTGACCTTGTTAGGAAGCTTCCTCTCTGTTCGGAATGTTTACTCGTGTGCTTACATGTCTCCTTCATTTCGCGTTATGCCTGAACATGTATCCACTAAGTACCTGCTGCTGTTTCGTGGAGGAAAACAAATAATAACACTTTTGTTAATACATTATTGTTTTATTATAGAAGAATGTACTCGTATAGATACACAATATTAGGTGGTATTTAATGTATCAAGTTAGTAATATTTTATTTTAACAGTAAATGAATAATAATTATAAAAATTATACAGATAAATAAGTAGTTGACACCCTATTAATACCTACATAATACGATTTTACACATTGACATATTCACCTACACAGATTTAGGATTGGTAGTCGCTAGATACCTACCGCACTTCCTAAAAACAAAACGTCAAAACGAAAACGACAAACACAAACACGACGACAACACACGCACGGCGTATAGTACGCCAGTTCAGGCGTACTATGTATTGCCACAATTTACTAGTACGCCGACGGTATCTAGTAGGTGCGAACCGACTACCAATCCCAAACCTAAGTATGTCCACAAAATGCTTACAAAATGGTAATATTATGCAAATGTCAATTTTTACCTTTTTAGCTCAACAGATAATTGGATTGAAAGGTCGCAGGTTCCGTCCTCACCCGAAACAATATAGTCGCACCTGCCTACTCCTAGCGCAAGAAGAGGACACTATTAGTCAAGTTCAGCTCGGTTAACACTCTTTTTAACAAAACAATAAATCAGGAAACTTGTTAAATATTTCATCAAAGCCTCTCTCATGCATACCTTAGGTACCAAGGAAAAGTATGCTTGCTTGTATTCCCATTTATGCAGGGTGCGAGGGACACCCTAAAGACAACTGAAGCCAGGGACTGGGTACATGACTGGGTCCCTCAGCGTTGGTTTGGAATGTTTCATTGGTGTTTTCGTGACTTTGGATTTTTTTTTTTCATTTTTTAATTAATTACAACATGGAATCGTTTATGTAACCTACCTCAACTTGATTTTATTGAAAAAACAAGAAATACTAATTTAACACACAACAGCGATGTAATACTCGATCAGCAGTTAAACAAAAGTTCAAAGCACTCGGCCAAAGAACCCACACACCGCAACTTACGACGCGCCGTACCTAATGCGGGTGTAGGTATCGGCGTATATATGAAATGTATGTATATATGAAAATATAATATATTAACAATATAATATTATTAGCTGCCCGGACAGACTTCGTTCTGTCAAAAGTTAAAAGTATTTTTTTTTAATTAAAACCTTCCGTGAGGAACATACAAAAAATAAATTAACCGAATTGGTCCATCCATTCTTGAGTTATGCGCTTACCAACATTCATTTTTATTTATATACTAGCTGATGCCCGCGACTTCGTCCGCGTGAATTTAGTTTTTTGTTTTTTTTTTGTATTTAAACCTTCCGTGGAACTTAAGGAACATACAAAAAAATAAATTAACCGAATAGGTCCATCCATTCTTGAGTTATGCCCTTACCAACATTCATTTTTATTTATATAGAGAAGATTGTTATAGTCAAAAGTGGTTCTAGCAGTTTCAACTAGTGATACAACACTATTACCGGGTGGTATCGTTTAACTTTGAAACATCCACTGGCTCTGTAGCCTGGCAGCTGCAGTGCAACAGAGCAACCGCCGAGTTTCTTGCGGGCTCTTCTCGGCAGGAAGGGCATTCCGAACCAGTGGGAGACTCAGCGACGATTCGAAAGCACTTGTGGAAGTTTATTTCACACAAGTGAAAGGCTTTTCCCAAGTGTGTTCGCATGTGCCTTACTAAACTATGCTTCTGTGAACATTTATACTCGCATAGTTCACAAGCATAAGGCTTGTCGCCCGTATGAGTTCTCATGTGACTTATTACATTACTCTTACATGAACATTTATTTTTACAAAGCATAAGGCTTGTCGCCCGTATGAGTTCTCATGTGACTTATTAAATTACTCTTACATGAACATTTATATTTACATAGTTCACAAGCATAAGGCTTGTCGCCCGTATGAGTTCTCATGTGACTTATTAAATTACTCTTACATGAACATTTATATTTACATAGTTCACAAGCATAAGGCTTGTCGCCCGTATGAGTTCTCATGTGACTTATTAAACTACTCTTTTGTGAACATTTATACTTACAATGCTTACAAATAAAAGGCTTGTCGCCAGTGTGTGTTCTCATGTGACTTATTAAACTACTCTTACATGAACATTTATACTTACATAGGTCACAAGCAAAAGGCTTGTCGCCCGTATGAGTTCTCATGTGACTTATTAAACTACTCTTTCGTGAACATTTATACTTACAATGCTTACAAATAAAAGGCTTGTCGCCAGTGTGAGTTCTCATATGTCTTACTAAATCACTCTTACATGAACATTTATAATTACATAGCTCACAAGCATAAGGCTTGTCGCCAGTGTGAGTTCTCATGTGACTTATTAAACTACTCTTTTGTGAACATTTATATTTACAATGCTTACAAATAAAAGGCTTGTCGCCAGTGTGAGTTCTCATATGTCTTACTAAATCACTCTTACATGAACATTTATAATTACATAGCTCACAAGCATAAGGCTTGTCGCCAGTGTGAGTTCTCATGTGACTCACCAAACTATCCTTACGTGAACATTTATACTTACATAGGTCACAAGCAAAAGGCTTGTCGCCCGTATGAGTTCTCATGTGACTTATTAAACTACTCTTTCGTGAACATTTATACTTACAATGCTTACAAATAAAAGGCTTGTCGCCAGTGTGAGTTCTCATATGTCTTACTAAATCACTCTTACATGAACATTTATAATTACATAGCTCACAAGCATAAGGCTTGTCGCCAGTGTGAGTTCTCATGTGACTCACCAAACTATCCTTACGTGAACATTTATACTTACATAGGTCACAAGCAAAAGGCTTGTCGCCAGTGTGAGTTCTCATGTGATTTATTAAATGAACCTTTTGTGAAAATTTATATTTACATAGCTCACAAGCATAAGGCTTGTCGCAAGTGTGAGTTCTCATGTGACTTACCAAATAAGCCTTACGTGAACATTTATACTTACATAGCTCACAAGCAAAAGGCTTGTCGCCAGTGTGAGTTCTCATGTGATTTATTAAATGACTCTTTTGTGAACATTTATACTTGCATAGCTTACAAATATAAGGCTTGTCGCCAGTGTGAACGTGCATATGCCTCATCAAAGCTTTTTCATTTTTACATTTGTATTGGCAAACCTTGCATTTCAACTGCATCACTTCAGTATGAGTTTTTATGTGATTTATCAAGAAACGTTTTTGTTTGAACATTTTTGGGCACACGTCACAGGAAAACAATTTCGTCTCTACATTCGCTGGTGAACTATTACACGGTACATTAACGTCATTACTTGAACAAAATGTTTTACTTTGTAAACTTGATAAGTTAAGGTTATTCAGTGTCGTAGGAACTTTATTCTGACTAGTCGCCTGACAGCTGACATCGTCCGCGGCAATACCACTCGCAGGCACGTCTTGTTCGTCGTGTGAGTCGTCTTCTTCAGCTGGAGGCACTCTCGTTTCGTTATTCGTCGCACGGCTCGCGGGCAGAGCGACTGCAACGAAACATTATTTATATTTCCTGGTACTTATGGCTTTGCTTGATAACATGATAAACGAGGAGTTGGGACGGAATGAAAGGAACTCTGGCTACGCACGAGTTCCTTTCATTTTCATCAGATTTCACCAGATGGAAGGTGATATTCTTCAGCTGCGGGTATACGCGACAAACTTACGCTTGGCGACCCTCACAAATGGGAAGCAGGATTACGAGGTCCGTGTCATTTTACTTTGAGTCATTACATTTATTCCATAGAATAAAATAGAATAGCTTTTTAATCAAATAAAGTATTTGATTAAAAGTGCTTTCGTAAAAAAAAGGAACATAGAAAACGGATAGCCCACCACAAAAGTATGTGTGATAGAATCGGTTAACAGGAAAACCGTTCGCAACTAGAGTTGGAATATATTTTTCTTTAAAATAATGTGACTAAATTTCGAGATCGAAATCCAATAAAAATATAATGATAATCAAAATCGAACGACTCTGTAAAAAGTAATGTGTGGTCATATTGAAAAAAATATATCGTACTTTCTACTAATGTTATAAATGCGAAAGTTTGTGAGCATGTATGGAGTGATATTTGTTACTCTTTCACGCCACAAGAATGAAGCGATTTGGCTGAAATTTGGCACAGACATAGATTATAGTCTGGAATCGCACAAAAGCTTTAAGCATAAGTTCCCGTGGGTATTAAAAAACCTCAATTCACGCGGACGAAGTCGCGGGCATCATCTAGTAATATTATATTATACTCGACTAGGTACATACGCGACGACTAATGGAGAACCACCTGTTTTTTTTCTTCGGTTGAAAAGAACGTATATTCAGTGTTATTTGAATGACTAACGAAGCTGATCTCACCTGACGTGGGAGGCAAGTCAGCGGAAGGGCGAGGGTCTTCACTCAGATGTTGAGGGTCGTGACTCAGCTGTTGAAGGTCATCACTCAGCTGATGAGGGTCGTCAGCAGTGGCGCCGCTCTGCCGAATGGAAAGTAAGCTCATTATACTTCCGTCTTGAGATAGCTTGAGCGAGTCGGAGTACAGTCACAAAAAGGGTGATTTACACGATAGGCAAATGAGAAATCCAAATAGGCTCGTGATTCCTCCGACTACGTCTCAAGATAGTCCGAAAGTCGTTTGTGGGAATGGGCGTGACGTTCTATAATAGAATTCCACGAGCTTCAATTCTTTGAACTATGTGCTCCGCCCATTGCCCCTTCAGCTCGCAACTCGATGAGTTACGTCGCTAACTTTGTTCTCCTCAGATCCAGCCAACTCATGGACTCAGCAAGTTGACAAAAGTGCTTAGAGTCTAAGCACTTTTGTACAAACACACACTAAGCCTAGACGTTTGAGTTTGAAACAGAAACAGCAGCAAATACATCAACATGTCTTACCTGAAGATGCGTGCTCAAATGTTGCAAGTATGCATGTTCAAGAACAAATTCCTTGAAACAAAGTGTACATTGGTAGGGGGCACGTTCGCACTTGAATATATCCTGTGTTACAGCCGCTTGTGTACAAACTGCTGCTTTTCTGTTTAGAGTTTTAAGAATAGCATCATCCAATAGTTGTGTTTCTAACTTTATACATACATCTGTGTCGATGGTGTCTTCTGATTCCCTCTGTATGTCTTCTAGTATGTGTAAATCACAATGATCAGGTGCCAACATTGTCGCTACCATATTACTTTTTAATTGGTGTCTTGTGCGGTTTATCCTTTTAATGTGAAGTCTTGTTATCTGTGGAAAAACAAGTTGACTATTGAGAGAGCTCAATTATTATAATCATCATCATCATCAACTATCCGTCAATGGCTCACTGCTGAGCGCAGGTCTCCTCTCAGAGAGAGTTATTGGCCATGGTCCCCTGCGCTGGCCGTGTTGGCTATGTCGTCATGCCGCTGTGGCATACTTTTAGTTTTCGCGGTGACGAACAAGCGAATGTACGCAACAAGTATACACTTGCTGACGACGCATCACACCTCTCACGACACCTCACATCGCAAAACTGGTCGCGTATTACTTATTTATCGTTAACTTTGTTTGTAGAGGTTTATTGTTTATATAAAAAAAAAAACTATGCTTAGTTAGAGCGTTGATTTTATTTTTCCTGTAAAATATACATAGACCTCTATTGACCATAATTATTTCAGATTTTTCGATTGGTAAACTTCGGAGATAAGGGGGAGTGAACTGTATTTTTTTCGACATTTTGGCCGATTAATCAAAAAGTATTATATATAGAAATAAATAAAAAAGTGTTTTAGAATGCACAAGTAAAGGCCTTTCATATGATACCCCACTCGGTATAGTTATCTTACTTTGAAATTTCAAACCCCCGATTTTCCCCCTTTTTTAAGCAAACTAAAATAATTTTCGCGTTGCTTTTATTTTTCCCGTAAAATATACATAAACCTCTATTGACCATAATTATTTCAGATTTTTCGATTGGTAAACTTCGGAGATAAGGGGGGGGAATGGTATTTTTTTCGACATTTTGGCCGATTAATCAAAAACTATTATATACTATAGAAATAAATAAAAAACTGTTTTAGAATGTACAGGTAAAGGCCTTTCATATATGATACCCCACTCGGTATAGTTATTTTACTTTGAAATTTCAAACCCCCGATTTTCGCCCTTTTTTAATAGAACTAAAAATAATTTTCGATTTTTCTTTATTCCAATGATGTTGGGCCACTATTATACACAACTATGCCAAATTTCATGTCGATAGCTTTAATAGTTACTGAAATAATCAACTGTGACAGACGGACGGACGGACGGAGAAAGTCTCACCATAAGGGTTCCATTTTTACCATTTTGGTACGGAACCCTAAAAAACCGTATCATAATTCATTTGCTGCAATCAAAAGTTTAACTGACGATTAACTAAAGAATTACCTAAAGATATATAAAGAAGAATTGAATCTACTCAAAATCTAATTTTACTAGCAATGTATGGGAAATCAACATTTCTTCATTTCATTTTCATGTAAGACGCAGACTAAGATTTGAAAGCCTTTTGACACATTTAAAAAAAAAAAAAAAAAATGTTTATTTCTTAAGATAAAACTGTGTTTCAGCACATGAGATATTATGTATTAAGCACTCACTAATTCATGTTGCTGAACCAAGTCCATCAGCAGCCCTCGGGCTCTCAAGCTCTTGTCTCTAAATCTGCTAAAGTTGATCAACCTCTGAGCGCAATGCACACAAACTGTTTGTTTCAGGTTTCCCAGGTCACACGGCTGAAACAACATATACAATAGCAACATATAAATAAAGAATTGAGTAACTGACTGTTGTGAAAATGTTAATATTAATTAATAGTTAAAATCAAAAATGTAGCATGTAAGAATAACATTTATAAAAACAGAAAATAAATCAGTCCACAAACAAATAAGTTTTAAGCTGTTTTACTGCCACTGTATTTCTGTCTCTTTCTAAAACGAAATTTATATATTAATTTAATAATTAAAAATAAAAATAAAGGATTATAATATCATTTAGTATGGAGTTGTGTGATTTCACACTTCTGTAGCACTCTTAGGAAACTTTAAAGCTTTTAATTTAAAAGACTAGTAAAGAAGAAAACATACACATATTTGACAACTTTATTTTAAATAATTATATAAAAAAACTAGCTGACCCAGCAAACTTCGTACCATCAACAAAAATATTGAGATCATTTAGGGGTATGAAAAATAGATGTTGGCCGATTCTCAGAACTACCCTATAATCACACAAAATTTCAAAAAAAATAGGTCCAGCCGTTTCGGAGGAGTTTGGTAACAAACACTACGACATGAGAATTTTATATATTAGATTTCAGTTGCCCAATTGGGCATTTGATATGTTTGTTCGTAGGTTGGTTCTTCAATCACACAGCAATGGAGCAATACATGTTAATGACTGGAATGGGGCTACTTTCTGTCTGCCCGTCTAAACATGAATTGAATTGTAGAACCGGTGGTAGTCATGATGTGTCATAAGAGCCACAGGTTGGCCTATGTGAAATAAATAATGTTGAATTTGAATGTAATTTATTTCATAGATATAGGTTTCTTTTAAAAATGAATATAAGCCAAGCTGAACTAGACTACAAATGAATGGAAATTTTGTGTTAGGAGTGCGTGTTACAATAGTGCAACAGGTGGGATTGAACTGGCAACCTTTCGGTTTCAGTCTGCACATTTAACTGTTGGGCCATTAAGGCTTAAATTGAAGTCCTGAATCCTGCACAGGGTGTTCCTAAGACTAACACCACATAGACAAAAACGCAGGGCAAAAGCTAGTTGATGATAAATTAACAACTTGATGACCTCTCTGGCACATTGGTGAGCGCTGTGGTCTTGTACTTGTAACTAGCAGGTTTTGGGTTCGATTCCCGGCGCGGCGGGGCAATTTGGGACTTTATTATTTCTGAATTGTCCCTGATCTGGTCCGGTGGGCGGCTTTGGTGGTGGCTAGTTACCACCCTTCCGTCAAGGATATGCTGCCAAGTGATTTAGCGCTCCTTTAGGATAGTATGTACAAACAGAGTAGGGGTTGAATGTTCACTGCCATAACCCTTCCAAGTTAGCCTGCTACCATCTTAGACTGCATTGTCACTTAACATCAGGTGAGATCACAGTCAAAAACTATCTTGTCATTGAAAAAAGGCTTACAGGATTTCCAGTTAAGTGTTGATATGCTTCTTCCAAGGTGTGCTTGCTCATTAGATACAGCTTGCTGTCTGTCTCCAGGCAGATCATGCAGACCTGTAAAGATAATATATTCTACTAATTCATCATCATCAGCATCCCATCAACAGCCAACAACTGAGCGCAGGCCTCCTCTCCGAGAAGGGTTATAGGTCATAGTCCACAACACTGGCCTTTAATAACCCTACGAAAAACTATTCAAGATTGGCTAAACATGTATAAAATTATTTAAAAGTTTGTTGACTGCATACTAACAACATAACAAGATTTAATGTAATTATACCTTGCAGCTTAAACCCTAGCAAAGTTACCTGCACTGTTGAGGGAATCGCACCAGCACAAATTTGTCTTGAACCACTTTCCGTTTCATACATGTCATCGTTCAGGAAATGCTGCGAGCAGACCACAGCAGGGTCTGGGAGGGGAGTGTCTTGTCTGCCGAGGGCTCTGAGCCAGGCAGCACGGAGATGCGAGTCACTGGGGAACCTGCAGATTACACCAGTTCAACATTGAGTTGTAATGATGAGAGTGTGAATGTGTGTATGTGTGTGACACACATAAACAAAGATCTCTCATTTCTGCCCAGAGGGGAACTATCTACCTGTAAACACTTTTGGTTCAGAATTGTGAGCTGCGGGTAAGAGTTCTAGGAAAGGATACTGTTTGAAGTAATTACTTAATGATAATGTCCTCAAGCCTGCGGCTAGCTTCCAGAGAGACTAGCCATCTGAGCTGAAGATATTACAGGGCTCGGCTTTTGAAACGTGCTGCCCTGATAGAGCCAAGATGAGTTTATAGGGGCGTCCTAGAGGGTCTTTCGATGCCCCCGAAACAATTTTTTTTTGCCGGACGCGTGTTTTTTTTTTTACAAAAATACGAATAGGTATACTTATATTTTTAGATTAGAAACGTAAAATAAATGGGTTGGATTTAGAAACGTGCGGCAGTAGGGGGTGGACCGGAGGGGGGTGGGGGAGTGGGGGGAGGTGTCCCCTACCCCCAACACCACTCCCATGAAAAGGTAATGAGATTTATTTTTTTTAATTTTTTAGGTTAGTCTTGCCGAAATTCGAGCAAAACTTCGCTTAGTGAAGGAGTGAAGGTAAAAAAAGAGTGGGAGGGAGGGGAAAAGGAGTAGAGTAGATGGGAGCTCCAAGTTTATAAAATATAAAGAAATTATTATTATATTATACTGTTGTTTTATTTCTGACAATAATATGTACTTATAGCAAAAAAAGCTTTTCCACTCTGAAACGACATGGACTGATATAGGTCGAACAGTGTGACAGAACCGAATTGGCCAACCTCGACTCCACGTAGTCTTGTCTGTCCTACCCCTAGAGTGTTTTTATGAAGCGCGAAGCCAGAAGAGTCTTCTGGCGTAGCCCATTTGATTTGTAGCTTGAACAAAACGCAACTCACGCCACAGCCTTCGTGTTTATTATTTTCTACCGCCTAGAAAAACTTGAGCATTGAGTTCTATTGTTTTGAAATGAAAAATCAAATTGGAGGGGCTTCTATGCTTCCTCTAACCACCAGACTATGGAAAATATGAAGTTAGGTTAAGTTGGGTTAGAACATAAATATTGTTGGTGCCCCGCCGCAGGACTGCACCCGTAAATTCTCACTGTTGGTTAGGTTAGAGGGTTGTAATCAAAATAAAATTAGTAAGTTTCTAGCGGAGGGAGTGAGGGGGGATGACGTACCTCCCCTTCTTCCCCCCCCTCTCCCTCCACTTAACCAGGCGACACGTTTTAAAGGTTTTACCAATGTCACTTTAATCAATATTAAAAAATTCATAAAAAAAAGTATGCGCATCCGGCAAATAAAGTGAGGGGGGATGACTTCCCCTCCCCCCCTCTCCCCACACTTACCCCCTATCGGGGCGGCACGTTTCAAAAGAAAACCCTATTACAGTGCACAGGTGCACTCTGTGCCTATTTCTTCACTCTCATGGACAGATGGGACGGCAATCCGACATGACCAGAGAGACATCAGGCACAGGACCGACGGCTTTACGTGCTCTGCGTAGCACGGGGTGACAAATCGCCAACTCCCTAACTCCAGCCTGACATACGCAGTTGAATATATTAAAATAATTGTTAACCATTCGACTAAAGTTAATTTGTAGTGCCTACACAACATACTCAAGCTTGTGGGCAAGACAAGCGGTGAACGAAATGAAAGGGCTCGCATGTATTCAATGATCCCTCTTTATAAAAAAATTACATCACTTGAGTCTACTATTTTTTTTTTTTTTTTTAATCTTAATTTTTAAGGGACTTTTGTCCGACACGGACACGCCAGCCCCATCGTAACCTAACTTATAATTAATATTGGTTCTGGTGGAATGTAACAGAAACAACTGAAGCAAAATTCACTACCTGTGCAGATATATATCAACAATAGATTTAAAGCCTTCTGTCGGAGGAAGACCGAGGAGGCTTGTAAAAGCACCTACGTCATGTCTATTGATGTTATACCTCTGCACAAGCAGTTTCCGCTGTACGCTGTATCTGCTACACTCCACCAGTACGTGCTGGACATCATCCATCGTACCGCAAAGGTACTCACTCGTGGAGCGTGACCGCCGCGGATCCCGAGACTGTCTCCGCAGTGGTTTTGCAGAAGGGCGCGTAGCACCGCATGTTGATTGTTAATTAAAAATGCTTTCACCTAATCAAATCCAAGATAGAGTTAGAACTAGAAGCATTTACATTTAAAATACAAAGAAAAACTCTTCTTGTTCCTGGTCTGTGGAAAAACCACAGATTAATGGATACTACGTAGCATAGACCACGAACACCTACGTAGGAAAAACTAACAAGCTCCACAGCACAGATTATCCTAGTGTTCGTGGCATGAAGGTAGGAAAATAATTCATAGATTACCACAGATTAGGTATGTCACATTCTAATTAATGTCCTGGAACTAGGAATTACGACTATCTGGCAAACCATGGAACTAGGAATTACGACTACGTCTTGGCAATATCGGTGACCTATCATTTTCAAGATGTGGTATAGATAGTTCAACTCAGTTGTGCGCGCGGCCCTATGTGTGGGTAAACCTTGTACGTATTCAGTGACTTTGTGTGCGTGACAACAGGTACAGTCGGGTACAAATACAGTTATTTACGGGTTCTTAAAAAAAAACAATAATTTAGTAATTTAATGTTTGTTTATTGAATATTAATCTGAATCGCTACTTGAAAAATTAAATGATGAATTTTCGGATTCGCTGCTCTCACCAAAGTTAATTATGAATTCTGACTCCATGCCAAAATGTCGATAGTATTCTTCTTCTTTCTTTTGTACATGTCGACAAGTATTACCCCACATCCCTTCATCAATTCGACTTAAGCGTTCATTTATTCGTTGCATTATTCCCGTCACATTTTGGTGGGTATTATGCGAAGCAATATAGTTTTTTAAATTCCCCACACATTTTCAATGGGGTTTAGTTCAGGATGATATGGTGGCAGTCGAAAAACTTTTATGCCATATGGCTGAAGTATGTCGTCCATCTTATAACAGCTGATATGGTTTCCTTTATTTTTTTTAATCAAATCATACAGTTCAATTTTTTTCATACCTTGATTAAAAGCTATATTTTTTTCTGCCAACCATCGCTGCATTTCAATTTTTTTGGAATTAGAATTTGGAGCTCTGTCATTTTGAACATTGTGGTATGAAGCATTTTATCAAGCACAACCACAGAGTTAGGTGGAAGATTCGGTACTTACTAGACGTTCTTTTAGCCACTTTTCATAGTTTTCTGCGTTCATATTAGAGTGGTAATCACCAGAAACACTATTTGCTTTGTATGTCAATAGTGCGTTAGGTACGAAACCTTGTTCTGAACCAGCATGCACAATAATAATTCTTTGTCCTTTCGACAGGTTTCTCTTTAAAGGTCCATCTTTATCACACCGTCCTTTGTTTTGCACATGATTAGTTAAGATATAGCTCTCATCTGTATATACGATACACCGATTTTCTTGACGATATCTGAGTAAATTTTTCAAGTAAGAAAATCATAGTTTTGGATGTCATGCCGCTCTAGATAATAACTCGTCTGTTATCCACAGTTTTTCGCCATTTGTATCCCAACTTCAACAAAAGCAAGGTAGGTAACTCGCGATGTTCTAAATGGTAATTTTGAATAGTGGAACGAATAACATCAACGTTGAAGTTGTCTAATCCTAACTTCTTTAAACGTTTTTTACGGTCTTTATGCGGAGATTTCAATTTAGAGTCAGATTCTTTTCCTTCAGCCAATATATTAGTTATTGTTCTTTCTGACACCCCCACTGCCATTGCTGTTCTTTTTCGTACGCTATTTAAATGTTCACTCAATTTCGATATTAAAATTGGACTTGCACTGCCAACTGGATCACTTACGAGTTCCAATATATCTCTTGCATCTTTTTTCAGAAATTCATATACCTTAGCGATGGTTTCTCGAGTCTAAAACAATAACACGTGAACTAGTATAACCGGCCACTTTGCTTAGCGTTTGTGGACTATGAGAAAGCCTTTGATTCGGTGGAAACTTGGGCTGTATTGAGGTCGCTGCAGAGATGCCGGATTGACTACCGGTATATCCAAGTGTTGAAGTGCTTGTACGAAAACGCCACCATGTCAGTACGTATACAGGACCAGACTACGAGACCAATCCACTTGCAGCGTGGAGTGCGACAGGGAGATGTAATCTCCCCGAAGCTATTTACCGCTGCGTTGGAGGACGTCTTTAAGCTTCTGGATTGGAACGGACTTGGCATCAACATAAACGGCGAGTACATCACTCACCTGCGATTTGCCGATGACATAGTAGTCATGGCAGAGACTGAGAGATCTCAATACAATGCTCAATGATCTCAGCAGGGTTTCTCAACAGGTGGGCCTGAAAATGAACATGAGCAAGACGAAAATCATGTCCAATGCTCATGCTCCGCTCCACCCAGTCATCGTTGAGAACTCTGCGCTCGAAATTGTAGACGAGTATATATACCTGGGACATACAGTCCAGCTAGGTAGGTCCAATTTCGAGAAAGAGATTAACCGCCGAATCCAACTCGGCTGGGCAGCGTTCGGGAAGCTCCGAGATGTCTTCTCGTCCAAAATCCCTCAGTGCCTGAAGACTCAAGTCTTCAAACAGTGCGTGTTGCCAGTGATGACTTACGGATCCGAGACATGGTCGCTAACTATGGGCCTCATAAGAAGGCTCAGGGTCACCCAGCGAGCGATGGAGAGAGCTATGCTCGGTATATCCCTGCGAGATCAAATCAGAAATGAGGAGATTCGTAGGAGAACCAAAGTCACTGACATAGCTCAGCGTGTCGCGAAACTGAAGTGGAAATGGGCGGGGCACATAGTTCGAAGAACTGATGGTCGTTGGGGTCCCAAGGTGTTGGAGTGGCGACCCCGCACCGGGAAACGCAGTGTTGGCAGACCCCCCACCAGGTGGACCGACGACATCAAACGAGTCGCAGGGAGCCGCTGGATTCAAGCGGCGCAAGACCGAAGCCTGTGGAAGTCCATGCAGGAGACCTTTGTCCAGCAGTGGACGTCTATAGGTTGATTAAGAGAAGAGAAGAAGAAGATTTCTATTGCACTGTTACAAAACCAAAGAGTTACTCTGGTAATCTGCTACTCTCTAGCATTTTATCCAATTTAAACAATAAAAATTCCACATTTAGAAATTATTTAAAATAAAATTGAAAATAGAAAATTCAGTCTGTCGAGCTGGGATTCGAACCATCGACGTTGAATTTATAGGCGACTGCCCTAACAACTAGGCCATGCAGACGCCGTGTTCTAAGGCGAAAATACCGAATACAATGCAAAATTCACATTCAACAAAAAAGTGTCGAGGTCGAGTGTCGGTTCCTTAATTTTTTCCGTCTAGCCCCCTTCCGTACCGCGCGATAAGGAACTACGTTCCAATAAATATTAATTATATCTAAATTTAAAATTGAAAATATTTACCTGACTCCTTAGACATTTTCTCCGTGAAGAACTAGACATTTTTGTTAACGACTGTACCCGTATGAAAAAGCGATAAGAACACGTCTTGCTCGCACGACGACTGCCGCGTCCACGCCGCGTCACTGCCACACAAATGAAAGATGTATATTTACAAGCGCACACACACATAGGGCCGCGCGCGCAACTAAGTTGAACTATCTGTACAATATTTGTTTGTAATTTTTCGTTAGGCATCAAGTGTAACCTCTTTACAAAGTTATCGCTAGCAGGTCCCTTACACCTAACACCACACGAGTAAAGTAGGTAACAGAGTGGAAGCTACATACAAACGGCTCGCGGCGGGCTCACCCAAACATAGCGCAACGCTGTGTGCGTGAGCTCTCACCGACACGCGGTCCGAGTCAAACCTGCTCCAAGCCGAGTATGAACGTAAGGGCTGATGGTCGTGCGTTTAGTGAAAATAAATAGACGAACAATTTAGTGATTGAGTGATTTAGATTAATTTGTGTAAATAGTGTAAAAATGCCAAGCACTTGCACAGTTTGCTTAAAAAACCCCAAAGACAATTGTTACGGTGGGTTTCGTGTTGAGTAGAATTGAAACTACAACGTCAGCACATAGAAGTTACATTTATTAATAATTCTAAGGGTCGTGGGTTAAGAGGCCCGCCACGATTTGCTTCACAAGTTGTAATGGTTTATGTACTGCCCTGTCAGCCAGCGATTGCCCAGCGGGAGTGCGGAATCTTCTGCCAGGGTCCACGTCGTGCGGTGGACTTGCGCGAAGGGCACGGCAACGCAGAACACGTGGCACGCAGAAGAGGCGTGACACGACTCACGACTCAATCGTTTAGATGTGTCTTATTATTAATGTTAAAAATACACTGGATATAATAATAAACTGGCTTAATCGTAATAGACTCACAATCAACTTAGATAAAACAAACTTAATGATTTTTAAGCTCAGAGAAAATATGCCCTATGCTTTGAATGTAAATTATGAAGGTAAAACTATCAACGAAGTCAATGTAACAAAATTCTGGTCTGAATATTAATTCTACTTTAAATTGGAAGGATTAAATCATATTTGTACTAAGTTAAGGCAATTCTCCTTTGCACTTCATATGTTGCGGAAAACAGTAAACGTGTCGGCGCTACTGACGGTTTACCATGGCTATGTGGCTTCGCTATTGAGATATTGTATTCTATTTTGGGGTAATTCTACTGAAAAAGAAGCTGTATTTAAGGCACAAAAGAAATGCTTAAGGGCCATATTTAAATTAAAAACGACAGATAGTTGAAGCCCTATTTTAAAAAGTATAAAATTCTTACAATGCCATGTCTGTATATTTATGAAACTAGGTATTGTATTTGTTAAAAGTAATTTAAATTTATTTCAAAATCGCAACAGCAAAAGACATGCCATTGAGCTGCGACAGCCACCCAGTAGATGTGCCCATTTTACAAAAAGCTTCTTCTGCACTGGGCCTCGTATAATCACATAGATTACCCAGAGACATCATTGAAACGCAGGAGATCAATGTTTAAAAAAAAGTTAAAAATTTTTTTGATAGATAAGACATATACAATTTGTGATTACCTTATGGAAAAATTTTATCTGTTGTATATTATTTTTTGACATTTAATTTAATTTTTTTTTTACATATTAAAGGTAATAACATTCCTATATTTGTACACCACACTTTGGTAGGATATGCGCATTTTAAATTGTATATTATAAAATCTTGACTGTACCATATTCACAAATTAATAAGTGAATTATGAATTATGTTCGATTATAGATGCAGTGAGCGGAAGCAGTGAACCCTGGAACGCATATTCCAGCTTGTGAGCAAGCATTCCATTGCCCAGTCTGAGTGCAACAACCTGGCTGAGCCTAAGCAGCGTGCGGCATTATGCCATATGGTGATGTGGTTGTCACAATCAGACGGAGTTTACAATAGCATAAAATGAAGAAGAATGATGGGTGATCAACTAATTAACACTACAAAATGATTAAATTTAAATATTACTGCTGTAGGCAAATATAGGCAAGTAAGGCAAGGTGAAATTTAGAAAAAAGGTATTACCACACATCTACAGTAAAAAATAAAATTTTAGGAGGAGTACTCAACACTTACCCGTTTCACGGGGTCAATAATCCACTCACTAGTAATCCGAAAAATGAGAATTTAGAATGATAAAAAAAGTCTAAAATATGCATTAAATTAGAAATTTGATGAAATTGCCTTCCAAAGGTACACAGGTCTGTTACTCGTCCACGTACGTCTAACCGAGTACGATACCGGTTCTGCCGCTGAAAACGGCCCCCGCGGTGTGCGAGAGGGAGGAACCCAGCACGAACGCCGCGCGCAGCGCGCGATATACCTAATTATTACGTTACACAATAAGGACATTTCCTTTCTTTATATTCGAGAGATAAGAGAAATAAGCACTTTTTTATACGTTCCGGTACAATAAAACTAGGTAATAACATTGATAGTCACGTGAGAATGACGTGTATGTTAAAAATACTGATGTTCATTAAAAAAATCGTTTCTTTATAATATTTGTCTAATTTAAATATTGGTTGTTCAAGTTCAGGACATAAATGAAATTATACATAATTATACAAACTTAAAAATATTTTTATTTATTCCTTAAATTGTTGACAATTGACATGCATCAGGTGACAACCCTAGCAGAATAGGTATACTTCTTTGACCTTGTTAGGAAGCTTCCTCTCTGTTCGGAATGTTTACTCGTGTGCTTACATGTCTCCTTCATTTCGCGTTATGCCTGAACATGTATCCACTAAGTACCTGCTGCTGTTTCGTGGAGGAAAACAAATAATAACACTTTTGTTAATGCATTATTGTTTTATTATAGAAGAATGTACTCGTATATATACACAATATTAGGTGGTATTTAATGTATCAAGTTAGCAATATTTTGTGTTAACAGTAAATGAATAATAATTATTAAAATTATACAGATAAATAAGTTTATTTGACACCCTATTAGTACCTACTTAATACGATTTTACACCTTGACATATTCACCTACCCAGATTTAGGATTGGTAGTCGCTAGATACCTACCGCACTTCCTAAAAACAAAACGTCAAAACGAAAACTACAAACACTGGTGGCGCAGTATACGCGCACGGCGCATAGTACGCCAGTTCAGGCGTACTATGTATTGCCACAATTTACTAGTACGCCGACGGTATCTAGTAGGTGCGAACCGACTACCAATCCCAAACCTAAGTATGTCCACAAAATGCTTACAAAATGGTAATATTATGCAAATGTCAATTTTTACCTTTTATGCAAATGTCAATTTTTACCTTTTTAGCTCAACAGATAATTGGATTGAAAGGTCGCAGGTTCGGTTCTCACCCGAAACAATATAGCCGCACCTTGTAACTGAACTAAGTACCCTACGAAAATCTCTACCCTATAATTCCTATAAATATTCTATTTTTAAGTTATTTCTTTAGAATGGCACGTGAATCGCTAGTGGTAGAACCCTTTATAATGTTGTGATCGTATTAACCCAGGAACTTTTAGAGCGTCAGAAGTAATGAGTTCAAAAGACCTAGGCGTTATATGCAAGAGTTCGTGTATTAGATTTTAGTGGGTTCCCGTATTGGTTTATATTAAAGAATGTCTAAAATCCAGTATGAATGATACCGGTTTGCTCTATTGTCACGAGACTCAACACTGATGTTGAGAGACACAAATATTTCTATGGGTAAACATCAAAAGAACCTACATCACAACTTATGCACCTCGACATTCAACATCACATTGAACGTCTACACTACACATCGTTGCTTCAAGTTCCTTTGAGTCCATAGGCAAAATTCGAAATTAAGATGGCATCATTTCATTGTAAAAAAATGAAATGATGATCGTTGGCTCCCTACACGCCAAACCATGGTGAGCTCCTACCTTTTGTGGTACATCAAGGACCACTCAGTTGCGTCCATTAAAACAATAATGTATTATTATAAAAATTGACGCAATGAGATCGCAGCTTAAATTTCTTAAACATACATAATATATTACTTTGGGTAATTATTTGTCAATAATCAGGAATGTTTACAAGTCCCTGAAATACCATCAAACCATGAGCCCCCCCCCCCCCCCCCCCACACTGTCATCATTCACTCACACACGAATGTGCGAGGCTTTTTTAACCGTGGTGTGCTCCACAAGACTTTTTTAAAGTGGTGTGATCCACTGAAGACACTTTTTTAACCGTGGTGTTTTTCCACAAGACTTTTTTATAGTGGTGTGATCCACTGAGACTTTTTATAGAGGTGAGCTCCTCTCATGTATAGTTGGTTGTAGGTTAATAGTTATACTGCGTGAAGTCACCACGGAGTGGTGAAAGACTCTAACAACGTTAGAGTCTAGTTCGAGGTTGGTGTCGGACGCCTGGACCAGACAAAACCATAATAGCAATTGCCATCATTAGCTTCATCCTATCTCAGCATCCAACAGTTGGTTGTCACCACGAAGTGGTGATAGGCTCCAACTTAACGTCAGAGCAAGTTCGAAAGTAGAATCAGACACCTGGACCAGACAGCCCGGACTGGCAAGTTTAGTAGCCCATCCTAAGCTTATCCTATCCCGGCATCTAACCTACAGGTTGACACAACACTCAGCATAGAGCATCGCGATATAGATCAATCTTCATCTGAGATCGTCGGTCGCAAGCCCAAAGACAGGTTCATAAAGCACCAAGGCGCTAGAGCTCCCCATCTATTAAGCAGCTTCCAACGTCAGATTAGGTATCACTCATAATAGACTTCGTGTATCGCCCCTTGTAAACTCGCCGGCATATTTAGCGGAACATAAAAAAAAGGTTTCATATCAGTATCATATAAGGTTGCTGGCTGGTTTATACGTCATTTAATTTAAAAAGAAATATTTTCAAACTAAGAAAACAACTGAACATCACATTTTATGCAATTGTTTTAATTTTATTCAAATACACCTTATCTGGAGCGAACTTCGAGTATTTCTTCCTTCGGAGTTTGATTTAAAATTTCATTGAAATACTGTTTTTTTTAATCGCGTATCTTTCTGGAGTTGATGACTGAATTATGCCTGACTTAGCCCCAACGGAGATTGCCAGGGCACTTGAAATGCGAAGAAATGGTCAAACCTACAGAGTGATATCCAGAGATCTTCGTCGACCAGTTTCAACGATCCATCGCAGTATCCAACGGTTCAGGGAGACCGGTACTCATGTGAGAAGAGCAGGACAAGGCAGAAAAAGACGCACTTCGAGCAGGGATGATCGTTTCATTCGGCTTCGTGTACGTAGGAACCCCCGTTTGACGGCCGTCCAAGCCCGACATGAGTTAGAAGCAGTGCGGGGTGTAACCGTAAGTGAGCGTACGGTACGAAGAAGGCTCGAAGAAGCTGGTTTGGGTTCATTTGTGCCCGCCAAGGCTCCAAGGCTCGAGGTAAATCATCGTAGAAACAGGTTAACTTTTGCTCAGGAACATCGACTTTGGAACGCGGACCAATGGAGTAAGGTATTGTTTAGTGATGAGATGAGTGCAGAATTCTCTTAAATCAAATTGACGGCAGGCAAAGAATATACAGACGCAAAGGAGAACGATACATTCAGACAAATTTTGAAACTACAGTTGCATACGGTGGTGGATCAATAATGGTTTGGGCGGGCATTTGTTTGGGAGCTCGCACAGACTTGGTAGTGATTGACAGAGGGAGTCTGACTGCAGACCGCTATATCAGAGAAGTTTTAGAAGAAAATGTCGTACCGTTTGTCCCATATATCGGTGACGATTTTGTTTTTATGCAGGATAATGCTCGGTCGCATACCGCTCGGGTAACTCAAGCTTATCTTAATGATATGAATATCACTGTTATGGAGTGGCCGGCGAGATCACCGGATATGAACCCAATAGAGCACGTTTGGGACTTGCTGAAAAGAAAAGTTAAGTCCAGAATTCCAGCTCCTGCCAACGTGGGAGAACTGCGAATCGCCGTAGTTGAGGAATGGCGGAGACTATCCCAGGAGACCATCGATAACATCATTCTCAGTATGCCTAGACGGGTAGAAACTTTAATAAGAGCACGTGGAGGAAATACGCGATATTAATCACCATTTTTCTAATTTAATTAATTGTTATTTTAATATTAAATTTCACTTTTCCCGGTTACATGAAAAGTTCAAAAATGTAAAATTTTTCACAAATAGCCTTTACTCGCAAAATCTGTTCTTAATGTGATCTCATTTTAAGTAAAACAAATGAAACTTTAAATAACAAAAGAAGTGTAGTAAGTAGATTTTAAAATAAAACCATATTTTTTTAATTATGGACCTTTTTTTTATGTTCCGCTAAATATGCCGGCGAGTTTATTTTATCAATAATAATTGATATAAAGTATGTCTCTACATATCTCTCATAATACAGTTTGTGCATATTTAAGTCTCTGAACATATGCCGGAATACACAAGCAATGAGCCGTCTTATATGCAATCCGCGCGTCGACGACGCTGCGGTCGCAACTCGCAGCTGCCTTCCCTATAGTATATCGTTCTACAGAATAGCGTCAACGTCAAATTGAAAATATATGACATGAAAATTGAAGTTCCTTAAATTATTATTTTTATGATCTCATGTGAAAATACATCTCGTAACTTAACTACTGTACCGATTTTGATAAAATTTAATCAACAATTTTTAGTACTATCAAACATGGAAAATTCCTTTGTACGAAGGACTAGGGTTGTTACAACCTGCCTACTCCTAGCGCAAGAAGAGGACACTATTAGTCAAGTTCAGCTCGGTTAACACTCTTTTTAACAAAACAATAAATCAGGAAACTTGTTAAATATTTCATCAAAGCCTCTCTCATGCGTACCTTAGGTACCAAGGAAAAGTATGCTTGCTTGTATTCCCATTTATGCAGGGTGCGAGGGACACCCTAACGACAACTGAAGCCAGGGACTGGGTACATGACTCTGGGTCCCTCAGCGTTGGTTTGGAATGTTTCATTGGTGTTTTCGTGACTTTGGATTTTTTTTTCATTTTTAGGGTTCTGTACCCAAAGGGTACCAACGGGACCCAATTACTAAGCCTACGCTGTCCGTCCGTCCGTCTGTCAGCGGGCTGTATCTCGTAAACCGTAATAGATAGACAGATGAAATTTTCACATATTATGTATTTCTATTGCCGCTATAACAACAAATAATAAAAATTAAATTAAATTAAAAAATTAAATTAAAATATTTCCATGGGTACATGAAAATATTTTAATTTAATTTTTTTAACGGAACCCTAAAAGAGCGAGGCCCGACTCGCACTTGGCCGATTTTTAATTAATTAAAACATGGAATCGTCTATGTAACCTACCTCAACTTGATATTATTGAAAAAACAAGAATAGTAGTTTATGCAACTGTCATATAATGAAGGGTATTAAAACACGAGTGTGAGTTTATGAAACGAGCGCAGCGAGTTTCATAATAGTAACGAGTGTTTTAATACCCGTGTTATATGCAGTTGCATACACTACTTTATCTTCACTAATGCAATTTATCAAACAACAAGAGTAAAAGCTGACAATAGTTTAGCAAAAGATTGTGAGTTACTTTTGTTGCCAATTCTAGAATATCCGGAGGCGTACAAATATCATCGTCGCTATGTATCCATTTTTAACTTTTAATTTCTATTTTAAAAACAAAACACATTGCGAAACATTAAATTCACGCGTACGTGTATTGTCACAGTGAACTTGCCGCCATTAAAATCTAACCAATGAGAGCGCAGCTGCGCGCGCAGGGCCAATCAGGAGCGAGCGCGCGCTGTTTGTTTTTTATTTAATTGGCACAAGATCTTACCAAAGAGTTTTGTGTATGTAAGTTTAGTAGTTTCGACGAATTTTTCACGTATAACCCAACTGTTTTCAAAAGCCAGCCTAATATCAAAATTTTATACAACTTGTATGAGGATTTTGACATAAGGCTCGCCAGGTTAATTGGTCGCGTTTTATTGATGTTATAATGAGATTTTACGATATCGATGTGGATATTATACCATCATGTGAAATTGCTTAAATTGAGTGTTTTGTTATCTGCGCTATAACAGTAGTAATTATAAGTCAAGTATTGGAAACATAAGTAGAATGTTATAACATTAGTGTAGATAAATACTAATATTTAACACACAACAGCGATGTAATACTCGATCAGCAGTTAATCAAAAGTTCAAAGCACTCGGCCAAAGAACCCACACACCGCAACTTACGACGCGCCGTACCTAATGCGGGTGTAGGTATCTGCGTATATATGAAATGTATGTATATATGAAAATATAATATACTAAAAATATAATATTACTAGCTGCCCGGACAGACTTCGTTCTGTCAAAAGTTAAAAGTAATTTTTTTCTTAATTAAAACCTTCCGTGAGGAACATACAAAAAAATAAATTAACCGAATTGGTCCATCCATTCTTGAGTTATGCGCTTACCAACATTCATTTTTATTTATATAAGATTGTTATAGTCAAAAGTGGTTTTAACTAGCAGTTTCAACTAGCGATACAACACTATTACCGGGTGGTATCGTTTAACTTTGAAACATCCACCGCACCGGGCGAGGCGCGGCGCGGGGTACGCTGGCTCTGTAGCCTGGCAGCTGCAGTGCGACAGAGCAACCGCCGAGCTTCTTGCGGGCTCTTCTCGGCAGGAAGGGCATTCCGAACCAGTGGGAGACTCAGCGACGATTCGAAAGCACTTGTGGAAGTTTATTTCACACAAGTGAAAGGCTTTTCTCTAGTGTGTTTTCATGTGACTTACTAAACTATGCTTATGTGAACATTTATACTCGCATAGTTCACAAGCATATGGCTTGTCGCCCGTATGAGTTCTCATGTGACTTATTAAACTACTCTTTCGTGAACATTTATACTTACAATGCTCACAAATAAAAGGCTTGTCGCCAGTGTGAGTTCTCATATGTCTTACTAAATCACTCTTACATGAACATTTATATTTACATAGCTCACAAGCATAAGGCTTGTCGCCAGTGTGAGTTCTCATGTGACTTATTAAACTACTCTTTTGTGAACATTTATACTTACAATGCTCACAAATAAAAGGCTTGTCGCCAGTGTGAGTTCTCATATGTCTTACTAAATCACTCTTACATGAACATTTATATTTACATAGCTCACAAGCATAAGGCTTGTCGCCAGTGTGAGTTCTCATATGTCTTACTAAATCACTCTTACATGAACATTTATATTTACATAGCTCACAAGCATAAGGCTTGTCGCCAGTGTGAGTTCTCATGTGACTCACCAAACTATCCTTACGTGAACATTTATACTTACATAGGTCACAAGCAAAAGGCTTGTCGCCAGTGTGAGTTCTCATGTGATTTATTAAATGAACCTTTTGTGAAAATTTATATTTACATAGCTCACAAGCAAAAGGCTTGTCGCCAGTGTGAGTTCTCATGTGATTTATTAAATGACTCTTTTGTGAACATTTATACTTGCATAGCTTACAAATATAAGGCTTGTCGCCAGTGTGAACGTGCATATGCCTCATCAAAGCTTTTTCATTTTTACATTTGTATTGGCAAACCTTGCATTTCAACTGCATCACTTCAGTATGAGTTTTTATGTGATTTATCAAGAAACGTTTTTGTTTGAACATTTTTGGGCACACGTCACAGGAAAACAATTTCGTCTCTACATTCGCTGGTGAACTATTACACGGTACATTAACGTCATTACTTGAACAAAATGTTTTACTTTGTAAACTTGATAAGTTAGGGTTATTCAGTGTCGTAGGAACTTTATTCTGACTAGTCGCCTGACAGCTGACATCGTCCGCGGCAATACCACTCGCAGGCACGTCTTGTTCGTCGTGTGAGTCGTCTTCTTCAGCTGGAGGCACTCTCGCTTCGTTATTCGTCGCACGGCTCGCGAGCAGAGCGACTGCAACGAAACATTATTTATATTTCCTGGTACTTATGGCTTTGCTTGATAACATGATAAACGAGGAGTTGGGACGGAATGAAAGGAACTCTGGCTACGCACGAGTTCCTTTCATTTTCATCAGATTTCACCAGATGGAAGGTGATATTCTTCAGCTGCGGGTATACGCGACAAACTTACGCTTGGCGACCCTCACAAATGGGAAGCAGGATTACGAGGTCCGTGTCATTTTACTTTGAGTCATTACATTTATTCCATAGAATAGAATAGAATAATTTTTTAATCAAAACTTTAACAAAGTGCTTTCGTAAAAAAAGAAACATAGAAAACGGATAGCCCAGCACAAAAGTATGTGTGATAGAATCGGGTAACATGAAAACCGTTCGCGACTAGCCTTAGAGTTGGAATATATTTTTCTTTAAATGTGACTATAAATTTCGAGATCGAAATCCAATAAAAAAATAATGATAATCAAAATCGAACGACTCTGTAAAAAGTAATGTGTGGTCATATTGAAAAAAAATATATCTTACTTTCTACTAATATTATAAATGCGAAAGTTTGTGAGCATGTATGGAGTGATGTTTGTTACTCTTTCATTCAACAAAGAATGAAGCGATTTGGCTGAAATTTGGCACAGACATAGATTATAGTCTGGAATCGCACAAAAGCTTTAAGCATAAGTTCCCGTGGGTATTAAAAAACATTAATTCACGCGGACGAAGTCGCGGGCATCATCTAGTAATATTATATTATACTCGACTAGGTACATACGCGACGACTAATGGAGAACCACCTGTTTTTTTTTTCTTCGGTTGAAAAGAACGTATATTCAGTGTTATTTGAATGACTAACGAAGCTGATCTCACCTGACGTGGGAGGCAAGTCAGCGGAAGGGTGAGGGTCGTCACTCAGCTGTTGAGGGTCGTTACTCAGCCGTTGAGTGTAGTCACTCAGCTGTTGAGGGTCGTCACTCAGCTGATGAGGGTCGTCAGCAGCGGCGCCGCTCTGCCGAATGGAAAGTAAGCTCATTATACTTCCGTCTTGAGCTAGCTTGAGCGAGTCGGAGTACAGTCACAAAAAGGGTGATTTACACGATAGGCAAATGAGAAATCCAAATAGGCTCGTGATTCCTCCGACTACGTCTCAAGATAGTCCGAAAGTCGTTTGTGGGAATGGGCGTGACGTTCTATAATAGAATTCCACGAGCATCAATTCTTTGAACTATGTGCTCCGCCCATTGCCCCTTCAGCTCGCAACTCGATGAGTTACGTCGCTAACTTTGTTCTCCTCAGATCCAGCCAACTCATGGACTCAGCAAGTTGACAAAAGTGCTTAGAGTCTAAGCACTTTTGTACAAACACACACTAAGCCTAGACGTTTGAGTTTGAAACAGAAACAGCAGCAAATACATCAACATGTCTTACCTGAAGATGCGTGCTCAAATGTTGCAAGTATGCATGTTCAAGAACAAATTCCTTGAAACAAAGTGTACATTGGTAGGGGGCACGTTCGCACTTGAATATATCCTGTGTTACAGCCGCTTGTGTACAAACTGCTGCTTTTCTGTTTAGAGTTTTAAGAATAGCATCATCCAATAGTTGTGTTTCTAACTTTATACATACATCTGTGTCGATGGTGTCTTCTGATTCCCTCTGTATGTCTTCTAGTATGTGTAAATCACAATGATCAGTTGCCAACATTGTCGCTACCATATTACTTTTTAATTGGTGTCTTGTGCGGTTTATCCTTTTAATGTGAAGTCTTGTTATCTGTGGACAAACAAGTTGACTATTGAGAGAGCTCAATTATTATAATCATCATCATCATCAACTATCCGTCAACGGCTCACTGCTGAGCGCACGTCTCCTCTCAGAGAGAGTTATTGGCCATGGTCCCCTGCGCTGGCCGTGTTGGCTATGTCGTCATGCCGCTGTGGCATACTTTTAGTTTTCGCGGTGACGAACAAGCGAATGTACGCAACAAGTATACACTTGCTGACGACGCATCACACCTCTCACGACACCTAACATCGCAAAACTGGTCGCGTATTACTTATTTATCGTTAACTTTGTTTGTAGAGGTTTATTGTTTATATTTAAAAAAAAAACTATGCTTACTTAGAGCGTTGGTTTTATTTTTCCTGTAAAATATACATAGACCTCTAGTGACCATAATTATTTCAGATTTTTCGATTGGTAAACTTCGGAGATAAGGGGGAGTGAACGGTATTTTTTTCGACATTTTGGCCGATTAATCAAAAACTATTATATACTATAGAAATAAATAAAAAACTGTTTTAGAATGTACAGGTAAAGGCCTTTCATATGATACCCTACTTGGTATAGTTATTTTACTTTGAAATTTCAAACCCCCGATTTTCCCCCTTTTTTAATAAAACTAAAAATAATTTTCGATTTTTCTTTATTCCAATGATGCTGGGCCACTATTATACACAACTATGCCAAAGTTTTGAATGCCAATGATTTGCGGTCACGGTAATGGCGGGGCAGGGGGTGCTAAGAATCTCCGGACGAGATTCCGCTGCCAACCCCGACGACTGGACCTGGTGACTTATAACGCACGCACGTTGAGGACCGACGAAAAGATCACTGAGCTGGAAGAAGCAGTGAGCAAGTTGCGTTGGAATATCATAGGATTGTCTGAAGTCCGAAGAGAGGGGGAGGACTCGATAATCCTCAATTCCGGCAACTTGTTTTACTACCGGGAGGGCGATCAACAGTCCCAGGGTGGTGTCGGGTTCATCGTCCACAAGTCCCTCGTCAACAACATTGTACAAGTCAAGGGTGTGTCGAGTAGGGTAGCGTACCTCATACTCAGAATCACCAAACGGTATTCGCTGAAGGTTATACAGGTCTACGCACCGACATCGACACATTCTGTCGAGGAGGTAGAGGCGCTGTATGAGGATATATCAAAAGCCATACACGCCTCTAATACTCATTACAGTGTTGTGATGGGGGATTTCAATGCAAGGCTGGGCAAACGAAGCGGTGCAGAGACGAGAGTGGGGCATTTTGGGTATGGGCGAAGGAACCAAAGGGGCCAAATGTTGGCCGACTTCATGGAGAAGGAGGGCCTCTTTATGATGAACTCCTTCTTCAGGAAGCGGCCACACAGAAAATGGACATGGTTGAGTCCCGATGGTTCCACGAGAAATGAGATCGACTTCATTATGTCGACCAAGCGGCATATATACAATGATGTCTCTGTGATCAATAGGGTGAAAACCGGTAGCGATCACCGGATGGTAAGAGGCACGTTGAATATTAATGTAAAGCTGGAAAGGGCCAGACTGGTGAAGTCCACTCTCCGACCTTCTCGTGCTCATATCCAAAATTCCGAAAACTTCCAACTCGAACTGCAGAACCAATTCGAGTGCCTAGCAGACTGCGTTTCTGTGGACGATCTAAACAACAGGTTCGTGGAAACTGTCCATACTGTGGGGTCTTAAATTCTTTAAAACCCATCGCAGGAAAAGAACCGGAAAGTTCTCTGACCATACTCTCAAGCTAATGAAGGAGAGACAAGAGATGAGGCTGCAGTCATCGGCAGACGCGGCTGCCTACCGGCAGATTAATAGGCAGATCTCTAAGGCACAAACTCGCGACCTCCATGTCTTTAATACCAAGTGTATTAAAGATACCATTGAGCGGAACAAAGGCTCAAAAGTGTTCACGAGAGATCTGTCTATCGGACAGAGCCAGCTGACGCGGCTGAAAACTGATGAAGGCCGTCTCGTCTTTTCTCGACCTGAGGTCTTGGGGAAGGTTGAGAAGTTCTATGGACAGTTATATACCACGACACAAAAACCTGTTGAAGATTTGGCGAAAGATCCCAGAGCCAAACTGACCCGACACTATACCGAAGATATCCCGAACCTCAGCCTATACGAGATTAGAATGGCTCTCAAACAGCTCAAGGACAACAAGGCGCCAGGTGATGAGGTGGTGGAAAGCCGGTACTTAAGATCTTTCAGCGATTGTTCAATTCCGTCATCCACGAGGGCACAACGCCGGAAGCATGGCACAGGAGCGTGGTGGTTCTGTTCTTCAAAAAGGGTGATAATACCTTGTTGAAGAATTATAGACCCATCTCGTTGTTGAGTCATATGTATAAGTTGTTCTCGAGAGTCATTACGAATCGTCTCGCTCGTAGGTTCGACGACTTCCAGCCTCCCGAACAAGCCGGATTCCGAAAAGGCTTTGGTACCATAGATCACATTCATACGCTGCGGCAGGTTATACAAAAGACGGAAGAGTATAACCGGCCACTTTGCTTAGCGTTTGTGGACTATGAGAAAGCCTTCGATTCGGTGGAAACTTGGGCTGTGTTGAGGTCGCTGCAGAGATGCCGGATTGACTACCGGTATATCCAAGTGTTGAAGTGATTGTATGAAAACGCCACAATGTCAGTACGTATACAGGACCAGACTACGAGGCCAATCCACTTGCAGCGTGGAGTGCGACAGGGAGACGTTATCTCCCCGAAGCTCTTTACCGCTGCGTTGGAGGACGCCTTTAAGCTTCTGGATTGGAACGGGCTTGGCATCAACATAAACGGCGAGTACATCACTCACCTGCGATTTGCCGATGACATAGTAGTCATGGCAGAGACTCTGAGAGACCTCAATACAATGCTCAACGATCTCAGCAGGTGGGCCTGAAAATGAACATGAGCAAGACGAAAATCATGTCCAATGCTCATGCACCGCTCCACCCAGTAATTGTTGAGAACTCTGCACTCGAAATTGTCGACGAGTATATTTACCTGGGACACACAATCCAGCTAGGTATGTCCAATTTCGAGAAAGAGATCAACCGCCGAATCCAACTCGGCTGGGCAGCGTTCGGGAAGCTCCGCGATGTCTTCTCGTCCAAAATTCCTCAGTGCCTGAAGACTAAAGTCTTCGAACAGTGCGTGTTGCCAGTGATGACTTACGGATCCGAGACAATATGGTCGCTAACTAAGGGCTTCATAAGTAGGCTCAGGACCGCTCAGCGGGCGATGGAGAGAGCTATGCTCGGAGTGTCCCTGCGGGATCGAATCAGAAATGAGGAGATCCGAAGGAGAACCAGAGTCACCGACATAGCTAAGCGAGTCGCGATACTGAAGTGGAAATGGGCGGGGCACATAGTTCGAAGAGCTGATGGTCGTTGGGGTCCCAAGGTGCTGGAGTGGCGACCCCGCACCGGGAAGCGCAGTGTTGGCAGACCCCCCACCAGGTGGACCGACGACATCAAACGAGTCGCAGGGAGCCGCTGGATTCAGGCGACGCAAGACCGAGGCCTGTGGAAGTCCATGCAAGAGACCTTTGTCCAGCAGTGGACGTCTATCGGTTGATAAAGATGAAGAAGATGCCAAATTTCATGTCGATAGCTTTAATAGTTACTGAAATAATCGACTGTGACAGATGGACGGACAGAGAAAGTCTCACCATTAGGGTTCCATTTTTACCATTTTGGTACGGAACCCTAAAAAACAGTATCATAATTCATTTGCTGCAATGAAAAGTTTAACTGACGATTAACTAAAGAACTAAAGTACAATCAATAATTCAGTAGACCAAATTGACATTTACAGTGTTGTCAGTTTCTGATGAAAATAAAAGTGTTGTGACTAAAGGATCCACATCGATCACTTACTCATTACGTTGTGTACCAAATCACTTATTTTTTATTTACTAAGAAAATTCTCAAATTGAGTTTATTATAATTTGATACAAAAATATTTTGAATAGCAATTATGATCTTATCGAAAATCTGATCTCGTCTTTGTCGGCCTATACAGAGGAAATAAAACAACTCTTAGTACTAAAAATAGATCTTTAATATTTCTATTCGTGCTTTCTTTATTACAGCTTTAAAAATGTGACCTTAATTACTATTTCTATTACATATTATGTGATCTTATGAGATTTATAAAATGAAATGTAATAGTACAGTACTATAGCTATCACTACCTACTGAACTAGAACATCACTATTACAATAAATATGGCAATATTATTTTACAAAGTGACATTAGAAACTGTCATTTTAGTCTACTGAATTATTGATTCTACTTTAACTAAAGAATTACCTAAAGATATATAAAGAAGAATTGAATCTACTCAAAATCTAATTTTACTAGCAATGTATGGGAAATCAACATTTCCTCATTTCATTTTCATGTAAGACGCAGACTAAGATTTGAAAGCCTTTTGACACATATTTTGAAAAAAAAAAAATGTTTATTTCTTAAGATAAAACTGTGTTTCAGCACATGAGATATTATGTATTAAGCACTCACTAATTCATGTTGCTGAACCAAGTCCATCAGCAGCCCTCGGGCTCTCAAGCTCTTGTCTCTAAATCTGCTAAAGTTGATCAACCTCTGAGCGCAATGCACACAAACTGTTTGTTTCAGGTTTCCCAGGTCACACGGCTGAAACAGCATATACAATAGCAACATATAAAATATAAATAAAGAATTGAGTAACTGACTGTTGTGAAAATGTTAATATTCATTAATAATTAAAATCAAAAACGTAGCATGTAAGAATAACATTTATAAAAACAGAAACAGAAATAAATCAGTCCACAAACAAATAAGTTATAAGCTGTTTTACTGCCACTGTATCTGTCTCTTTCTAAAACGAAATTTATATATTAATTTAATAATTAAAAATAAAAATAAAGGATTATAATATCATTTAATAAGGAGTGTATGGAGTTGTGTGATTTCACACTTCTGTAGCACTCTTAGGAAACTTTAAAGCTTTTAATTTACAAGACTAGCAAAGATATTTAAAAAAGAAAACATACACATATTTGACAACTTTATTTTAAATAATTATATAAAAAAACTAGCTGACCCAGCAAACTTCGTACGGTCAACAAAAATATTTAGTGGTTGGACACCCTTATCATTTAGGGGTATGAAAAATAGATGTTGGCCGATTCTCAGACCTACCCTATAAGCACACAAAATTTCAAAAAAAATAGGTCCAGCCGTTTCGGAGGAGTTTGGTAACAAACACTACGACATGACAATTTTATGTATTAGATTTCAGTTGCCCAATTGGGCATTTGATATGTTTGTTTGTAGGTTGGTTCTTCAATCACACAGCAATGGAGCAATACATGTTAATGACTGGAATGGGGCTACTTTCTGTCTGCCCGTCTAAACATGAATTGAATTGTAGAACCGGTGGTAGTCATGAGGTGTCATAAGAGCCACAGGTTGGCCTATGTGAAATAAATAATTTTGAATTTGAATGTAATTTATTTCATAGATATAGGTTTCTTTTAAAAATGAATATAAGCCAAGCTGAACTAGACTACAAATGAATGGAAAGTTTGTGTTAGGAGTGCGTGTGACAATAGTGCAACAGGTGGGATTGAACTGGCAACCTTTCGGTTTCAGTCTGCACATTTAACTGTAGGGCCATTAAGGGGACGCTGTACACTCGACCGAAGTTGCCGGCGCACGTGGGTAACCGGCTTGCTATTTCACCTAACATTGTGTGAGAAAGAGATAGACTCAGTGTAGCGAGTGCATGCGCGCATACTTCCATGATACCGTCCCGCTCGTGAGAGGCGCGATAATTTACACCGAAATCAAGCGCGCGAAAACGGTTGAACAGTCGGTTGGGAAAAGTGTTTTTGAGAAAAAACTACTAAATGTATGTTTACAAAGTAAAGTTATTTGAACTGATGAATAAATAAACTATGTCTAATGATAATTTTTTTCGGCATTTTCATACTCCTAATGTTATTTATTTGCGCCCAAAGTTGACATAAATTTAGTGTGAAAATGACGATCTTTCGAGGCTCGTAACTTTATAACGAATATTTTTTTCAATATTTTATATATTATCAATAAACCTAGATAATGACGACGCAAATCGACATAATACTTAGTTTTGAGCGTACAATATCAAATAATGTAGTAATCACTCATTTACGTTTGTATGAAGAAGGTACTGGCTTGAGCCCCCTTAAGGCTTAAATTGAAGTCCTGAATCCTGCACAGGGTGTTCCTAAGACTAACACCACACAGACAAAAACGCAGGGCAAAAGCTAGTTGATGATAAATTAACAACTTGACAACCTCTCTGGCACATTGGTGAGCGCTGTGGTCTTGTACTTGTAACTAGCAGGTTTTGGGTTCGATTCCAGGCGGGGCAATTTGGGACTTTATTATTTCTGAATTGTCCCTGATCTGGTCTGGTGGCGGCTTTGGTCGTGGCTAGTTACCACCCTTACGTCAAGGATATGTTGCCAAGTGATTTAGCGCTCCTTCAGGATAGTATGTACAAACAGAGTAGGGGTTGAATGTTCACTGCCATAACCCTTCCAAGTTAGCCTGCTACCATCTTAGACTGCATTGTCACTTAACATCAGGTGAGATCACAGTCAAAAACTATCTTGTCATCGAAAAAAGGCTTACAGGATTTCCAGTTAAGTGTTGATATGCTTCTTCCAAGGTGTGCATGCTCATTAGATACAGCTTGCTGTCTGTCTCCAGGCAGATCATGCAGACCTGTAAAGATAATATATTCTACTAATTCATCATCATCAGCATCCCATCAACAGTCAACAACTGAGCGCAGGCCTCCTCTCCGAGAAGGGTTATAGGTCATAGTCCACAACACTGGCCTTTAATAACCCTACCAAAAACTATTCAAGATTGGCTAAACATGTATAAAATAATTATTTAAAAGTTTGTTGACTGCATACTAACAACATAACACGATTTAATGCATAATATTAATTATACCTTGCAACTTAAACCCTAGCAAAGTTACCTGCACTGTTGAGGGAATCGCACCAGCACAAATTTGTCTTGAACCACTTTCCGTTTCATACATGTCATCGCTCAGGAAATGCTGCGAGCAGACCACAGCAGGGTCTGGGAGGGGAGTGCCTTGTCTGCCGAGGGCTCTGAGCCAGGCAGCACGGAGATGTGAGTCACTGGGGAACCTGCAGATTACACCAGTTCAACATTGAGTTGTAATGATGAGTGTGAATGTATGAATGTATGTGTGTGTGTGTGTGTGTGTGTGTGTGTGTGTGTGTGTGTGTGTGTGTGTGTGTGTGTGTGTGTGTGTGTGTGTGTGTGTGTGTGTGTGTGTGTGTGTGTGTGTGTGTGTGTATGTGTGTGTGTGTGTGTGTGTGTGTGTGTGTGTGTGTGTGTGTTTGACACACATAAACAAAGATCTATCATTTCTGCCCAGAGGGGACCTATCTACCTGTATACACCTTTGGTTCCGAATTGTGACCTGCAAGTAAGAGTTCTAGGAATGGATACAAATTTTGAAGTAATTACTAAATGATAATGTCCTCAAGCCTGCGGCTAGCTTCCAGAGAGACTAGCCATCTGAGCTGAAGATATTACAGTGCACAGGTGCACTCTGTATTTCTTCACTCTCATGGCCCGATGGGACGGCAATCCGACATGACCAGTGACATCAGGCACAGGACCGACGACTTTACGTGCTCTGCGTAGCACGGGGTGACAAATCGCCAACTCCCTAACTCCAGCCTGACATACGCAGTTGAATATATTAAAATAATTGTTAACCATTCGACTAAAGTTAATTTGTAGTGCCTACACGACATACTCAAGCTTGTGGGCAAGACAAGCGGTGAACGAAATGAAAGGGCTCGCATGTATTCAATGATCCCTCTTTATAAAAAAATTACATCACTTGAGTCTACTATGGTACTCACTCGTGGAGCGTGACCGCCGCGGATCCCGAGACTGTCTCCGCAGTGGTTTGGCAGAAGGGCGCGTAGCACCGCATGTTGATTGTTAATTAAAATGCTTTCACCAAATTAAATCCAAGATAGAGTTACAAGCATTTACATTTAAAATACAAAGAAAAACTCTTGTTCTTCCTCGTCTGTGGAAAAACTAACTATAATCATAGACTTATTATATTACATGACTATAATACATATTATAGTGTTCGTTCGTGGTCTATGCTAACAAGGCTAACAAGCTCCACCACAGATTAGGTATTCAGATGCGACAGTGACTTTTTCTACACCCAGTTTCCAATTGATCCGTTTTGGCGCTGCTGTAGCGTTGCAGCTAGGGCTTACCCAAGTCGATAAATCGTTATCGATACTTTAGTGATGTACTTCTATCGACAACCAAATAATGTAGGGATTTCCTAAATACTTAAAATTAAAAATAAAAAACAAAAAAGTTAAATTTAAAACTTATTTATTTAAAACTTTTTCCTTAATTTAAAACACTTATATTTTACACAAGCTATTTCTTGAATATCAGCCATTTCTGACACGTATTTTTCTTCCATGTCCCTTTTTAATATTTTATTTTAAAACTTTTTCTTTAATTTAAAACACTTATATTTTACACAAGCTATTTCTTGAATATCAGCCATTTCTGATACGTATTTTTCTTCCATGTCCCCTTTTAATATTTTATTTAACATATTGCACCAATTGTGCACATATTGTAATCTTATAACATGTTTTAAAAATATATTTTTTAATAATTCTGTATGTGTGGAACAACACCCCAACCAGAAAAACCTCAAAGAATGTTTAATGCAACCTATTTTATATTTCTACCAATATTTTTTTTCTGCCCATTCTCATTTAAATAATTATGTATACAATATACATATATGTACTCGCATCCCTGTACAGAATTACAAAATGTTCATTAGGATATGCTAAATTATCAATTTATATTCTCTGTTCTTTAAGAGTCTAATAAACAATTTAGATAGTAAAGTAAGATTACAATTTACAGAAAATAATTTAAAACGTAAACTAAAATCATATTTTTTGGATAAGTTGGTTTGTTAATGTTATAGGTATTTGTGTTTAACAGAATTGGCTTATAGCTCACAATTTAAACCTAAGTGGTTTTTTGTGTGCTATTAAGAACATTTTTGTATATTCCTCTTATTTGATAACAAAAAAAAAAGTATGAATAGATATTTTCATCCGTAGAGCTGCTTCTGTAAGTTTATAAGCAACCCTTACACTGGTTTTTTTTGTCATTTTACGAAATATGAAGCCAGCAGTATATGCTGAGCATTTCACTTTAATTTTCTCTAATATAATTTGATCACTCAATATAGACTCACTTGGACAATCTCGTTCTTTTTCCTGTGAAGTGGATGGGATTTGATTACAATCATTAACATTTTTTTAATTTTCATCTAATTCATCTTGAAATAAAAAAAAAAATCCATCCAATAATGTGATACATTATTGGATGGAATTTTTTTTTTTATCATCCATTATCCACTTCACAGTTTGCGAATTTTGAATGAGGGCACAAAAAATTTGATAAAATTAATGACTTAAATGAATAAAGAAATGTGTTGATATGTGAATTAATATTCAATAATTTAGAGCCCTTCCAAAAAAATTTACTAATCGGTCTTGATTAATAAATCTTGGATAAAAATACTCTGTGCTGTACTTTTTGAATAATAATTTGGATATCCTTATGAATCTCTAAGGTTATCCAACCTTCTAGGGATGAAAAATGCACAAGTCAAGGTTTTCCTGATTGTATAGCAAGTTTGCTAGTACTGTCTTCAAATTTTAAATCTTTAATTTTTTTATAGCTTCTGTCCAAAATGTTTTGTGCGGGGAATTAATTTTAACTGCTTTATGCAGTTTTCCTTTGGCTGCACCACCATGTCAAATAGTTTATCGAAAAATTCAACAACTTCTGCCGTTGTCTCCATAGTACTTGTCTTTCCAGTGTGAAAGTTATCTGAAAAATATTAAAAATATACATAGGTAAGTAAAGTATGTAGGTTGATAGTACATGTAAATTTTTATTATTAGAACACTAACTTTAAAACATGGTTGATTTGTGACTAATATTCTTATAAATTATTGTCTTTACATAGAAATAGACACAGTTAATTTATTAATAAGAATATTTTTTATGGGCATTGGCACTCTTAAAAATATTAAAAATATACATAGGTAAGTAAAGTATGTAGGTTGATAGTACATGTAAATTTTTATTATTAGAACACTAACTTTAAAACATGGTTGATTTGTGACTAATATTCTTATAAATTATTGTCTTTACATAGAAATAGACACAGTTAATTTATTAATAAGAATATTTTTTATGGGCATTGGCACTCTTAATAATTCTATGCTAGTTAAGTCATACTAATATTATAAATGCGAAATTGTGTTTGTTTGTTGGTTTTTCCTTCGATCACGCCAAAACAGAGCTATGGTACGTGATTTTTGCATGGGTATAGTTGGACCTGGGGAGTGACATAGGCTACTTTTTATCCTGTAAAATCAAAGAGTTCCAGAAGGATTTTAAAAACTAAATCCACGCGGATGAAGTCGCGGGCATCAGCTATTAATTCATTTGTATACTTACTGAGTGCATTGGTGTATTTTAGCATTGCAGCAGTTCGAGCACTAAACAAGCAGCAACGCTGACTTTCATTTTCTTTATCAATTAATTGATCCCATGACGATCGATTCGCGTATCGCATCACAATCCTAAAAGCTGCACGCTATTAAAGATTATCGCATCAAACAACGGAGGAGAATTTGGAAATTAACCAAAAATTAACTCAGCAAATGCGAGGAAAACTCGGCAGTCGGATGTCGGATATCAACAAAATCAAAACAAAAATGGCGACATATGTTAGCGACAAGTTAACGAGTCCAAGTTAGGTGTGTATTCTGTGGGCGTGGCCCAAGCTAATGATTGCAGCGCCAAAACGGCTCATTTGGAACTAAGCTGTCATAGCCCTGAGCTCCACAGCGCAGATGACAGTGGATGACAGAACAAAGAGGATTTAACAACATAGACAACGAACGCTAGGATCACAGTACCACTGAGTATATAATTCATAGATTACCACAGATTAGGTATGTCACATTCTAATTAATGTCCTGGAACTAGGAATTACGACTACGTCTTGGCAATAGTGGTGACCTATCATTTTCAAGATGTGGTACAGAAAGTTCAACTCAGTTGTGCGCGCGGCCCTACGTGTGGGTAAACCTTGTACTTACATATTCAGTGACTTTGTGTGCGTGACAACAGATACAGTCGGGTACAAATACAGCTATTTACGGGTTCTTAAAAAAAACAATAATTTAGTAATTTAATGTTTGTTTATTGAATATTAATCTGAATCACTACTTGAAAAATTAAATGATGAATTTTCGGATTCGCTGCTCTCACCAAAGCTAATTATAAATTCTGACTCGTCAAAATGTCGATAAGTACTACCCCACATCCCTTCATCAATTTGACTTAAGCGTTCATTTATTCGTTGCATTATTCTCGTCACATTTTGGTGGGTATTATGCGAAGCAATATAGTTTTTTAAATTCCCCACACATTTTCAATGGGGTTTAGTTCAGGATGATATGGTGGCAGTCGAAGAACTTTTATGCCATATGGCTGAAGTATGTCGTCAATCTTATAACAGCTGATATGGTTTTCTTTATTTTTTTTAATCAAATCATACAGTTCAATTTTTTCATACCTTGATTAAAAGCTATATTTTTTTCTGCCAACCATCGCTGCATTTCAATTTTTTTGGAATTAGGATTTGGAGCTCTGTCATTTTGAACATTGTGGTATGAAGCATTTTATAAAGCACAACCACAGAGGTCCAGGAACCATCATAGTTTTCTCAGTGCCGTCTTTAGGATCAACGAGGCTATGGGCCAAGGTACTGGCTGGGGCCTATGTAAGGGATGGAAAATCCTTAAATTTTAACTTTATCATTTTTCAGTTTACAATAACGCAATAGGCTAAATCGTAACCCCGTCTCTTAACACCCCACATATGAGAGTTCAATAAATAAATTTTTTGAATCTAAAAAACTAATACCCCACCAATTCTAATTTAAATAAAATTGAATGAAAACCATATATTATAATCTATACAAAGAACAATACTTATATTTATTCATATACAAATATATGAAAGTGACGTCATCCGTGACATCATAGCCTATAACAGCATTGGTTTTCAGAATTGTGGGGCCCCTGCCTACCTCGGGGCCTCGGGCCAGGGCCCTGCGGGCCCTGCCTTAAAGACGGCACTGAGTTTTCTGCGTTCATATTAGAGTGGTAATCAGCAGAAACACTATTTGCTTTGTATGTCAATAGTGCGTTAGGTACGAAACCTTGTTCTGAACCAGCATGCACAATAATAATTCTTTGTCCTTTCGACAGGTTTCTCTTTAAAGGTGGTTTTGCACATGATTAGTTAAGATATAGTTCTCATCTGTATATACGATACACCGATTTTCTTGACGGTATCTGAGTAAATTTTTCAGGTAAGAAAATCGTAGTTTTGGATGTCATGCCGCTCTAGATAATAACTCGTCTGTTATCCACAGTTTTTCGCCATTTGTATCCCAACTTCAACAAAAGCAAGGTAGGTAACTCGCGATGTTCTAAATGGTAATTTTGAATAGTGGAACGAATAACATCAACGTTGAAGTTGTCTAATCCTAACTTCTTTAAACGTTTTTTACGGTATTTATGCGCAGATTTCAATTTAGAGTCAGATTCTTTTCCTTCAGCCAATATATTAGTTATTGTTCTTTCCGACACCCCCACTGCCATTGCTGTTCTTTTTCGTACGCTATTTAAATGTTCACTCAATTTCGATATTAAAACTGGACTTGCACTGCAAACTGGATCAATTACGAGTTCCTCTTGCATCTTTTTTCAGAAATTTATATACCTTAGCGATGGTTTCTCGAGTCTAAAACAATAACACGTGAACTTCAACAAGAATATATTTTTTCGTATATAGAATCATAATAAATATTAATTATATCTAAATTTAAAATTGAAAATATTTACCTGACTCCTTAGACATTTTCTCCGTGAAGAACTAGACATTTTTGTTAACGACTGTACCCGTATGAAAAAGCGATAAGAATTAAGAACACGTCTTGCTCGGACGACGACTGCCGCGTCCACGCCGCGTCACTGCCACACAAATGAAAGATGTATATTTACAAGCGCACACACACACATAGGGCCGCGCGCGCAACTAAGTTTGTTACGCAGGCATAGTCGGGGAGAAACGGCAAGTGTGCCTGCGAAACCCGTTCTCACGGTAATACTGCTGACATGGGTTGATTCCTTGAAAATGCAATGCGATCGGCCCGGCGTCGCTGGGTGGATACCGTGAGACGCGGAGATAGTGTTAAGCTTTAGAATAAGTAACTAGTGTAATAAAATATAATAAGTTTTTTTGGGTAGAAATAAAATAGTTATTGAAAGTTCTTTTTAATTTTGCACCCCCTGCTGCCGGCCCTATATAATTAGTTGAACTATCTGTACAATATTTGTTTGTAATTTTTCGTTAGGAATCAAGTGTAACCTCTTTACAAAGTTATCGCTAGCAGGTCCCTTACACCACACGAATAAAGTAGGTAACAGAGTGGAAGCTACATACAAACGGCTCGCGGCGGGCTCACCCATACCACAGAGTAACGAAGGTAAGGTTCATACAGAGGTTCGACGAAGCCGTCTAGACAGGGCAATCGTGCGGTGGGTGCGGTAAGTGCGGAGCGAGGTACGCTCCCGTGTAAGCCTCAGTTACCTGGGAGCTATAGTAAAGGGTTGACATATTACGCTTACGTAAAATTTTTAATAATCCTTCCTTACTCTGCCATAATTTTATAGTTAATTCATTGAAATGCACATTATTATGTATTATAACTATATTTAATTTAATTAATTGTTTGTTTGTTTGTACCGAATAGGCTCTAAAACTACTCCACTGATTTTAACCTTTTTTCACCAATAGAAAGCTAAATTATCAGGAAAAAACACATAGGCTATAATTTATTTTTCAAAATGTTAGAGATCCTTATGAAAATTGCAGTAATGTAATTCCAAAATAGCAAAATTTTGCCTATAAAATTCATTATTCGGCGTGCGCTGAGAAAACGATTGATGCTACATAAAAATTATGTACTACATGATTAAAATACTCATTATTACCTACCTACAATAAAGTCCGCGAGCTATATAGGTAACTATCATAGTTAAGTCACGTCCTTTCGTCCCTTAAAATTACAACTATGTACTTGAACAACAAATACTAAAATTAGAAAAATATTAAACAGGAAATGAAATATTACAACGAAATAATTTAATTTTTAATGGGCATCAGTATTTTTAACTTAACTTCACAATAATGTTAATAGATGGCGCTGTCATGTACTATCGCAAAAACAGTTTTACATCAACATTTTTATCTATCAAGTGATACTTATTATTATTATTCTATTATCAAACATAAATAAAACTATTAATAATTATTAATAGTTTTATTATATTTATAATCAGATATCATTATTAATGTGTTCGTGCTGTGCACAGATAGTAATTACTAGATGACCACGAGATCATATTTCAGAAAGCTTATAACTGTTTATCTCCGATACTATGGGGCGCGGTCCCATGTTGATGGAGCTCAAACTTCTTGTTTTCGTGTATAAGTTACTATATAACTATCATAATATAGTATAGCTTTTAAGTCTAAAATATGTTTATAAATGTTTATTTGCATGCGGCGGAGTTTATTTGCATGCGACCGCTGAAGCGGCCAGCAAAGAAACTGGTTTTATTATTGATTCAACTACCTAATAATATTTTAATTACAAATTTATTTTGAATTTTTGGTTATTGATTAATTATTATTGTTTATTGTTATGTTGATGTGAAATATAGTACAAATTATAAATATTAAGAGATTGTTTCCTTGTGACAACCCTAGCATAAATACACTGTCGCGACGCATGTCTAGACGCTGGCGGCATTTACGACGAGATCAAAGGCGTCGACATACTGATCTCTTCCTTATACTGTGCCCATACATAGCGCAACGCTGTGTGCGTGAGCTCTCACCGACACGCGGTCCGAGTCAAACCTGCTCCAAGCCGAGTATGAACGTAAGGGCTGATGGTCGTGCGTTTAGTGAAAATAAATAGACGAACAATTTAGTGATTGAGTGAGTGATTTAAATTAATTTGTGTAAATAGTGTAAAAATGCCAAGCACTTGCAGTTTGCTTAAAAAACCCCAAAGACAATTATTGTGACGGTTGGTTTCGTGTTGAGTAGAATTGAAACTACAACGTCAGCACATAGAAGTTACATTTATTAATAGTTCTAAGGGTCGTGGGTTAAGAGGCCCGCCACGATTTGCTTCACAAGTTGTTATGGTTTATGTACTGCCCTGTCAGCCAGCGATTGCCCAGCGGGAGTGCGGAATCTTGTGCCAGGGTCCACGTCGTGCGGTGGACGTACGCGAAGGGCACGGCAACGCAGAACACGTGGCACGCAGAAGAGGCGTGACACGACTCACGACTCAATCGTTTAGATGTTCGAATGTAGATGCAGTGAGCGGAAGCGGTGAACCCTTGTAACGAAGCGTTACATATCTTAATTAAATTTTTTTTAAAATACGTTCTTATTTATAAATATCTAAGTATTTGTCTAGTTAAATAAACATTTATATTATTTAAGTATAGTATGTAAGTATTATGATTACCCGCCATATTTTAATATCATTTAAGTAGGTACCTACCTATTTTTTTTTAATGCGTAGCAAATAACGTTTCAAGCGCGAATCCGAGCGTTCCGGCGCACAGGCATCCATTTTGATGTAGTTAAACCAGCTGTCAGTCGCGCCCGATCTCGCACTAGTGACGGGCGCGTCTCATTTTTTTCGCAGAGCAATCGCTTTAGTTTGTTCTGCGATGAGTCTCTTCAAAATTATTTAAGCCGTGCAATGGATGCGGATTATCCCGTTGTAGGGTAAGTTTTGAATGGCATTTTAAATTGTTTTAGTCGTAGATTGTAGCCTAGTACAATGCTAATCATTGTTCATTTCGCATTCCACAGCATATGATTCAACGTCATATAATTTGTACCTAACTTAACATTTCTTTGTGTTTATAGCTAATTACTTAACGTGCTAATAATAATAGCTATATTTCAGCCTTATTATTATCATTGATTACTTTCATTTCATATTATTTGCTATGTACTTTGTAATTCTTGAAATTTCTCTAGACTTTAGTTTTTTGACAACCTTCACTTTAATATTACGGTTTTACATAACAATAAAACCGATATTATGTGCCGAGAGGGAAAACATACAGCATTATTGAAGAAGCTGTTTGTATTTCACCGGATATCCGCGATCGATCTATATACAAAGTAGTTCATCTTACCGGATATAGGGGGCGCTAGTGTCTCACCCAGCAAGGAAGTTGGAAACAGCTGCCATTTTGAGTCATAGTCTTTACCAGGAAGAACTTCCTGCAATGCTGTATGTTTTCCCTCTCGGCACATAATATCGGTTTTATTGTTATGTAAAACCGTAATATTGATGTGCCTCCGGAAAACATACAGCATTATTGAAGACGTGTTTGTTATCTGCTGGTGAAAAGTATTAAACAACGCTATGATGAATCACAGGGAGTTAATCTGTGAAACAAATTTTCTTTTGATCATGCATATTGCAAATAATGTTATTTTCAACCAAAATTAGTAATTTCATAGTAATGTTTTAAGGTAAATCTTTTTATACTTTTGAAGAGGAAAAAATTAAATAATTAAAAATTTAGTAATTTTTAATTTAATTGTCTTGACAAATAAGGAACTTTAGTATGGTTTGAAAATCAAACCGGACTAAATGAATAAATTTATCGGGATATAAGCTTCGGTTATTTGTAGATATCTTAGGACAGTAGTATTAAAATATATATAATATGTCACGATTTTCTGTTATCATGAGATAATAATATTGATGGTCTAATGGTTGGTTATCTGACCATAGTGAAGACTACTGCTGATCTGCAACACCCTGGGTATGCACAACTTTACCGAAGAAAATTAAATTTACTCATGTATTTTGGGAGTCTAATGTTATAAAGGAAAATTTGTTATAGACAATCATAATGATTTCTATATTCAGATCTCTTTGACCTATTTTCCTCTCATGAAACCCTAACTAATGTTACTGATCATAATATCCCAGCGATCGTATTTTATTATTATTTTTAAAGTTTAGATTTCCCCTAAGAGTGATTAGTGTTTGAGTCAAATGCCTGTATCAGATACTAATATATTTTTCCCTATATTACAGGAATAATCATTAGCTTTAGGTCATGACCCCTACGTTCCGAGGCTTATAGAAGCCTTTTTAGGTTTGTCTAGATATTTTATCATTTAATCATTTAGATTGCAAAGTGTGTCTTAAGCACGTATAGGTTAGACGAAAACGATTGTTGTCCTAGGTGGGGACCACAGAAAGCATAGAAACTGCATATTTACTTGTATGTACAAGAATGATTTGTCAAAAAATTTTCTTTGCAAGAAGAGAAGATTTTGAATTTATTTGGGAAATTTCGCGCCAGTTTAGTCATCTTTTGATGGCTGGTAAGTACAGACAAGTTTGGTAGTATATTTTTTTATATTTTCCCAAACTTTCAGTATCAAATTTCTGCACCTGAGGTGAACGCTTTTACATCGTGGCATCTGTCAGAGTCACTGATAGGTTCTGTATTTAATGTGGGTGATCCATTCAGATCTTAACACCAAAAAATAAACGCTCGAGGCCATTTGGGCTTCACTATAAGGTATGCTCCTGTCGCACTGTTTTAATGTGTCAGTTGAGGAAATCCCAAAGCTATGAGGGCATCATTGGCCCTCATAGTCTGCTGAAGGCATCTATATGACTTATTGATTGATTCTTTCAATTTATCGAGACATAGTACTTTACTACACCGGTTTGATGTGTCTCAAACAAGTTAATGTCAAATTGTTCCATCCCATAAAACAAACTCTGACGTCATTTGAGGGAGAAGATGCCACTCTATGGGAGGTTTTTCTCATGACCATCTGTCCCAACTATGTTGTATCGCCCTGAAAACTATTTGAGCAGATTATAAAAATCCAGTCTGGTGTAGGAATTCGGTCAGAGTTAGTAAAGTCACTACTTTACTCCCATTTCGAATGTACGCAATGAGTGTTGCATTGTTGTCCAATTGAGCCAGGACGTGATTTTCGCAGTTTGTTTTATTTGTGGTTACCAATAAAACTTGTTACTGTGCCATCATTTTAGCTGAACGGTCAGTTACTAACATTAGTTTGTCGTCTAAATATTTGCACGAGGACCCGTGTGTTCAACATAGTATGGATGTTGGCTCTCATTGGACATTCTTAAATTTTAGATTTATTGGGACATGAGGCTCTCGCCACCCTCAATTCCTGTTCCACGCTCCTGGAGCGAGATACAGATGTTTCCTATCGAAACTTTTCTGAATATTTGAGGAATCCCCAGGGAATCACAAAGTCCTCTGAGGGTTGAAGCCTCAGTAGTCCAAAGTTTAAGGGCGCGGGATAGAAACTGTACTGTACTTAATATACTCGTCATAGACAAGTTTTACGTTTATTTGAAGAGGGGTGGGGGAGAGTTAATAAGGTTCAGCATGGCTAATATTACTTATTACTTAACTGTCCCAGCAACCTTTGCAATTCACAAGAGCTAATGCTACTTTACAGCAATTATTATCTCAAGGACTCGATGAGAATATTTATCCTTATTAAGGGAAAGGAAATTGAATTTGCTGTAGTTGGCAACGATTACCCCTTCATGGGTGTTATTGATTTAGCAGCTTAGATGTTCCAAGTGTCTCGTGGCTTCCGCAGCCCAAAGACATAACTTGGATTGGTCGTGATTGACCAGAAGGAGATGTTCCAAGTGCCTCTCGGCTTCCGCAGCCTAAAGACTACTTGGATTGGTCGTGATTGACCCGAAGGAAGTCGTCTAGGTTAGACTAGCACTCGACTTACCTTCGCACGGAGGGTTTCCGCAACCCAGCGTGTTACATGAGAAAAAAGGCGCCAGACCAATAGATTAGGCCGTTACTCGATTGATCCTGCTTGGCCAGAAGGAGGTCGTCTAGGTAAACTAGCACTCGACATCCCTTCACATAGAAGGTTTACGCAACCCAGTATGTATACCGAAAGGTAGAAAAGAGGCGCCAGACCGAAAGATTAGGCCATCACTCGAGTGATCTTGCTTGGCCAGAAAGAAGTCGTCTAAGTAAACAAGCATTCGACATCCTTTCGCACAGAGGGTTTCCGCAACCCAGTATGTACACCGAAAGGTAGGTCATCTAGTAAGATTGATCTTTGCATTAGATTCTCAGGCATGGTTGATGAGATTTTGTGGTCGAGCTGAGGAATAATTCTGAGAAAATTCCAGTTTTATCATCCAGTCTCTGGTTATAGAGAGCTGGAAACTGAAATATCAGACGGAACTCTTATTTTCACAAATTCAATTTGTTTTCGAAAGTTGAAAATGGAACGCATATCCATTGTAATATACTGCCGTATACTCGTATATATCGATATCTACTATATGTAGATATCACACACCCACACACACGCACGCACACACACACACACACATTCCACTGGTGGCCGGCTCGGTAGCCTGTACACGACTGGTGACGCGTGCAGTTGTTTCTTGTATTTATGCCCTGTATGATTTATATGTACTTATTAATGAAACATTATTGGTACCAGAGATTTCTTGCGTGAGGGTAATCGAAATCCCGTTATCATAGATTCACTACAGAAATCTTTTATATAATAGAAAAGTTTATTCCAAGGAACTTTTACAAAGTGCTTTTGAAACATCAAGTGAATCTCTGGTTCCGAACCAGAGTGCTGTTGGTAACCAAAACTGCCTATGTACCAAAATTTCTATATCACTTTTTTGTTCGACTGTTGCAAAGTCAAAAGGAAGAACTACACTCTAGAGTGTCCGGGTGACAAGGCTACATTTTACACGATCGATACATACGATGGATGTTACAATATCCAATTTCCGCAGTCAAGTCTCAGTTTCGAAAATACAAACGGACTTAATAAAAGCGGTGAATGTTGCTTTGACAATTAATTCTTTACTGGGAGATACATTGTTTATGGGTAGCTTGAAACTTTATGTGTTGTTAGTTGCTACTGACATTTTAATTCAATAAGTTCAACCCTTTTTAACGAAAACGATTAGTTAAGTTTGTTCTGATAACTATCGTTACACATATTATATGAAATAGACAAAGGCGATTTACCGAAAGCTTCAGTAATTTATTAGAGAGGGTATTTGGAATTCGCTCAGCTTTTTATGTGGGTCGAACCCACTGCAATGCCGAGCCTACCTACCCCTGACGAGAGTGGAGCCAGCCCCGAATATCCCGTCAAGTCGCAAAAATCAGCTTAATATATTCGTCCCGCAGTGTGGGAACTTTCAAATACTAGTGGTTCGCCCCGAACTGAGACCTCGCGGTAACGGTATCCCATGATTATTCATTCAATCGATACATGATAACCAAAACTGACATTATTATTATGCCCGTTTTCACCAAACATACCTAAATCATCCCCTAAGTAGGAGTCTCTTAACGTAGGTAGCTCCTAAATACAATCCTAAGTCCTAACATCCGTCCCAATATCCTTTTAGGTGTCCCGTACAGGATCGTGATAAATAAGTTGACAGAAAACATCAATCACCTAACTTATAGGTAGCCCGTAAAGGTTAGGGAACGTTAGTGAAAACATTGAATTATTTATCAAACATTGAATTTAACTCGTAGTTCCATGGGAATAGTTACTGACTGCGCCATCTATTAGCATTATTGTGAAGCTATGTTGATGCTATATGAATTACTGACGCCCATTAAAAATTAAATAATCTCGTTTCTTTATAATATTCATATAATTTTAGTATTTGTTGTTCAAGTACAGGATATAAGTGACCTAAAAACATAAAATCAGTTTGAAAATCCATAGCGGATTTTTCTAGAGAGCGTCTTCAAGCGAGCGTATAAAATCGCCACTTTGAAAGCCCCCCATTTCGTCAATTTTAAGGGAAAAATTAAAAAAAAAATATTTTTGTACTCAGTTCAAAATTATCTTTAAAATGATACGTAACAATTTTATGTAACGCGATTTTTTTTTTTTTACTTCGCATTCGCTTCTATGAGAGCCCCCCTGAAATAAAGATTTTTATAACTTTTTAAGCCATTTTCGGCTGGAGGCCATCGGTTTACATATTATATCTAAATTTGAAGTAATTACGTTCAGTAATTCAAAAGTTATAAGGCTCTGACAGACGGACGGACGGACGGACGGACGGACGGACAAGTGCAAATCGCCCTAGTTAACTCAAAGACCTTCGCTTCGCTCGGTCGATTACGCTAAAAAGAACAGATACTGCACTTTGTTCTTAGGAAAAATTGTCGAGAAGCGATGCAATAAAAATGTGAGAAAACTCACCTGGTGGTAACGTGTCGATCCGAGGATCGACCGTTACCTGTGAACCTTGTTAGAGTTTCTTTCGTCGAAGTCCCTCTCGCTGCTCGAAACCGCTGCTGGAACTTGTCCTCCCGTTCATTGTACCTCTCAGGCACACACAACATCAGATCGATTGACTTTTGAAGCCGAATCGACATTGTTCGTACACGTGGTTTTTACATTACGCGATTTTCCCGATCCGCGATCGGTTCGTACACGTGGTTTTTACATTACGCGATTTTCTAGATCCGCGATCGAAAATATGGATTATAATCACTGTATCACTATATTTAATAACAGCCTTTGATAATATTTTTTTCCAAAGGAAGACGGATTAACGATATAATTTTAGATTCGATGCGCACGCGGCGAAAATACACAACGCTATGACTCAAAATGGCAGCTGTTTCCAACTTCCTTGCTGGGTGAGACACTAGCGCCCCCTATATCCGGTAAGATGAACTACTTTGTATATAGATCGATCGCGGATATCCGGTGAAATACAAACAGCTTCTTCAATAATGCTGTATGTTTTCCGGAGGCACATCAATATTTATATTTTTCAAGTTTCTCAATCATTAAAAATTGCATTAAATTGTTTTCTGATTACATTTTGGCCTTCAGCTTTTCATTATTTACCTATTCTTGTAACTCCGTTCTGATTTCTAACCACAACGGCAATACTATCATGCTTATTAGTACGTCCCTGCGTTTTACTTTAGTGCCAAGGTTGGATTCAGGACGGAATGATATAACCAGACATTAACATTAGTCGGTATATCATTTCCAGGTTCTCCGCTCCGATTAAGGATTCTCCGTTTGGAGTAACGTTCTCCATTCTCCGCTTCAACCTTCACCGCTCCGCTTAGAGCTACTTCCTGCACCGCTCGCTACTACCATCCCGGCTAGTCACCAGATCGCGACGTTCGACGTTCCTGTGCGCGCTAGCACGGGCGTCACCTCGTCTGCGGGTCTGCGGGACAGCCGTCACTCCCCAGCGACTCAGCGGCCCCCCAACACCTAGGCCACCTAACCAGGGGAGTACCTCTATACACCACCACCTAGGTCAAGGCAGGATCTTGGTAACTCCACGGCCCTACAAATTTGTGTACCCACCTACTGAGCTAGCCGCGGTAATAAAGATCTGTACCGTTACCTTTGGTCGAAATAAATACTTTTGTTACCGTGGGCTACCTTTTGTTATTTAACCCCATCACACTCTTTTTTTTTCACCCCCCGGTACACTGGCGCCCTCTTACGTGGTAGATCCTGTCTTTTCCTTTGTGGTATAGTTATAGTTTTGTGCGGTAAGTGGTATTTTTTTGTAAAACGCTTTATTTTTTGGTTTGCCGTAGCTGAGGTGAACGTAAGCTGTATCAAAATAATTTTCTTTGCATACCGCAAACTGTGTATTTATTTAATTTGTTTAACATTTTGGTACAGTCGGCTACAAAATTGTTTTAATAAAAATATTTAAATATTGTACATTTATTTTGTTTTGAAGTTTCGTGCGCTTTAGTACGTACTTCAATTTTATAAAGCCACGTTCACACCAGCTATAATTTTTTTTATTGATCATTTTTTTTAATTTTTTGCCAGTCATTTCTTTCATCCTCATCAAACCAAAGCGTTCTGTTAAGTTGTTTGTAACAGAACGGAGCATTTTTTAAATAATTTTTTTTTAAAGTGTCATTCACAACTCCCACCCTTTCTCATTTCGGTTTAGGATATTAGGTTCAAATATTTTTATCTTATGTATTTTTTTTTGTTTTATACATAATAATATTTACGAAATATTTTATTTACTGCCAATGATAATTATTAATTATGTATCATAAGTATATAGTTTATATTAAAATGTAATATACAGTAAATAATTATGATATTATGTATCTATAGTATTTATAATGAACCGTGTCGTAACATTTACCCACCCATACTAAATGCACTTTTACATTTCTTGCAAATAAAAAAGTCTTAAATCGCCTCTAGGTTTATGACTTTATCTGTGACAGGATGCGTCACTACCCGCTTAGGTATGTGACGCTAATTTGAAAGGTGAAGAATGTGTTTTTTTGAAAGGTTTGTGTAGTGGTTGTAAGAATGTGATACTAGTGCGAGAGTGCGGATTTTATTATTAAAATAAAATCCTTATCGTGGAACGGGGGGTAATGTAACGAAGCGTTACATATCTTAATTAAATTTTTTTTAAAATACGTATTTATTTATAAATATCTAAGTATTTGTCTAGATAAATAAACATTTATATTATTTAAGTATAGTATGTAAGTATTATGATTACCCGCCATATTTTAATATCATTTAAGTAGGTACCTACCTATTTTTTTTTAATGCGTAGCAAATAATGTTTCAAGCGCGAATCCGAGCGTTCCGGCGCACAGGCATCCATTTTGATGTAGTTAAACCAGCTGTCAGTCCAATGTCAGTCGCGCCCGATCTCGCACTAGTGACGGGCGCGTCTCATTTTTTTCGCAGAGCAATCGCTTTAGTTTGTTCTGCGATGAGTCTCTTCAAAATTATTTAAGCCGTGAATGGATGCGGATTATCCCGTTGTAGGGTAAGTTTTGAATGGCATTTTAAATTGTTTTAGTCGTAGATTGTAGCCTAGTACAACGCTAATCATTGTTCATTTCGCATTCCACAGCATATGATTCAACGTCATATAATTTGTACCTAACTTAACATTTCTTTGTGTTTATAGCTAATTACTTAACGTGCTAATAATAATAGCTATATTTCAGCCTTATTATTATCATTGATTACTTTCATTTCATATTATTTGCTATGTACTTTGTAATTCTTGAAATTTCTCTAGACTTTAGTTTTTTGACAACCTTCACTTTAATATTTATATTTTTCAAGTTTCTCAATCATTAAAAATTGCATTAAATTGTTTTCTGATTACATTTTGGCCTTCAGCTTTTCATTATTTATCTATTCTTGTAACTCCGATCTGATTTCTAACCACAACGGCAATACTATCATGCTTATTAGTACGTCCCTGCGTTTTACTTTAGTGCCAAGGTTGGATTCAGGACGGAATGATATAACCAGACATTAACATTAGTCGGTATATCATTTCCAGGTTCTCCGCTCCGATTAAGGATTCTCCGTTTGGAGTAACGTTCTCCATTCTCCGCTTCAACCTTCACCGCTCCGCTTAGAGCTACTTCCTGCACCGCTCGCTACTACCATCCCGGCTAGTCACCAGATCGCGACGTTCGACGTTCCTGTGCGCGCTAGCACGGGCGTCACCTCGTCTGCGGGTCTGCGGGACAGCCGTCACTCCCCAGCGACTCAGCGGCCCCCCAACACCTAGGCCACCTAACCAGGGGAGTACCTCTATACAACACCACCTAAGTCAAGGCAGGATCTTGGTAACTCCACGGCCCTACAAATTTGTGTACCCACCTACTGAGCTAGCCGCGGTAATAAAGATCTGTACCGTTACCTTTGGTCGAAATAAATACTTTTGTTACCGTGGGCTACCTTTTGTTATTTAACCCCATCACACTCTTTTTTTTTCACCCCCCGGTACACCCTGGACGCATATTCCAGCTTGTGAGCAAGCATTCCATTGCCCAGTCTGAGTGCAACAACCTGGCTGAGCCTAAACAGCGTGCGGCATTATGCCATATGGTGATGTGGTTGTCACAATCAGACGGAGTTTACAATAGCAAAAAATAAAGAAGAATGATGGGTGATCAACTAATTAACACTACAAAATGATTAAATTTAAATATCACTGCTGTAGGCAAATATAGGCAAGTAAGGCAAGGTGAAATTTAGAAAAAAGGTATTATTACCACACATCTACAGTAAAAAATAAAATTTTAGGAGGAGTACTCAACACTTACCCGTTTCACGGGGTCAATAATCCACTAGTAATCCGAAAAATGAGAATTTAGAATAATAATAAAAGTCTAAAATATGCTTTAAATTAGAAATTTGATGAAATTGCCTTCCAAAGGTACACAGGTCTGTTACTCGTCCACGTACGTCTAACCGAGTACGATAGCGGTTCTGTCGCTGAAAACGGCCCCCGCGGTGTGCGGGAGGGAGGAACCCAGCACGTACGCCGCGCGCAGCGCGCGAAATACCTAATTATTACTTTACACAATAAGGACATTTCCTTTCTTTATATTCGAGAGATAAAAGAGAAATAAGCACTTTTTTATACGTTCCGGTACAATAAAACTATTTAGGTAATAACATTGATAGTCAAGTGAGAATGACGTGTATGTTAAAAGTACTGATGTTCATTAAAAAAATCGTTTCTTTATAATATTTGTCTAATTTAAATATTGGTTGTTCAAGTTCAGGACATAAATGAAATTATACATAATTATACAAACTTAAAAATATTTTTATTTATTCCTTAAATTGTTGACAATTGACATGCATCAGGTGACAACCCTAGCAGAATAGGTATACTTCTTTGACCTTGTTAGGAAGCTTCCTCTCTGTTCGGAATGTTTACTCGTGTGCTTACATGTCTCCTTCATTTCGCGTTATGCCTGAACATGTATCCACTAAGTACCTGCTGCTGTTTCGTGGAGGAAAACAAATAATAACACTTTTGTTAATACATTATTGTTTTATTATAGAAGAATGTACTCGTATAGATACACAATATTAGGTGGTATTTAATGTATCAAGTTAGTAATATTTTATTTTAACAGTAAATGAATAATAATTATAAAAATTATACAGATAAATAAGTAGTTGACACCCTATTAATACCTACATAATACGATTTTACACATTGACATATTCACCTACACAGATTTAGGATTGGTAGTCGCTAGATACCTACCGCACTTCCTAAAAACAAAACGTCAAAACGAAAACGACAAACACTGGTGGCGCAGTATACGCGCACGGCGTATAGTACGCCAGTTCAGGCGTACTATGTATTGCCACAATTTACTAGTACGCCGACGGTATCTAGTAGGTGCGAACCGACTACCAATCCCAAACCTAAGTATGTCCACAAAATGCTTACAAAATGGTAATATTATGCAAATGTCAATTTTTACCTTTTTAGCTCAACAGATAATTGGATTGAAAGGTCGCAGGTTCCGTCCTCACCCGAAACAATATAGTCGCACCTGCCTACTCCTAGCGCAAGAAGAGGACACTATTAGTCAAGTTCAGCTCGGTTAACACTCTTTTTAACAAAACAATAAATCAGGAAACTTGTTAAATATTTCATCAAAGCCTCTCTCATGCATACCTTAGGTACCAAGGAAAAGTATGCTTGCTTGTATTCCCATTTATGCAGGGTGCGAGGGACACCCTAAAGACAACTGAAGCCAGGGACTGGGTACATGACTGGGTCCCTCAGCGTTGGTTTGGAATGTTTCATTGGTGTTTTCGTGACTTTGGATTTTTTTTTTTCATTTTTTAATTAATTACAACATGGAATCGTTTATGTAACCTACCTCAACTTGATTTTATTGAAAAAACAAGAAATACTAATATTTAACACACAACAGCGATGTAATACTCGATCAGCAGTTAAACAAAAGTTCAAAGCACTCGGCCAAAGAACCCACACACCGCAACTTACGACGCGCCGTACCTAATGCGGGTGTAGGTATCGGCGTATATATGAAATGTATGTATATATGAAAATATAATATATTAACAATATAATATTATTAGCTGCCCGGACAGACTTCGTTCTGTCAAAAGTTAAAAGTATTTTTTTTTAATTAAAACCTTCCGTGAGGAACATACAAAAAATAAATTAACCGAATTGGTCCATCCATTCTTGAGTTATGCGCTTACCAACATTCATTTTTATTTATATACTAGCTGATGCCCGCGACTTCGTCCGCGTGAATTTAGTTTTTTGTTTTTTTTTTGTATTTAAACCTTCCGTGGAACTTAAGGAACATACAAAAAAATAAATTAACCGAATAGGTCCATCCATTCTTGAGTTATGCCCTTACCAACATTCATTTTTATTTATATAGAGAAGATTGTTATAGTCAAAAGTGGTTCTAGCAGTTTCAACTAGTGATACAACACTATTACCGGGTGGTATCGTTTAACTTTGAAACATCCACTGGCTCTGTAGCCTGGCAGCTGCAGTGCAACAGAGCAACCGCCGAGCTTCTTGCGGGCTCTTCTCGGCAGGAAGGGCATTCCGAACCAGTGGGAGACTCAGCGACGATTCGAAAGCACTTGTGGAAGTTTATTTCACACAAGTGAAAGGCTTTTCCCAAGTGTGTTCGCATGTGCCTTACTAAACTATGCTTCTGTGAACATTTATTCTCGCATAGTTCACAAGCATAAGGCTTGTCGCCCGTATGAGTTCTCATGTGACTTATTACATTACTCTTACATGAACATTTATTTTTACAAAGCATAAGGCTTGTCGCCCGTATGAGTTCTCATGTGACTTATTAAATTACTCTTACATGAACATTTATATTTACATAGTTCACAAGCATAAGGCTTGTCGCCCGTATGAGTTCTCATGTGACTTATTAAATTACTCTTACATGAACATTTATATTTACATAGTTCACAAGCATAAGGCTTGTCGCCCGTATGAGTTCTCATGTGACTTATTAAACTACTCTTTTGTGAACATTTATACTTACAATGCTTACAAATAAAAGGCTTGTCGCCAGTGTGTGTTCTCATGTGACTTATTAAACTACTCTTACATGAACATTTATACTTACATAGGTCACAAGCAAAAGGCTTGTCGCCCGTATGAGTTCTCATGTGACTTATTAAACTACTCTTTCGTGAACATTTATACTTACAATGCTTACAAATAAAAGGCTTGTCGCCAGTGTGAGTTCTCATATGTCTTACTAAATCACTCTTACATGAACATTTATAATTACATAGCTCACAAGCATAAGGCTTGTCGCCAGTGTGAGTTCTCATGTGACTTATTAAACTACTCTTTTGTGAACATTTATACTTACAATGCTTACAAATAAAAGGCTTGTCGCCAGTGTGAGTTCTCATATGTCTTACTAAATCACTCTTACATGAACATTTATAATTACATAGCTCACAAGCATAAGGCTTGTCGCCAGTGTGAGTTCTCATGTGACTCACCAAACTATCCTTACGTGAACATTTATACTTACATAGGTCACAAGCAAAAGGCTTGTCGCCCGTATGAGTTCTCATGTGACTTATTAAACTACTCTTTCGTGAACATTTATACTTACAATGCTTACAAATAAAAGGCTTGTCGCCAGTGTGAGTTCTCATATGTCTTACTAAATCACTCTTACATGAACATTTATAATTACATAGCTCACAAGCATAAGGCTTGTCGCCAGTGTGAGTTCTCATGTGACTCACCAAACTATCCTTACGTGAACATTTATACTTACATAGGTCACAAACAAAAGGCTTGTCGCCAGTGTGAGTTCTCATGTGATTTATTAAATGAACCTTTTGTGAAAATTTATATTTACATAGCTCACAAGCATAAGGCTTGTCGCAAGTGTGAGTTCTCATGTGACTTACCAAATAAGCCTTACGTGAACATTTATACTTACATAGCTCACAAGCAAAAGGCTTGTCGCCAGTGTGAGTTCTCATGTGATTTATTAAATGACTCTTTTGTGAACATTTATACTTGCATAGCTTACAAATATAAGGCTTGTCGCCAGTGTGAACGTGCATATGCCTCATCAAAGCTTTTTCATTTTTACATTTGTATTGGCAAACCTTGCATTTCAACTGCATCACTTCAGTATGAGTTTTTATGTGATTTATCAAGAAACGTTTTTGTTTGAACATTTTTGGGCACACGTCACAGGAAAACAATTTCGTCTCTACATTCGCTGGTGAACTATTACACGGTACATTAACGTCATTACTTGAACAAAATGTTTTACTTTGTAAACTTGATAAGTTAAGGTTATTCAGTGTCGTAGGAACTTTATTCTGACTAGTCGCCTGACAGCTGACATCGTCCGCGGCAATACCACTCGCAGGCACGTCTTGTTCGTCGTGTGAGTCGTCTTCTTCAGCTGGAGGCACTCTCGTTTCGTTATTCGTCGCACGGCTCGCGGGCAGAGCGACTGCAACGAAACATTATTTATATTTCCTGGTACTTATGGCTTTGCTTGATAACATGATAAACGAGGAGTTGGGACGGAATGAAAGGAACTCTGGCTACGCACGAGTTCCTTTCATTTTCATCAGATTTCACCAGATGGAAGGTGATATTCTTCAGCTGCGGGTATACGCGACAAACTTACGCTTGGCGACCCTCACAAATGGGAAGCAGGATTACGAGGTCCGTGTCATTTTACTTTGAGTCATTACATTTATTCCATAGAATAAAATAGAATAGCTTTTTAATCAAATAAAGTATTTGATTAAAAGTGCTTTCGTAAAAAAAAGGAACATAGAAAACGGATAGCCCACCACAAAAGTATGTGTGATAGAATCGGTTAACAGGAAAACCGTTCGCAACTAGAGTTGGAATATATTTTTCTTTAAAATAATGTGACTAAATTTCGAGATCGAAATCCAATAAAAATATAATGATAATCAAAATCGAACGACTCTGTAAAAAGTAATGTGTGGTCATATTGAAAAAAATATATCCTACTTTCTACTAATATTATAAATGCGAAAGTTTGTGAGCATGTATGGAGTGATATTTGTTACTCTTTCACGCCACAAGAATGAAGCGATTTGGCTGAAATTTGGCACAGACATAGATTATAGTCTGGAATCGCACAAAAGCTTTAAGCATAAGTTCCCGTGGGTATTAAAAAACCTCAATTCACGCGGACGAAGTCGCGGGCATCATCTAGTAATATTATATTATACTCGACTAGGTACATACGCGACGACTAATGGAGAACCACCTGTTTTTTTTCTTCGGTTGAAAAGAACGTATATTCAGTGTTATTTGAATGACTAACGAAGCTGATCTCACCTGACGTGGGAGGCAAGTCAGCGGAAGGGCGAGGGTCTTCACTCAGATGTTGAGGGTCGTGACTCAGCTGTTGAAGGTCATCACTCAGCTGATGAGGGTCGTCAGCAGTGGCGCCGCTCTGCCGAATGGAAAGTAAGCTCATTATACTTCCGTCTTGAGATAGCTTGAGCGAGTCGGAGTACAGTCACAAAAAGGGTGATTTACACGATAGGCAAATGCGAAATCCAAATAGGCTCGTGATTCCTCCGACTACGTCTCAAGATAGTCCGAAAGTCGTTTGTGGGAATGGGCGTGACGTTCTATAATAGAATTCCACGAGCATCAATTCTTTGAACTATGTGCTCCGCCCATTGCCCCTTCAGCTCGCAACTCGATGAGTTACGTCGCTAACTTTGTTCTCCTCAGATCCAGCCAACTCATGGACTCAGCAAGTTGACAAAAGTGCTTAGAGTCTAAGCACTTTTGTACAAACACACACTAAGCCTAGACGTTTGAGTTTGAAACAGAAACAGCAGCAAATACATCAACATGTCTTACCTGAAGATGCGTGCTCAAATGTTGCAAGTATGCATGTTCAAGAACAAATTCCTTGAAACAAAGTGTACATTGGTAGGGGGCACGTTCGCACTTGAATATATCCTGTGTTACAGCCGCTTGTGTACAAACTGCTGCTTTTCTGTTTAGAGTTTTAAGAATAGCATCATCCAATAGTTGTGTTTCTAACTTTATACATACATCTGTGTCGATGGTGTCTTCTGATTCCCTCTGTATGTCTTCTAGTATGTGTAAATCACAATGATCAGGTGCCAACATTGTCGCTACCATATTACTTTTTAATTGGTGTCTTGTGCGGTTTATCCTTTTAATGTGAAGTCTTGTTATCTGTGGAAAAACAAGTTGACTATTGAGAGAGCTCAATTATTATAATCATCATCATCATCAACTATCCGTCAATGGCTCACTGCTGAGCGCAGGTCTCCTCTCAGAGAGAGTTATTGGCCATGGTCCCCTGCGCTGGCCGTGTTGGCTATGTCGTCATGCCGCTGTGGCATACTTTTAGTTTTCGCGGTGACGAACAAGCGAATGTACGCAACAAGTATACACTTGCTGACGACGCATCACACCTCTCACGACACCTCACATCGCAAAACTGGTCGCGTATTACTTATTTATCGTTAACTTTGTTTGTAGAGGTTTATTGTTTATATAAAAAAAAAAACTATGCTTAGTTAGAGCGTTGATTTTATTTTTCCTGTAAAATATACATAGACCTCTATTGACCATAATTATTTCAGATTTTTCGATTGGTAAACTTCGGAGATAAGGGGGAGTGAACTGTATTTTTTTCGACATTTTGGCCGATTAATCAAAAAGTATTATATATAGAAATAAATAAAAAAGTGTTTTAGAATGCACAAGTAAAGGCCTTTCATATGATACCCCACTCGGTATAGTTATCTTACTTTGAAATTTCAAACCCCCGATTTTCCCCCTTTTTTAAGCAAACTAAAATAATTTTCGCGTTGCTTTTATTTTTCCCGTAAAATATACATAAACCTCTATTGACCATAATTATTTCAGATTTTTCGATTGGTAAACTTCGGAGATAAGGGGGGGGAATGGTATTTTTTTCGACATTTTGGCCGATTAATCAAAAACTATTATATACTATAGAAATAAATAAAAAACTGTTTTAGAATGTACAGGTAAAGGCCTTTCATATATGATACCCCACTCGGTATAGTTATTTTACTTTGAAATTTCAAACCCCCGATTTTCGCCCTTTTTTAATAGAACTAAAAATAATTTTCGATTTTTCTTTATTCCAATGATGTTGGGCCACTATTATACACAACTATGCCAAATTTCATGTCGATAGCTTTAATAGTTACTGAAATAATCAACTGTGACAGACGGACGGACGGACGGAGAAAGTCTCACCATAAGGGTTCCATTTTTACCATTTTGGTACGGAACCCTAAAAAACCGTATCATAATTCATTTGCTGCAATCAAAAGTTTAACTGACGATTAACTAAAGAATTACCTAAAGATATATAAAGAAGAATTGAATCTACTCAAAATCTAATTTTACTAGCAATGTATGGGAAATCAACATTTCTTCATTTCATTTTCATGTAAGACGCAGACTAAGATTTGAAAGCCTTTTGACACATTTAAAAAAAAAAAAAAAAAAATGTTTATTTCTTAAGATAAAACTGTGTTTCAGCACATGAGATATTATGTATTAAGCACTCACTAATTCATGTTGCTGAACCAAGTCCATCAGCAGCCCTCGGGCTCTCAAGCTCTTGTCTCTAAATCTGCTAAAGTTGATCAACCTCTGAGCGCAATGCACACAAACTGTTTGTTTCAGGTTTCCCAGGTCACACGGCTGAAACATCATATACAATAGCAACATATAAATAAAGAATTGAGTAACTGACTGTTGTGAAAATGTTAATATTAATTAATAGTTAAAATCAAAAATGTAGCATGTAAGAATAACATTTATAAAAACAGAAAATAAATCAGTCCACAAACAAATAAGTTTTAAGCTGTTTTACTGCCACTGTATTTCTGTCTCTTTCTAAAACGAAATTTATATATTAATTTAATAATTAAAAATAAAAATAAAGGATTATAATATCATTTAGTATGGAGTTGTGTGATTTCACACTTCTGTAGCACTCTTAGGAAACTTTAAAGCTTTTAATTTACAAGACTAGTAAAGAAGAAAACATACACATATTTGACAACTTTATTTTAAATAATTATATAAAAAAACTAGCTGACCCAGCAAACTTCGTACCATCAACAAAAATATTGAGATCATTTAGGGGTATGAAAAATAGATGTTGGCCGATTCTCAGAACTACCCTATAATCACACAAAATTTCAAAAAAAATAGGTCCGGCCGTTTCGGAGGAGTTTGGTAACAAACACTACGACATGAGAATTTTATATATTAGATTTCAGTTGCCCAATTGGGCATTTGATATGTTTGTTTGTAGGTTGGTTCTTCAATCACACAGCAATGGAGCAATACATGTTAATGACTGGAATGGGGCTACTTTCTGTCTGCCCGTCTAAACATGAATTGAATTGTAGAACCGGTGGTAGTCATGATGTGTCATAAGAGCCACAGGTTGGCCTATGTGAAATAAATAATGTTGAATTTGAATGTAATTTATTTCATAGATATAGGTTTCTTTTAAAAATGAATATAAGCCAAGCTGAACTAGACTACAAATGAATGGAAATTTTGTGTTAGGAGTGCGTGTTACAATAGTGCAACAGGTGGGATTGAACTGGCAACCTTTCCGTTTCAGTCTGCACATTTAACTGTAGGGCCATTAAGGCTTAAATTGAAGTCCTGAATCCTGCACAGGGTGTTCCTAAGACTAACACAACACAGACAGAAACGCAGGGCAAAAGCTAGTTGATGATAAATTAACAACTTGACAACCTCTCTGGCACATTGGTGAGTGCTGTGGTCTTGTACTTGTAACTAGCAGGTTTCAGGTTCGATTCCCAGCGGGGCAATTTGGAACTTTATTATTTCTGAATTGTCCCTGATCTGGTCCAGTGGGCGGCTTTGGTTGTGGCTAGTTACCACCCTTCCATCAAGGATATGCTGCCAAGTGATTTAGAGCTCCTTCAGGATAGTATGTACAAACAGAGTAGGGGTTTAATATTCACTGCCATAACCCTTCCAAGTTAGCCTGCTACCATCTTAGACTGCATTGTCACATAACATCAGGTGAGATCACAGTCAAAAACTATCTTGTCATCGAAAAAAGGCTTACAGGATTTCCAGTTAAGTGTTGATATGCTTCTTCCAAGGTGTGTTTGCTCATTAGATACAGCTTGCTGTCTGTCTCCAGGCAGATCATGCAGACCTGTAAAGATAATATATTCTACTAATTCATCATCATCAGCATCCCATCAACAGCCAACAACTGAGCGCAGGCCTCCTCTCCGAGAAGGGTTATAGGTCATAGTCCACAACACTGGCCTTTAATAACCCTATGAAAAACTATTCAAGATTGGCTAAACATGTATAAAATAATTATTTAAAAGTTTGTTGACTGCATACTAACAACATAACAAGATTTAATGCATAAAATTAATTATACCTTGCAACTTAAACCCTAGCAAAGTTACCTGCACTGTTGAGGGAATCGCACCAGCACAAATTTGTCTTGAGCCACTTTCCGTTTCATACATGTCATCGCTCAGGAAATGCTGCGAGCAGACCACAGCAGGGTCTGGGAGGAGAGTGTCTTGTCTGCCGAGGGCACTGAGCCAGGCAGCACGGAGATGCGAGTCACTGGGGAACCTGCAGATTACACCAGTTCAACATTGAGTTGTAATGATGAGAGTGTGAATGTGTGTATGTGTGTGACACACATAAACAAAGATCTCTCATTTCTGCCCAGAGGGGACCTATCTACCTGTAAACACTTTTGGTTCAGAATTGTGAGCTGCGGGTAAGAGTTCTAGGAAAGGATACTGTTTGAAGTAATTACTTAATGATAATGTCCTCAAGCCTGCGGCTAGCTTCCAGAGAGACTAGCCATCTGAGCTGAAGATATTACAGGGCTCGGCTTTTGAAACGTGCCGCCCTGATAGAGCCAAGATGAGTTTATAGGGGCGTCCTAGAGGGTCTTTCGATGCCCCCGAAACAATTTTTTTTTTGCCGGACGCGTGTTTTTTTTTTACAAAAATACGAATAAACTTATATTTTTAGGTTAGAAACGTAAAATAAATGGGTTGGATTTAGAAACGTGCGGCAGTAGGGGGTGGATGGGAGGGGGGTGGGGGAGTGGGGGGAGGTGTCCCCTACCCCCAACACCACTCCCATGAAAAGGTAATGAGAATTTTTTTTTTTAATTTTTTAGGTTAGTCTTGCCGAAATTCGAGCAAAACTTCGCTTAGTGAAGGAGTGAAGGTAAAAAAAGAGTGGGAGGGAGGGGAAAAGGAGTAGAGTAGATGGGAGCTCATGTTTATAACATATAAAGAAATTATTATTATATTATACTGTTGTTTTATTTCTAACAATAATATGTACTTATAGCAAAAAAGCTTTTCCACTCTGAAACGACATGGACTGATATAGGTCGAACAGTGTGACAGAACCGAATTGGCCAACCTCGACTCCACGTAGTCTTGTCTGTCCTACCCCTAGAGTGTTTTTATGAAGCGCGAAGCCAGAAGCTCGCGAAGGAGGTCCTGAATGAAGCGAGCCTACGAGGCCGAGTGGAGCGAAGGGGGGAGGTGGCGAGCGAAGCGAGCCAGCGACCTCCGTAGCGAAACGAAGGTCGAGTAGGTGAAGCTGAATGAAGGGGCGACGGAGCGAGTCTTCTGGCGTAGCCCATTTGATTTGTAGCTTGAACAAAACGCAACTCACGCCACAGCCTTCGTGTTTATTATTTTCTACCGCCTAGAAAAACTTGAGCATTGAGTTCTATTGTTTTGAAATGAAAAATCAAATTGGAGGGGCTTCTATGCTTCCTCTAACCACCAGACTATGGAAAATATGAAGTTAGGTTAAGTTGGGTTAGAACATAAATATTGTTGGTGCCCCGCCGCAGTTAGGGAATATGCATGATTTTTTTTTTAATTTCTTAAATTAATCATTTACATCTCTATAACATATAAAAAATATAAATAGGTTTGAAAATAGTCAAATAACTTTTCAAAGTGAAATTTAAAACATTGAATAAATTTGAGCCGTTCAAACGCCACCATTAGCGCGCGCTTTTGATGACGTCATTCGACATGTCCCGTGTTTGTTTACTATAGCGTTTCAGTTACTTCATACTTATTTTCAGTTTTAATTGCTACACAAACCATGGAAGAAGTTAAAAAACCTTCTTACAAGTATTGTATGGTACCTAAGTACAAAAACACTATTATTAGTACACCCGATAAAGTGTTTTTAGGGTTCCGTACCCAAAGGGTACCAACGGGACCCTATTACTAAGCCTGCGCTGTCCGTCCGTCCGTCCGTCTGTCAGCGGGCTGTATCTCGTAAACCGTAATAGATAGACAGATGAAATTTTCACATATTATGTATTTCTATTGCCGCTTTAACAAAAAATAATAAAAATTAAATTAAATTAAAATATTTTCATGGGTACATGGAAATATTTTTATTTAATTTTTTTTAACGGAACCCTAAAAGAGCGAGGCCCGACTCGCACTTGGCCGATTTTTTCGTATTCCACGAGATGCGAAAGTACGAAAAAAAAAGTGTAAGAAAATTGTTCATATAAATCGGAATATCGTATTTATCTAATACTTATTTACAAAAAGTATATAAACATATCGAACTTGAGTGAGCTTCAATAACATAATATTACGTATAAATTATCATGATATAGACGTAAATTAGGAGTTTAGGAACACAGATGGTTATTTAAAGGTTATGTTTTGTTTTAAGTATTATTTAAACATATAAGAATAAAAATCTATGTTAAGGACTAAAATATACCATGTAACATAATAATTATCTTGCAGCTTTCACTCCTTTGATCTCTGCGCTCGTAAAATCGAGATTTGATACAAAATATACTGACATCATAAATGCATCTATTTTCGGTAAATTATCCGATTGTGCTTTGACAAAACCAGTTTCTGTCATCGACCTAGATTGACTACAAATATAAATTCACAAGTAATCACACAGGAATACAGTTTTAAACAATTTTTCTCACAAACACTGTACCTATGAATATCGACGCCATAAATCAACCATAACACAAATGACGTCACATTTCGTTTCGACCAATGGCGACGCGTTTTGTAAGTTTGAATTTCCCTCCTTTATTTTTCACTTTCTATATAATATTTTCTGGGTTTAAATTATAACTAAATAAAAAAATACCTTTTAAGTATAATGTTAAGACAATAAAGAATCTAGAAAAAAATATTTGAGACAAATTTAAATTTTATGCATATTCCCTATTCTCACTGTTGGTTAGGTTAGAGGGTTGTAATAAAAAAAAATTAGTAAGTTTCTAGCGGAGGGAGTGAGGGGGGATGACGTACCTCCCCTTCTTCCCCCCCCCCTCTCCCTCCACTTAACCAGGCGACACGTTTTAAAGGTTTTACCAATGTCACTTTAATCAATATTAAAAAATTCATAAAAAAAAAGTATGCGCATCGGGCAAATAAAGTGAGGGGGGATGACTTCCCCTCCCCCCCTCTCCCCACACTAACCCCCTATCGGGGCGGCACGTTTCAAAAGAAAACCCTATTACAGTGCACAGGTGCACTCTGTGCCTATTTCTTCACTCTCATGGACAGATGGGACGGCAATCCGACATGACCAGAGAGACATCAGGCACAGGACCGACGGCTTTACGTGCTCTGCGTAGCACGGGGTGACAAATCGCCAACTCCCTAACTCCAGCCTGACATACGCAGTTGAATATATTAAAATAATTGTTAACCATTCGACTAAAGTTAATTTGTAGTGCCTACACGACATACTCAAGCTTGTGGGCAAGACAAGCGGTGAACGAAATGAAAGGGCTCGCATGTATTCAATGATCCCTCTTTACAAAAAATGTCTACTATGGTACTCACTCGTGGAGCGTGACCGCCGCGGCCGCGGATCCCGAGACTCCCTCCGCAGTGGTTTTGCAGAAGGGCGCGTAGCACCGCATGTTGATTGATAATTAAAATGCTTTCACCAAATCAAATCCAAGATAGAGATAGAAGCATTTACATTTAAAATACAAAGAAAAACTCTTGTTGTTCCTGGTCTGTGCAAAAACTAACATGCAAGCTAAGGGTGGAACCACATCTGTGAGGATCGTTTCGGATTTCGCCCATACAAAACTGTCAAATTCCATAGAAACGTGAACGGATCAATTCGGCTTTTCGCATCGATTCGGCTTTCGCATTTTTTGTACCTAAAAGTGCCGAAAATCCTTACAAGTGTAGCTCACGTTTCGCATGCGAAAGGATCCTTTCGCATCCTTACGGATCCGTAAGGATGCGAACGGATCCTTACGGACGCGAACGGATCCGAAAGGATCCTTACGGATCCGTAAGGATCCTTACGCGTGCGAAAGCGTCTTCGGCAACTAGGGAAATGCATGAAGTGCCAAAAAGTATCGATATATCGATGAAATTAGTTTTTATCTCAAGTATGTATGCAAACACGGTGCCACTTTTCCGCCATGTTGGAATTCTTTGTTAATACACCGATTTAGTTCAAAATCGATATTTAGGCTTCCCTGGGGACAAGTAAGAGGAAAAGATTGGCAAAATTGTAAAAAGTCACCGCCATATTGAAATTCTTTGTTATTGGACCGATTTCGTTCAAAATCGATATTTAGGCTTCCCTTGGGTCAAGTAAGAGGAAATGGATGCCAAAAATTAAAAAAGTCGCCGCCATATTGAAATTCTTTGTTATTGGACCGATTTCGTTCAAAATCGATATTTGGGCTTCCCTGGGGTCAAATAAGAGAAAATGATTGGCAAAATTATAAAAAGTCGCCGCCATATTGAAATTCTTTGTTATTGGACCGATTTCGTTCAAAATCGATATTTGGGCTTCCCTGGGGTCAAGAAAGAGGAAATAGATGTCAAAATTTTAAAAAATGACCGCCATATTGAAATTCTTTGTTATTGGACCGATTTCGTTCAAAATCGATATTTGGGCTTCCCTTGGGCCAAGAAAGAGGAAATAGATGCCAAAATTTTAAAAAGTGACCGCCATATTGAAATTCTTTGTTATTGGACCGATTTCGTTCAAAATCGATATTTGCGCTTCCCTGGGGTCAAGTAAGAGGAAATGGATGCCAAAAATTAAAAAGTCGCCGCCATATTGAAATTCTTTTTTATTGGACCGCTTTCGTTCAAAATTGATATTTGGGCTTCCCTGGGGTCAAGAAAGAGGAAATAGATGCCAAAATTTTAAAAAGTGACCGCCATATTGAAATTCTTTGTTATTGGACCGATTTCGTTCAAAATCGATATTTGGGCTTCCCTGGGGTCAGATAAGAGAAAATGATTGGCAAAATTATAAAAAGTCGCCGCCATATTGAAATTCTTTGTTATTGGACCGATTTCGTTCAAAATCGATATTTAGGCTTCCCTTGGGCCAAGAAAGAGGAAATAGATGCCAAAATTTTAAAAAGTGACCGCCATATTGAAATTCTTTGTTATTGGACCGATTTCTTTCAAAATCGATATTTGCGCTTCCCTGGGGTCAAGTAAGAGGAAATGGATGCCAAAAATTAAAAAGTCGCCGCCATATTGAAATTCTTTGTTATTGGACCGCTTTCGTTCAAAATTGATATTTGGGCTTCCCTGGGGTCAAGAAAGAGGAAATAGATGCCAAAATTTTAAAAAGTGACCGCCATATTGAAATTCTTTGTTATTGGACCGATTTCGTTCAAAATCGATATTTGGGCTTCCCTGGGGTCAGATAAGAGGAAATGATTGGCAATATTATAAAAAGTCACCGCCATATTGAAATTCTTTGTTATTGGACCGATTTCGTTCAAAATCGATATTTGGGCTTCCCTGGGGTCAAGAAAGAGGAAATAGATGCCAAAATTTTAAAAAATGACCGCCATATTGAAATTCTTTGTTATTGGACCGATTTCGTTCAAAATCGATATTTGGGCTTCCCTGGGGTCAAATAAGAGAAAATGATTGGCAAAATTATAAAAAGTCGCCGCCATATTGAAATTCTTTGTTATTGGACCGATTTCGTTCAAAATCGATATTTGGGCTTCCCTGGGGTCAAGTAAGAGGAAATGGATGCCAAAAATTAAAAAGTCGCCGCCATATTGAAATTCTTCGTTATTGGACCGATTTCGTTCAAAATCGATATTTGGGCTTCCCTGGGGTCAAATAAGAGGAAGTGATTGGCAAAATTATAAAAAGTGACCGCCATATTGAAATTATTTGTTTATCGACCGATTTCGTTCAAATTCGATATTTGGGCTTCCCTGTGGTCAAGAAAGAGGAAATGGATGCCAAAATTAAAAAACGTCGCCGCCATATTGAAATTCTTTGTTATTGGACCGATTTCGTTCAAAATCGATATTTAGGCTTACCTTGGGTCAAGAAACAGGAAATAGATGCCAAAATTTTAAAAAATGACCGCCATATTGAAATTCTTTGTTATTGGACCTATTTCGTTCAAAATCGATATTTGGGCTGCCCTGGGGTCAAATAAGAGAAAATGATTGGCAAAATTATAAAAAGTCGCCGCCATATTGAAATTCTTTGTTATTGGACCGATTTCGTTCAAATTCGATATTTAGGCTTCCCTTGGGCCAAGAAAGAGGAAATAGATGCCAAAATTTTAAAAAGTGACCGCCATATTGAAATTCTTTGTTATTGGACCGATTTCGTTCAAAATCGATATTTGGGCTTCCCTGGGGTCAAGTAAGAGGAAATGGATGCCAAAAATTAAAAAGTCGCCGCCATATTGAAATTCTTTGTTATTGGACCGATTTCGTTCAAAATCGATATTTAGGCTTCCCTTGGGTCAAGAAAGAGGAAATAGATGCCAAAATTTTAAAAAGTGACCGCCATATTGAAATTCTTTTTTATTGGACCGATTTCGTTCAAAATCGATATTTGGGCTTCCTTGGGGTCAAATAAGAGGAAATGATTGGCAAAATTATAAAAAGTGACCGCCATATTGAAATTCTTTGTTTTTCGACCGATTTCGTTCAAAATCGATATTTAGGCTTCCTTTGGGACAAGAAAGAGAAAATAGATGCCAAAATTTTAAAAAGTCACCGCCATATTGAAATTCAAAATCGATATTCAAAATCGATATTTCGGCTTCCTGTGGTCAAGAAAGAGGAAATGTTTGCCATAAGTTTTAAAAGTATGACGGCACCCCCCACATCGCCGAGCGTCTAATAAAAGGAATCACACACAATATCAGAACAGAACATCATTCTCAGCAATCGCCTTCTATCAATAAAAATAACTAGAAGAAGACCCTACAAGAAGACCCTAGCAAATTTCGACAGGGTTCTCAGCTCCCTTGACATGTGGTTTGTCAGTAGTGAACTCCGAAATAAAAACTTTTTGCTTAAGCTGAATAGGCGGGATTTTTCATGCTTTTGAGTGAAAACGTTAAGTAGGGATCATACAGATCATTATAGATCGTTGCAGGACGGGCTTCAAGAATATGCCCAAAATGCAAAAAAATAGCAAGCATAAATGGCTAATAATTCGTGATAATAAGCCGGCCAAGATGATTGCTTGGTAGTCAGCTTTTTACTGAAAAATGCTATAGGTTGCCAGCCCTGCTTTACTTCTTGTTGAAGGCATGCACCGACATGAGAGCTCGATGCATCTGTAAATAACCCTTATCTAACATTTTTAAAACTGGGTGAGCTAAACCTGAACCGATTTGAATGAATGAAAAATACTTTATTGCACACCACATTAAAAAGAAATAAAAACTAAAAATAAACTTAATTTTTAACTTAAGATTTGCATTGTTTAAATTTTTTTGTAAATATTAAAAATACGCTCTAAATCGGGTAAAAGTACATAAATAAATTTACATAAATGTATTTTAATTTAATTTAATTTAATATAATATATAAGTCTTAATATACAAAGGAAATAAAACATGTACTTAATATAGAACGTTAATGGTTACAATAGTATAAAAACTGTCGCGCAACCATTAACGCTTACATATCCATAAATATAATTAACAATTAAATAAATATTATGAATAAAAAAAAGGGAAAAAGTATTGCGTGTGTGTACCTATGTGTCTGTGCATGTGTGCATGTGTGTGCATGTGTGTGTGTGTGTGTGTGTGTGCGTGTGTGTGTGTGTGCGTGTTTTATGTATGTGCATGTATTTCATTTCATAAGATCTTCTAAATCACTATAAGTCAGGGACTTTAGCCATCTTGTAATAACGCTTTTACATTTATTATTATTTAACGGATAGATATTAAGTAGATTATTAATTTTATTGTATAATTTCGGACTAGCATAGTAGTATTGCCGCTTAGCGAGTAATATGCGAGAAGGTTTTAACAGACATACTCGATCAGGCCTTCTTTTATTTTTATTTAAAATACTAGGGTCGTAATACAATTCTTTATGTTTTCTGAGAATAACTTGAAAGATATAAATTTTCCTAACTGAAAGTACTTCGGCGATACTATATAATTCAATAGTTGGAAATCTAACCGGTTTACTAAGCATTACTTTCAGCACTGCTCTCTGCGCTCTTTCAAGTCTTAGCATAAGAGTTTTGTTACAGTGACCCCAAGACGTAATGCAATAAGATAAGATAGTTTGAGCTAACGCGAAATAAACTATTTTTAAATTTTTAAAATCTAGGACTGATCTTAAATTTTTAAAAACAAATATTAGTTTTCTAGTCTTATTCACAAGTGAGTCTATTTGTTGATTCCAGGAAAGTGTGTTATCTATAATAACTCCTAAGTATTTTATATTTTGGACATGATCTAGGGTGGCACAACTACAATTAGTGTTTTGTTTTAATGCACATGTATGCGCGGTTATTTTAAGTGAATCCGGTTGAGTAGATTTATTAGGCGAAAAGGTTATGAATTTAGTCTTTGTGATATTTAGTGACAATAGGTTAGAGGAGAGCCAAGACATTATTTTTTGCAGCGCAACCTCAGTGTTATACTGAGTTTCGGACCAACTCTTTCCCTGAACAATTAGTGCTGTATCATCAGCATAAGAAATTATTCTACCATGGGAAATAGGTATATCACAAAGATCGTTCATGTATATAAGGAAAAGAGTTGGTCCCAAAACACTTCCCTGAGGTACCCCATACATTAGAGTTTCTTCTTGACTAAGGTAACCATCAATTTTAACACACTGAGTTCTATTTGATAAATAGCTTTTTAATAAATCCAGAACACAACCTCTTATACCGATGCATTCTAGTTTAAGAAGTAGTAAAGGAATAGACACAGTGTCAAACGCTTTGGACAAGTCCAGAAATACGCCAATAGTTTTTTCTTTCTCATTTAAGTTCTCTGTAATAGATGTGGTAAGTTCTAATACAGCATCATCCGTAGAAATTCCTCTACGAAAACCATATTGGTTATTAGATAAAATGTTATATTTGTTTAAATATTGAACCAGTCGATTATTTATTAGTTTTTCCATAACTTTTGATATAGCAGTAAGAATAGAGATAGGACGATAATTGTTGACACTGAGTACATCCCCAGCTTTATGAATAGGGTGAATTAAAGCCTTTTTAAAGACTGAGGGAAAAATTCCTTTTGTGAAACAGTTGTTGAAAATGTGCGTCAATATAGGAACTAAGATGTGTTTGGCATTCTTTAATAGCGCGTTAGGGATACCATCCCAGCCAATTGCACATTTATTTTTTAAACCCTGAATAGTCTGATCTACTTCCTTAATGTCACAACTGAGAAACACCATTGAGTTAAGTTGTCGGCAACTATATAATAGTGGATCATGACAATTGGTTGGGTTCGTATTATTTTTAATAATTTCAGCCAAGTTTCTGCCTATGCATGCAAAATAATTATTAACTTGGTTAAGTGCATCAATCTTATCCTCAGTAATATTTAATAAATCGTTTTTATAGTTTTTAGTTGTCTCAAGGTTGGCAACCCTTTTAATTACCTTCCAAGTGTCTTTAGGTTTCGACTTTGCGCATTGCAATTCGTTTTGGTCATAATCCTTTTTAAGCTTTTTAATGAGATTATTAAGGAAGTTTTTATATCTTTTATATGTAATTTTCGAAATAATATTATTGGGATCTCTTTTAAACTTTTTATATAGTTTATCTCGGTGACGCATACAGCGTAATATACCTTCCGTAATCCATGGCTTCTTATGTTTATTTACTCGAAATTTAACGGAGTACGTATGCTTATTAATTGTCGAGGACAAGATATTAACTAATGATTCTGAGGCCTGTTCAGGATTGTCTGAATTGAGAATAGAGCTGAAGTCCGTATTCTCTAATGTTTTGACTATGGCTGGTAAATCTATGCGATTTTGTATGGGTTTATTTGTAACGTTTGCGTTGAAGCGTGTATCACAACAGAATAAGACTGGAGCATGGTCTGTTATTAATGATTCCAGTACAAGAGTTGTCGATCTTTTATTGGTTCTTAAGATAATATGGTCCAAGCAGTTTTGCTCACGTGTGGGAAATGTGTGTGCAGGCAGCAACCCATGCGCTGCAGTGACGTTAAGATACACATCAAGATTGGAATCTTTGCTACCGGATGCAATATTTATGTTAATATCCCCAATAATAGAAATCGTTGCGAAGGAATTTAATTTAGATAAGGTATCATCAAGATTATCAATAAAGCTATTAGCGCTTCTGTATGATGGTGAACGGTATAAGGCAAGTATAGCCATTTCATTTTTATATTTGATAAGTAAACAGTTTGCTTCAAGAAATTGTGGCTCCTCAATAGAACATTTAAGTCCATGCTTTATATAGACTACTATGCCATCATTTTGATTCCTAAACTGTGATTTATGAGATGTGTATCCTTGCAAACTAGGTAATAATGGTGATTTACTCAGCCAGCATTCGGAGAGTATCAGGATATCTATATGCATATTGATGCGATGCAAAAGAACTGTTAAGCTGTCAAAGTTACATTGAATACTACGAATGTTCACATGCAGTACCTTAAAAGATTGCTTATAAATAGATAAGTATGAGGTACATTGTTCGGCCGGGCAACAGAACGATTTGTAAATGGTCACGTTATCAATTTCATCTCCTATCATAATTGCGTCATCCATTAGGGACTAAGTTAAAAAGTATCATGGGAACTAAAGAAAATGAGTCAATAAAGCACCTTTTGATTACATCTCTAAAAAGTGTATATGTGTAAAGCTTTTTAATAAAATGGTATGTAAGTGTATTGTAATTATGATGATATTGATATGTGTGTGATAACTGTGTATAGAAAAAAAGTAGTGAAAAATCTACCACATTAATGAAAAATAAGTCCCAGTAAAAGGTTTAGCACTTTTATCTTGAATTTTTGATGAAGCATCTATTAATGTTGCTTGAAGTCGCGCTATGCTAGGGAGAAATTTTCGATAAAAATTAATCATATTATCTTCTAAATCCCTGTACTGTTTTAGGTAGAGGAAAATCCTGTAAACTCTTAATGCGGTCAGCAGGAGAGCCAATCCCGGGAGCGCTTATTTTGTATCCAAGGAAACGAACCTCTGGAACATTAAAATGCCATTCTTCTCGTTATTAACTATACCGTATCCTTCAAAAACGTTTGAAAAGAATACGTAAATGTTTTGCATGCTGTTCGCTATCTTAAACTAAAATATCATCGACGCACACGAACTAAAAATCTAAACCACGAACAACTTTGAACCCAGAGAAGCCTTAATATCGATTTTGAACGAAATCTGTCCAATAACAAAGAATTTCAATATGGCGGCGACTTTTTAATATAAATTTGCAAATCATTTCCTCTTATTTGACCCCAGGGAAGCCCAAATATCGATTTTGAACGAAATCGGTCTAATAACAAAGACTTTCAATATGGCGGCGACTTTTTATAATTTTGCCAATCATTTCCTCTTATTTGACCCCAAGGAAGCCCAAATATCGATTTTGAACGAAATCGGTCCAATAACAAAGAATTTCAATATGGCGGTCCCTTTTTATAATTTTGCCAATCATTTTCTCTTATTTGACCCCAAGGAAGCCCAAATATCGATTTTGAACGAAATCGGTCCAATAACAAAGAATTTCAATATTGCGGTCCCTTTTTATAATTTTGGCAATCATTTTCTCTTATTTGACCCCAAGGAAGCCCAAATATCGATTTTGAACGAAATCGGTCCAATAACAAAGAATTTCAATATGGCGGTCACTTTTTAAAATTTTGGAATCTATTTCCTTTTTCTTGACCCAAGGGAAGCCTAAATATCGATTTTGAACTAAATCGATCCAATAAAAAAGAATTTCAATATGGCGGTCACTTTTTATAATTTTGCCAATCATTTCCTCTTATTTGGCCCCAGGGAAGCCCAAATATCGATTTTGAACGAAATCGGTCCAATAACAAAGAATTTCAATATGGCGGTCACTTTTTAAAATTTTGGCATCTATTTCCTCTTTCTTGACCCAAGGGAAGCCTAAATATCGATTTTGAACGAAATCGGTCCAATAACAAAGAATTTCAATATGGCGGTCCCTTTTTATAATTTTGCCAATCATTGTCTCTTATTTGACCCCAAGGAAGCCCAAATATCGATTTTGAACGAAATTGGTCCAATAACAAAGAATTTCATAATGGCGGTCACTTTTTAAAATTTTGGCATCTATTTCCTCTTTCTTGACCCAAGGGAAGCCTAAATATCGATTTTGAACGAAATCGGTCCAATAACAAAGAATTTCAATATGGCGGTCCCTTTTTATAATTTTGCCAATCATTTTCTCTTATTTGACCCCAGGGAAGCCCAAATATCGATTTTGAACGAAATCGGTCCAATAACAATGAATTCCAATATGGCGGTCACTTTTTAAAATTTTGGCATCTATTTCCTCTTTCTTGACCCAAGGGAAGCCTAAATATCGATTTTGAACGAAATCGGTCCAATAACAAAGAATTTCAATATGGCGGTCCCTTTTTATAATTTTGCCAATAATTTTCTCTTATTTGACCCCAAGGAAGCCCAAATATCGATTTTGAACGAAATCGGTCCAATAACAATGAATTCCAATATGGCGGTCACTTTTTAAAATTTTGGCATCTATTTCCTCTTTCTTGACCCAAGGGAAGCCTAAATATCGATTTTGAACTAAATCGATCCAATAAAAAAGAATTTCAATATGGCGGTCACATTTTATAATTTTTCCAATCATTTCCTCTTATTTGGCCCCAGGGAAGCCCAAATATCGATTTTGAACGAAATCGGTCCAATAACAAAGAATTTCAATATGGCGGTCACTTTTTAAAATTTTGGCATCTATTTCCTCTTTCTTGACCCAAGGGAAGCCTAAATATCGATTTTGAACGAAATCGGTCCAATAACAAAGAATTTCAATATGGCGGCGACTTTTTATAATTTTGCCCATCATTTTCTCTTAATTGGCCCCAGGGAAGCCCAAATATCGATTTTGAACGAAATCGGTCCAATAACAAAGAATTTCAATATGGCGGCGACTTTTTATAATTTTGCCAATCATTTTCTCTTATCTGACCCCAGGGAAGCCCAAATATCGATTTTGAACGAAATCGGTCCAATAACAAAGAATTTCAATATGGCGGTCACTTTTTAAAATTTTGGCATCTATTTCCTCTTTCTTGACCCCAGGGAAGCCCAAATATCAATTTTGAACGAAAGCGGTCCAATAAAAAAGAATTTCAATATGGCGGCGACTTTTTAATTTTTGGCATCCATTTCCTCTTACTTGACCCCAGGGAAGCGCAAATATCGATTTTGAACGAAATCGGTCCAATAACAAAGAATTTCAATATGGCGGTCACTTTTTAAAATTTTGGCATCTATTTCCTCTTTCTTGGCCCAAGGGAAGCCCAAATATCGATTTTGAACGAAATCGGTCCAATAACAAAGAATTTCAATATGGCGGTCATTTTTTAAAATTTTGACATCTATTTCCTCTTTCTTGACCCCAGGGAAGCCCAAATATCGAGTTTGAACGAAATCGGTCCAATAACAAAGAATTTCAATATGGCGGCGACTTTTTATAATTTTGCCAATCATTTTCTCTTATTTGACCCCAGGGAAGCCCAAATATCGATTTTGAACGAAATCGGTCCAATAACAAAGAATTTCAATATGGCGGCGACTTTTTAATTTTTGGCATCCATTTCCTCTTACTTGACCCCAGGGAAGCCCAAATATCGATTTTGAACGAAATCGGTCCAATAACAAAGAATTTCAATATGGCGGTCACTTTTTAAAATTTTGGCATCTATTTCCTCTTTCTTGGCCCAAGGGAAGCCTAAATATCGAATTTGAACGAAATCGGTCCTATAACAAAGAAATTCAATATGGCGGCGACTTTTTTAATTTTTGGCATCCATTTCCTCTTATTTGACCCCAGGGAAGCACAAATATCGATTTTGAACGAAATCGGTCCAATAAAAAAGAATTTCAATATGGCGGTCACATTTTATAATTTTTCCAATCATTTCCTCTTATTTGGCCCCAGGGAAGCCCAAATATCGATTTTGAACGAAATCGGTCCAATAACAAAGAATTTCAATATGGCGGTCACTTTTTAAAATTTTGGCATCTATTTCCTCTTTCTTGACCCAAGGGAAGCCTAAATATCGATTTTGAACGAAATCGGTCCAATAACAAAGAATTTCAATATGGCGGCGACTTTTTATAATTTTGCCCATCATTTTCTCTTAATTGGCCCCAGGGAAGCCCAAATATCGATTTTGAACGAAATCGGTCCAATAACAAAGAATTTCAATATGGCGGCCCATTTTTGAAAATTTTGGCATCTATTTCCTCTTTCTTGACCCAAGGGAAGCCTAAATATCGATTTTGAACGAAATCGGTCCAATAACAAAGAAATTCAATATGGCGGTCACTTTTTATAATTTTGCCAATCATTTTCTCTTATTTGACCCCAGGGAAGCACAAATATCGATTTTGAACGAAATCGGTCCAATAAAAAAGAATTTCAATATGGCGGTCACTTTTTATAATTTTGCCAATCATTTCCTCTTATTTGGCCCCAGGGAAGCCCAAATATCGATTTTGAACGAAATCGGTCTAATAACAAAGACTTTCAATATGGCGGCGACTTTTTATAATTTTGCCAATCATTTCCTCTTATTTGACCCCAAGGAAGCCCAAATATCGATTTTGAACGAAATCGGTCCAATAACAAAGAATTTCAATATGGCGGTCATTTTTTAAAATTTTGGCAATCATTTCCTCTTATTTGGCCCCAGGGAAGCCCAAATATCGATTTTGAACGAAATCGGTCCAATAACAAAGAATTTCTATATGGCGGCGACCTTTTGAAATTTTGGCATCTGTTTCCTCTTTCTTGACCCAAGGGAAGCCTAAATATCGATTTTGAACGAAATCGGTCCAATAACAAAGAATTTCAATATGGCGGTGACTTTTTATAATTTTGCCAATCATTTCCTCTTATTTGGCCCCAGGGAAGCCCAAATATCGATTTTGAACGAAATCGGTCCAATAACAAAGAATTTCAATATGGCGGCCCATTTTTGAAAATTTTGGCATCTATTTCCTCTTTCTTGACCCAAGGGAAGCCTAAATATCGATTTTGAACGAAATCGGTCCTATAACAAAGAAATTCAATATGGCGGCGACTTTTTTAATTTTTGGCATCCATTTCCTCTTATTTGACCCCAAGGAAGCCCAAATATCGATTTTGAACGAAATCGGTCCAATAACAAAGAATTTCAATATGGCGGTCATTTTTTAAAATTTTGGCAATCATTTCCTCTTATTTGGCCCCAGGGAAGCCCAAATATCGATTTTTAACGAAATCGGTCCAATAACAAAGAATTTCAATATGGCGGTCACTTTTTAAAATTTTGGCATCTATTTCCTCTTTCTTGACCCAAGGGAAGCCTAAATATCGATTTTGAACGAAATCGGTCCAATAACAAAGAATTTCAATATGGCGGCGACTTTTTTTAATTTTTGGCATCCATTTCCTCTTTCTTGACCACAGGGAAGCCCAAATATCGAATTTGAACGAAATCGGTCGATAAACAAAGAATTTCAATATGGCGGCGTCTTTTTCAATTTTTGGCATCCATTTCCTCTGTGTAGAAGAAGATTAATATCGTGGTTGAGCTAGCAATTAAAATATCGATGCCATCATCGACCATCCCTACGCAGACAACAATGTTTATAGGCTTTCGCCTCCTTACGGATCCGAAAGGATGCGTACGCATCCTTACGGATCCGTAAGGACGCGTACGCATCCTTACGGATCCGTAAGGACGCGTACGCATCCTTTCGGATCCGTAAGGACGCGATCCTTACAAGTGTGTCTTATAGCATCGGCATAAATGCGAATCGATCCTCACAGATGTGGTTCCACCCTAACAAGGCACAAGCCAACATCACTATCCTAGTGTTCGTGGTCTATGAACATCACTGATCACCAACATAACATGAGCCAACGCCCAACACAGATCACTAATAAACTAGTCTGGGGACTCTCTGGGGACAAGCCAAGCTCCACAGCACAGATGACAGAACCAAAGAGGATTTAACAACATAGACAATTAACGAACGCTAGGATCACCGACAGGAAACGAACATGAACACAATATTCAAACAGAACTGATAACTCGGAAAATTTGTATTTACGAAAATGAACCTTATAGCAAGCAGATAAAGTATATTTCCTGTTGCGCATTACACAGAGGCTAATCCGAGCCGAGAGGGATAGTAATAACGGAGGCCGTGTGTCTCGTTCTTTCATCTTGCCGGCCTAAAAAAATGATTTTGATCAAAGATTTGGGCTAAAAAAATCAGTTGAGACACATGTTTTAATTTTATTTTAACATTTTTAAGTCACCGTATTTAATTGCATTAATTTCGATAGATATATTTCTTAACAAAAAAGAAAATATAAATTTTTATCTAGTCTATTTTTTTCGAGCGGCAACCCGTTAAAACGTGAACGCTAAATCTACAACTATGTTGACCATGATTTTTTGAATTCTTGTATTGTGTGATGGGTCGAATACGTACGATGCCGATTCCGATTACGATGGTCTCTTACTCCTTACTTTTGTAATATTATTATTATTATCTTTATTTACTTTTAATTCTTAAATTTTACTCTTTACATTTTTAAATATTTCATTATAAAACTTAAAAATAAAAAAATATTTAAAAATATAAAAAATAGCAGTCCACCGGCCTCGGGAACAGGGTACAAGCAACCGCCGGTCAGGGCCCCAGAGAGAGGAACCTCCTGACGATGCGAGCCGTGTCCAGGAGTACAGCCTTCTGGATCTGGCCCTTGACCCAGCTACCCAACGAGAGCCACGAAAGATGTTGGTCGAGGCTCTTGGCTATAAGACTATTAGCGGTAATGACTATCGGTATAATGATTGCTGAGTCTACATTCCACATGGCGACAACCTCGTGTGCCAAGTCGAGATACTTGGTGAGTTTCTCTTTCTCGGCTTTCCCGAGGTTCTCGTCATGCGGGACAGCAACATCAACAATCATTGCACGGCGCTCTGATCGATCTATCACCACTATGTCAGGCTTATTGGCTACAATAGTCCTGTCTGTAATGATAGACCGATCCCAGTACAGTGTGATATGACCATTTTCAAGAACTGGGTCGGGCACATACTTGTAGTACGGTACCTCCGATTCCACAAGATTGTATTTCAAGGCAAGTTGCTGGTGGATAATCCTGGCCACTTGGTTATGTCTGTGTAAGTATTCACCGTTAGCTAGATGAGAACAACCAGAAACAATGTGACGGATAGTTTCTCCAGGACGGCGACATGCCCGACATATGTCTATCGTTCCATCCTTCACTATGTATTTTCTGTAATTGTTCGTCATCATGACCTCGTCCATAATTGCACACACAAACCCTTCGGTTTCCCCAAAGAGGTCACCAAATCGCAGCCAGGCCACGGACGCTTCAAAGTCAACATCAGGCCCGTGGAGAGCCAGATAAAAGCGTCCGTGAAGCTCCTTACCTTGCCATACAACCCTGCGGTCATTGGTACTGAGCACCACAGGTATGCGCCAGTTCTCTTTAGCCAAAGAGAGCGGCGTCAGACCCCTGTCCACTGCGACCACATCGCGGTGCATCTCCGTCTCGGCGTGGAGAAAGTACTCCCTGAGACTGCACACCTCGCGGTTATGGAGGGTTTTGGCATTCAAAAGGCCTCTTCCCCCACACTTCCGCGGGATGTACAGCCTCATCACCGAGGAGCACGTGTGACGCATCCGATATGCGGTCAGCAGCGCACGAACTTGTCTGTCCAGGGCGTCAAGCTCAGTCTGAGTCCACCTGAGTATGCCGAAGGAATACATCAAGACCGGCATGACCCAACCGTTGAAGGCGCGCACCTTATTGCCGCCCGACAAAAGGCTTTTCAGCACTTTCTTCAGACGGCCAAGGAAACGCTTCCTCACCGACTGCCTCATGTCGGCCTCTCTGATACCTAACGCCTCCGCCATGCCCAGGTATTTGTAGGTTTCAGTTGGGGAGAGCGATCTGAGGTATATGGAATCCGATAGCTCAACACCCTCAGATTCCACAATCCTCCCTCGCTTTACATGCATGACCGCACATTTGTCCGCACCAAATTCCATCCTAATGGAATCACTAAAGGCTTTGGTTACCTTTAGTAACTCTAGTAGATGTGATTTGTTGGGGGCAGTGAGTTTTAGGTCATCCATGTAAAGGAGGTGTGATATAACCTGACCACCTCTCCTCAACCGGTAACCTAGCCCTGAATTCTCCAAGAGAGTACTCAGAGGATTCAGAGCCAGGCAAAACCACAAAGGACTGAGGCTATCGCCCTGGAATATGCCTCGCTCAATCCTTATAGGCTCCGCGCTCCCCAGGGTCCGGCGACACCCTGGATAGTGAAGGATTGTCCTCCACTGCCCCATACACGTCTGTAGGAAGGCGCGTAGTACTGTGTTTACTTTGTACAGTTCCAGCACCTTCATGAGCCATGTATGGAGCACAGAGTCGTAGGCCTTCTTATAGTCTATCCAACGTGTCGACAGATCCCTTCGGGAGCGCCGAACCTGTTCACAAATGGTCATATCAATGAGGAGAAGCTCCTTAGTACCACGGGAGCCATTCCTAAATCCGTTCTGAGAAATAGACATGATAGATTTTGTATCGATATGATCGTTAATTTTTGTTCTCAGAATGGATGTAAGAAGTTTATACAATGTTGGTAGGCACGTAATCGGCCTATAAATTTTGGGCTCCGCGGTACTACCTGACTTATGGAGCAGGAGGGTAATACCTGTTGTCAGAAACTGGGGTAGCGACTCTGACTCTAGAGATGATTGGAATTGGGATGCCAAACGAGCGTGCGAGCTACGTAGCCACTTTATCCAAAAGTTGTGCAGCCCATCCGGCCCAGGGGATTTCCAATTGGGCAGGGGACGGGCTGCAGTGGCCACGTCTTCAGGGGTGATAGTAACTAGGTCCATTTCTGGAATTTGATCGCAGGCTCTTTCTACATCCCACGTCCAACCACCCTCAGTGTGAGCGACAGGCGCCGACCAAATGTTGCGCCAGAATGAGGTCATGGCTTCATCATCCGGTAGGCGCGCATCGGTGACACCTTGGTCAGGGTGTTCCCAACCTCGGTATACCCGCCTCTGATCGCTTTGGAAAGTGCGATTCAGGGTATATCTCTCGACCCGGCACTTGTATCTGCGAATACGGCTAGCCCATGCCGAGACCTTCTGTTTCAGGAAGTCAATGCGCTCAGTGACGCGCGCCATATAATCTTGAGGGCTGATATCAGTCCCCAAGAAAGCGCGCCTCACAAAGCGCATGACTCTAGGGCGAGTGTTGCCCTCCCTGAAGCAGAGTAGTTTGCCAATGAGTGCCCTAACCCCATCAATACGACGTTCGATCCTGCACTGCCAGGCTGGTGCGGCAGGCTTCGGTCGTGTTGCTGTATCATTATTAATAAATTTTACATTAGCAACACGACATGCCGCAACAGCCGCGCAGTACAGAATCGAATGTGTGTCGGAAAGGTCTTCGCTGCTGTCAAAATAACTCGGCAGCAGTGAATCCAGGGCACCCATTAGCGCTTTGTTCTTATTTTTCATAGGCAACCGAGGAAACCGCGGTCTAAACTCGGGTGGTGAAGATCTATATTCCCGAATAGCACTTTCCAAAGCACTCCTCAATTGTTCACTACACTGGGTACTTACATGTGCAGCCCCGCTATTCTGTCTCTCATCAGCCTGAGTGGACTGCAGCGAAATCGCATGAGTAGTTTGCGATTGTGTTGGAGCTTGCGGTGAGGGGGGGGGGGGGGGGGGTAGCGCGGTTACATTGCAGTTCAGAGCGAAGCCGATCAAGCACGGCGTTGTCCAGCATGTGATTACGCTGAATAACCCGCACCTGGTCCGACAGTCGCTGAGCCGACATATTGAGAGCTGGTTCAAGGACCTGAAACAAAGCATGCATCCTAGCACGGTACGCGGTCATGTTGGTTCCACCCTCAGTAGCCCCTAAGTATGCGCGCATGACATTTTCATTAATGGATGTTGTCCACCTCATGCGCGATACACTACCGCCGGAAGCGGGGACCCTATCCAGAAGCCGGTTGGCCTCGGGATCCCAAGCAATTCGGCGGGCGGCCTCTCCCACGACGATGTACTGGTGGTGGCGACGTCGGCGGGGAGAAAAACTCGTCGCTCGAACTCGACGCAACTGCAGCATTGGGCGTGGTCCCGGGTGGCTGCGAGGCGGGACTGAGCGACGAGTCCGGGGGTGGTGTTTGTGCGTTCCATGCTCTGGATCGTGTCAGCATTCTACATTATTAATTCGTCTAATTATTATTATTACAATTTTCATTACTTTAATGTTTCATTTCAAACCAATAGAACAGAATTTCTGTACAACCCTGACCTAACCTAACATTTTTGGTAAATATACCGATCTTGCGGCAACGGAATAAGGCGCGGGAGGGGAAGTGGGGCTGTATTTATTACTTTGGGTGCCTTTGACCAGCTATTATGATTAATATCTAGAGAAAATGATTAATTTATCACATTATCTACACATGACCAGTCATTATAATATCTAGCAATGTACTCACTATGAGTAGACAAATCGATACCTTGTACTATTTGTATTATTAATTTCGTAATCAATCCCTAATCTCTAAGAAATTTCCCATTGCTAATGAAAAACTTCAATAATTGTGTTTATAATAAAGTTATAACTAGTGGTTCGCCCCGAACTGAGACCTCGCGGTAACGGTATCCCATGATTATTCATTCAATCGATACATGATAACCAAAACTGACATTATTATTATGCCCGTTTTCAACAAACATACCTAAATCATCCCCTAAGTAGGAGTCTCTTAACGTAGGTAGCTCCTAAATACAATCCTAAGTCCTAACATCCGTCCCAATATCCTTTTAGGTGTCCCGTACAGGATCGTGATAAATAAGTTGACAGAAAACATCAATCACCTAACTTATAGGTAGCCCGTAAAGGTTAGGGAACGTTAGTGAAAACATTGAATTATTATGTAGGTACTAACGAGTGAAACCGGGTTACGGGCATCTGTACAAATCGTCATCTATCGACGCGAATAGAAAATATACAATATTTAACTAAAATTTAACTAAAAAATAATTTTAATTGAATAATATGGTACAAAAAAAATTACAATACAATTATTGTATTATAATAAGTAACTAAATAATAATGGTCGACGCAAAACTGTTTTTGGGATAGGTCGTTAGTCGTAACTCGTAGTTCCATGGGAATAGTTACTGACTGCGCCATCTATTAGCATTATTGTGAAGCTATGTTGATGCTATATGAATTACTGATGTACATTAAAAATTAAATAATCTCGTTTCTTTATAATATTCATATAATTTTAGTATTTGTTGTTCAAGTACAGGATATAAGTGACCTAAAAACATAAAATCAGTTTGAAAATCCATAGCGGATTTTCTTAGGGAGCGTCTTCAAGCGAGCGTATAAAATCGCCACTTTGAAAGCCCCCCATTTCGTCAATTTTAAGGGAAAAATTAAAAAAATAATATTTTTGTACTCAGTTCAAAATTATCTTTAAAATGATACGTAACAATTTTATGTAACGCGATATTTTTTTTTTTACTTCGCATTCGCTTCTATGAGAGCCCCCCTGAAATAAAGATTTTTATAACTTTTTAAGCCATTTTCGGCTGGAGGCCATCGGTTTACATATTATATCTAAATTTGAAGTAATTACGTTCAGTAATTCAAAAGTTATAAGGCTCTGACAGACGGACGGACGGACGGACGGACGGACGGACGGACAAGTGCAAATCGCTCTAGTTAACTCAAAGACCTTCGCTTCGCTCGGTCGATTAGAAGGAAGATTGCAAGATTGAATTTGTCTCACATAACGAAAATCTTATTGTCACCCTGTTAGAAAGGGACACGTACACGGCCTCTGTACTAACTATCTCGCTCGGCTCGCTTTTCAGCTGCGAGTACTCGGTCCTGTTTGTTTCCTATGTCCATGGAAACAAAGGGCTAGGGTGGGGCTAGGATCACAGTACCGTTTAAATAATTCATAGAATACCACATAGGTATAGTTTGTTCACAATAGGAATGTGTGTGGCCAAAGTGTGAATTAACGCTACGATTTTTACATGGCAACCTACACAAGCCACTTGACAACTATCAAACTTAGCAGTGCGTCGATTCTCTAAAAATGACATACTCGCATGTGGCACCATTTTATAGGGGCCTAGTACATACTCACTTTATATAGCTGCATTATATACTAACTGTTGATATTTATTGATGATCTGTGGTTTCTTTTAAAATAACAAATACTTTTGTTTTCGTTTTACGTAGGTATGCGTAATTACTATTGTGAGTACAAAAACTGATGAGATGATGCATAGTTATTCTTTCATGCAATTAACGACAAAACTATGGACATTTTATTTACAAAATAAGTTTAAAAAAGAATAGTCCAAAATGTTAGTCTATGCCTAATGTGAATTTTCAAATATTTTGTAATATTTTGCAAAGTAGACATTACATAAATAAATATGCTTACTTACATAAGCGTAATAAATATGTTTACTATTTCATGGCATTAATTTCTAGTTTTCTTTTTATTAATCAATACATAATAATAATATGTAATCAAAATACATATTATTACTTACAAAATTTTAATATTTTAATTTTTATCTGAAATTATGTCTCCATAATCATTTTTAGTTTATAGTAAATAGTAACCAAGTTGGAGACACTGTCAAAGAGCATAGAGGATATAGTATATATCATTGATATCCAATACCAATCCTAAATCTATTGTGAAAGTATGGTTTTCGCAGCAACGTATCATTGCAACTATCTATTAGGGATCGATGTGAAACAAAAATATTTTTGACAGTTCATAGGCCAGTAAATTAAGCCGTTTTTTGGGTCAACCTCGCACTAAATTTCCGATCCAATTTTTTTTTTTTAGGTTAAGGGTTACTTACTAACCATTAAAACACAAAATGCTGACAGATCCAGGTGGAGCTTCGACCGCAATCTTAAAGAAAAGTTTTTGACCGATATCTCGGAAACTATCCACTTTAGGGCAAAAGTTATTCAGACCTTTTTTGTAGAGAATAAAATTTTGCATCTTATATTTCCTGTAAACTTTTTTGGTAAAACTTACCGTTTACAATTTATGGCCCATTTAACGAACCCCACAAACACACACACACACACTCACACACACAAACACGCTCGCATGCAACCTTCGAGCCTTTTGCAGGCGATATATCGTAAACGGTAAGTTTTACAAAAAAGTTTACAGGAAATAAAAGATGCAAATTTTATTCTCTACAAAAAATGTTTAAATAACTTTTGCCCTAAAGTGGATAGTTTCCAAGATATCGGTCAAAAACTTTTCTTTAAGATTGCGATCGAAGCTCCACCTAGTTTTGTTATGGTCAGTAAGTAACCCTTAACCTAAAAAAAATTAAAATTGGATCGGAAATTTAGTGCGAGCTTAAATGCTTTATCTACTGGACTATCAATCTCACTATCGAAAAACCTTTTTGTATGAATTATGCGCTGTGAATGCGATTTTGTTTTAAAGTAGATTTTCCTTTCTGGATCTCGAAAAAATTTAGTTAAACTAGGTTTTCACTGAGACTTAACTTAAGAGGTGTTAAAGAAGTGACATTAGCGATCCGATAAACTACAAATATACATATATTATCTGAATAAAATAAGTACAGGTACTTATTTTATTCAAAGTGATTTAAGTGTTGAAATAGAAGAAGAATTAATATGCTCAGCTCGGGAAAAAATACGAGTTTTCTTTGCAGGAATAATAAATATTAAATCAACTAAGCTAAATTTTCAATTCACATATTAGAAGGTCATATTATCAATAATAATATGACCTTCTAATATGTGAATTACTAAGCTAAATTTAATAACTAAGCTAAATTTTCAATTCAAGTCTATGTGTTTATCCTGGGTGTAGGTTATCTCCATTCCAAATTTCAGCTAAATTGCTTCTTCAGCCAAAATCTTGTGTGAGAAGACACTAAATATATTATTCATAGTTAATTTAAAGTTTTATTTTTAATTTGTTAGGTTATGGAGGAGATTGAAAGAGAGGGGATTAAAATCTACCCTCTGCCGGATTGCGACAGCGACGAAGATGAAGACTATAAAGAACAGGTAACTAATATTAGAAACAAGAAAGAAAGAAAATAGTTTATTTTACTTCTACAACATAAGGCACACACCACACAGAAAAAGAGATACATACCTATTAAAAATAAATGATTTCAAAATTGGTATTTGCACCAATATTATGGCACAGAAACAAAAACGTTCCAAATCTGCATTACTGCTGCAGGTTTTTTTAATTACCTGAGCGCTGGTAGTGCCAATGCCAGTATTACCACAGAATAATAACTAGTAACTAGCGTACAGAAGCTTTACTTCGCAATGGTTTTCAAAGAAATATGTACTCAATCTGATAAACAATATGATTTAATTTAGCTCGCGTTCCAGTCGAGCACGTGTTCATTTACATACCTACCAAATTTTTTTTGAGGGAATATGGGCCTTAACTCACTGGACTACGGTTCTTAATAAGTTATACGTGGTTATACGTATTGAAAGAGCCGCGGACTAGGGTTGGCTACTTCGAGAAACTACTTACGCCATCTAGCGCACAGCACGAGCGTTTACTCCTACTTGTGGCGGGCAACGCGCAGCAGACAGCGCCGAGTACGTTCATGCAGTCTAAGAGCTAGCTGCATAATTGTATATGCTATACGATTATTGCCAAAGATTTAATTTAATGAAGTAATAAAATAAAACACATTTTGTTCAAGACCATTTTTTTTATAATTTTTATTTTCTTGTCCGTCTAGTTACTATATTGAATGAATTTGAACGATATTCGGCATTATAACTATTTGTATATTATTATAAATAATTACAACGTCATTACTGGCGCTGGTTGCATATCTTGAAATTTTAAGAAAACTACTACATCTATGAAAATTAGTCTTCAGTTAAAAACCGATATCAGTTTCTAAAATAAAAAACTAAGGCGCGAGCAAACCCGCGGGTATCAGCTAGTACCAGCTAGTACCTAAATGTGTGCTGAGTGTGAATAGTGCTCACCGAAACTAACTCAATATTTTTTATCTTGCACCTACAGTTTTACTGCAATATTGCAAAATATTATTTTATTTTTAAAATTATTTATTTATTTATTTCCAAACAAGAAATTCGCAATATGGATTCGCAAACTTCCTTTAAGTTGAAAAGAATTCCATAGGTATCACCTATAGTATCACCGTAAATATTTTGCGTTGGGCTCTTAGTCTAAGTTCGTAAATGAATACGACAAATGAAATGCAACTCGAGTGAAATGACTAAAATGTCTTTTTATTGTACTTTTAAATACTTTTAGGGTATTGGAATAGTACTTTGTTCAACAAGGGGAGAAAGGGTTTGTAGTTTGAATTAATTTAATTTCAAATAGGAACATAATGTAATCCAATCAAAGTAGATTTTACCTGTCAGCGTCTTTAGGCAACCAAAAAAAAGTTAAATTTCGATCACCATCCGTATTTAAACAATTAAATACTGCACAGTATCTTTTTGCTTTTTTTCGTTTTGTGTCCATCTTGCAATTATTGAGAAAGTTGAACGTGGTCGAACAAATAGCGCGCGCGCGTGTGTCTTTTTTCGTTTGCGGCAGCCTACTAGATTGGCCCTTGCGCAAGGGCCGCCGCCTGTAGGTATGTTTTTAATACCTACACGCGGAGTGACACAGGCCTGGGTATTACAAAAATGAACAATGTTGCGTTACACCGAGGGTGCAGTGTAACAGCGTGTTCTTGCAGAGGGATGAGGTAAAGGAAACACAGACTTGACGTAGAGAGTAAGTGACATAAGTGGCATATATTAACGTATTTACAAAGGTCTTATCTATATATATAAAAGAAAGTGGTGTTAGTTACACTATTTATAACTCAAGAACGGATGAACCGATTTGGCTGAAAATTGGTGGAGAGGTAGCTTGGAACCAGGAGACGGACATAGGATACTTTTTATCCCGTTCGACCGCGTTTCCGTCAAGTCACTATAAAACGTGGTATAACAAAAACGCATCTGACATGGAATAACAAAATGTAAATGACAGTGGAATAACAAAACGTAAATGACAGCTAAACGTAATTTTGTCTTTGGTTAAGTATGGTAAAATTTTTTTTTTTTTTTTTTTTAAACACTTTATTGCACAAAAAAAGTACAAAAGGCGGACTTAATGCTAAAGCATTTTCTACCAGTCAACCTTGAGATGTGAGACAACACTTGTAGGTGTGCAAAAGAGTAGGGTAAAAAGAGTATAATATATAAATATATAATACATACATATTTTGAATATAATAATAATATACATATAATATACATAATTATATACAAATAGATACCTAAATATATTACATGCTACAAAATACATTACGTAACATGATACCGTACATATGAAACATAAAATTAGTATTAAATATAATAAATATAGAAGAAAGTTACAGACAGGGGTTACAATATGGTTTTGAGCAGATGATCCTTCACTTGCCGTTTAAATGAAAATTTTGAGTTTGCACTCCTTATGGAATCGGGCAATGCATTCCATAGCCGAACTGCCTCCATTTCAAAAGAGTAGGCCACGAAGCCGGTCTTGTACCTAGTGATCGCCAGACGAACACTTTGGGAGGACCGAAGCCTAGGATCACAGACTTCGGATTTGAATGGGAACTTACTTTTAAGGTAATTAGGTGTAGAAGGGTCGCGAAGGATCGAATACAGTGTGCAAAGAATTCTAAGTTGTCGACGCTCTCGTATCGGTAGCCACTTAAGTTTGGCACGATACTGAGAGACGTGATCATACTTGCGTAGGTTAAAAATGAAACGTATGCAGGTATTTAAGAGATGTTCTAATTTGTTAAGTAGTTCCTCATTCAAATCCGTATAACATGTGTCACCATAGTCCAGAATTGGCAGTAAGAGAAGGTTAACTAGGTGGACTTTAGCGTTAACAGGCAAAAAATGTTTTAAGCGAAACAAAGGGTGAAGCGTGCCATAAAATTTTCGCGAAATTTCATTCACTTGACTCCGCCAACTGAGAGAACTGTCGATGACTAAGCCTAGGTCTTTGACATTGGAAGAAAAGGGAATTACAGTGTTGTCAAAAGTCAGTTTAGTGAGTATTTCGATATCAACCCTGTTTAACAGGCGAGAGCTGCCAACTATTATCGCTTGACATTTCGCTGGGTTGACCATAATACCGTACTGTTTAGACCACGAAGCAATCTTAGCTAATTCGTCATTTAACGAGCTAATGGCTACCTCCAAGCCTTCAACTTCGGTTTGCATGTAAAGCTGCAAGTCATCGGCGTAAAGATGATACTGACAACTAAGGATAGCAGTGATGGAATTGATAAATAAGGAAAATAATAACGGGGATAGAATACCTCCCTGAGGAACACCTGCATCCAGTTCACACCAGTCAGAGTTAGTCTGCTCCGTGCGAATGGATTGTCGACGCCCTCGAAGATAGGAGGAGAACCATTGTTGGACGCTGTCTGACAAGTTGAATTGAGATAAGAAGGCCAGCAATAAATCGTGATCGACCGCATTGAACGCATTGTTAAAATCGATCAAGACAAGGATTGTTACATGTTTACTATCCATGCCGACACGAATATCCTCGGTGACTTTCAATAGTGCTGTTGTAGTGCTATGGCCAGCTCTAAAACCAGATTGGAGAGGATTGAGGAGATTATATTTATTCAAGTGTTTAGATAGTTGATGAAAAACGGAAGATTCAAGCACTTTGGAGAGGAAGGGCAGTATAGAGATAGGGCGGTAATGAGATGGTAGGGTAGGATTAGAGATTTTGGGAAGCGGAAGTACGAAAGCCTTACGCCAAAGATCGGGAAAAGTGCTGAAAGAGAGGGAGAAGTTAATGATATGGACCAAGGAAGGTAAAAGCACATCCAAGATTGGTACAATCATAGCACGGCTAATTCCATCAACACCAACTGCTTTGGAGGTGATTGAGTTTATACTTTTCCTTATTTCGTCAGCGCTTACAGGAGAAAATACAAAAACTGGGGCATCACATTTGGGTGAACGAACAATTTCAGCAATTGTGTTGGTTTTTACTAATTTGTCAAGAACGGAAGCAGATTTGAAATGTTTGTTAAGGCTGTTAACTTCAATAGAGATACTATTATTAGAAGATTGAGTTTTACCTATGCCAAGCGATTTAATGAATTTCTGAGCTTCAGTTGAAGAGAGCTTTAAGGTTTTCTCGGAGATATATCGACGTTTATGGTCTCTACACATCAGGTTACACCGATTTCTTGCAGCCTTATATATAGACCAGTTGTTATCGGATCTATCTTTTTTATACCGCCGAAAAGCCTTGTCTCTACGAGCCATGGCATTCTTAATTTCTTGAGTGATCCATGGATTAGAATTCGGATGTTTAACCCTAATCGTTCTCACAGGCGCATGCTTATCATACAGTTTGATCACTTCAGAACAAATGAATTCCAATTTATCATCAATTGTCAACAAATCCTCCACCGCAGACCAGTAAATTTTTTTGGCATCGAGGACAAGTGTTACTTTATCAATGGCAGCTAGGCGTCTAAGATGTAAGAGGCGAGGCTTAGGTTTGGGGAACCTTATTTTGCACGACACAAATATAAGGTCGTGTCGACTAAAAGCAGGGGCGCTCAGCCAAATTTGCCCAAATGCCCAATGCCCAAATTTGGAAATGAAGTCTACATCAGAGGTAAATATGAGATCTAAGAGAGTATCCGTAGTGTTTGAGTGATGAGTAGCTTGAAGAGGCAATAGCTCCATATTATAGGAATCAACTATGGCGTGCAACCTATTAGAGCGAAAATCTCTCTTGAGCATACAGGTGTTGAAATCACCCATTACCAAAACACGTGTATAGTTAGCCATGATATCGTCAAAAATGTTTTCAATAGTGTTAAAGTAATCAATATTTGGCGGACTGTACACGACGCCCAATACCATCTTTTCGCCAAAATCAATTTCTAAAAATAAATACTCGGCCGAGGAGGAGTATAGTGGGGGTGATTGACACAGAATTTTATATGGAATATTACTCTTAAGATAAATAGCTACCCCACCACCGGTTTTGCCTATTCGATCATTTCTTAAGAGCACAAAACCGGGGATAGGGAAACAAGTTGATAACAACGAAGGTTTGAGCCATGTCTCCGATATAAGAACTGCGTGTATGCTGTCAGAGTTAAATGTGTCAAATAAATCAGTAAAGTGGCTAGGAATGCTTTGAGCATTAATGTGACAAACGTTAAAATTTTTACGCAGAGGCGCAAACTCATTCTCTAAAAGATCACCTAAACTAGCGGCACGCTATGATGGCCGGTTTGACGTTTGTCCGCTCATGAAGTTCCGTATTAATTGATAACGACTTTGAAGGAAATAATTGTATTACTTTATTGACGATAGTGATGTGCAGAGATTCATAAATTTTATCGAATGTAGTTTTAGGTTTAGGACTCAAAATTTATTTATTAAATTGATTTCTAAAATGTATACAAGTGTAGAAAAATCAGTTTGCACCATTTAAGGGGTGAATGTACTTGTGAATATGAACAATTTTCACTATGTGGACAAACCTCTGAAATCGCAAAAAAATATCAGCTGTTTCATACAAAAGGTAAAATTTTTATTTTTATATGATATATACCACAACTCGGCATTTGGTTTTCTAAATTGAAAATTTTTAAAAATGGAATCTAATACGATCGTCACATAGGATCGCTGGCTAGCACAACTACTACCTCCGGCAAACTCGCGTCAATGCTCAATGCAAAACAAAGCAGTTTCGAATTGACGTTGCTTCGAAAAGTATAAACTGTCAGTGCAATGCGATTGTGATATAGTTTTGACCTGGCTTTGGATTTCAAATATTGATACTGCATTACTGTTGACCCTTGCTCGTTAATTTGGACTCTGTTCAAGCCCTTTGTTGTGGATTTCGTCGATATGACCGAACGTACGCAGAGTTCTAAATAGTCAGACACGTGAGTTCGTAATACGCCTTCGTAACTATTTCGATCGTGAAGCTCAAAATGGAGGGCCAATTTTACCTATAACGTCAGTGGTTGAACGCGTAGCTGATGCGCTTAATATTGGACAACGAACTGTTAGACGGATAACTAAAAAAAAATATGGCGAGACTGGCACAGAAGAAAATAAACTTCACACACCAAAAAAGAGAAAACGAGCAAAACCAGTCGTAGGCATCGATAGCTTTGATGCCGATGCTATCCGAAGACATGTTTACGGCTACTATTTACAGAAGGAGTATCCAACAAGAAAAAAGTTGGTGCATTCACTGAAGGAAGCTGGATTATTCTTCGGTGGGGAAAGTTCTTTAACGAAGATTTTGAAGACCATTGGATTTCGATACAAAAAATGTAACAAACGCAAAATATTGATGGAAAGATTTGATATAGCGATGGCAAGGTATACTTTTTTACGGCAAGTGAAAGAAATCAAAAATTGGCAAAATGTTGTGTTCTTGGATGAAACATGGCTTAATGCTAACCATACTGTAGGCCGTTCTTGGAACGATGACACAGCAGCATCTACTTCCAAAGTTCCTGTAGGAAAAGGATCGCGACTTATAATTTGTCACGCCGGAACCATCAACGGGTTTGTCGAAGGTTCTCTCATGGCTTTTGCGTCAAAAACCACTGGAGACTATCATGAAGACATGAATGGAGAAAAGTTTACTGAATGGTTTACCTCAATGTTGTGTAGCCTCCCTGAACCATCTATTATAATTATGGACAACGCCCCATACCACTCGATGCAAATTGACAAGCCACCTGCCCAATCCCAAAAGAAAGCTGATATCGTCGCATGGCTTCGTAAAAATGGCGTAGATGCAAACATGAATATGTTAAAAGCGGAATTAGTACGTCTTTTAAAAGAAAACAAACCAACCAAGATCCGATACGTCATTGACGAAATAGCATTAGAACATGGGCACAGAGTTATACGGTTACCGCCTTACCATTGTGAGTATAATGCGATTGAGTTGGTGTGGGCTCAAATTAAGGGATATGCTGCAAGACACAATACAGAACCCCCATTTACCACAAAAAAAATGCTAAAATTATTAGAAGAAGCTTGTGAACATGTGACTAAAGGAGACTGGGAAAAGGTTGTGAATAGAACTGTTAAATTAATAAGGGAAGATTATGAAAGAGATGTGAAAATAGATAATATTATAGAAAACGAACATATAATTATTAATGTAGGTGATGATAGCAGTGACGACAGTGAAAATAGTAGTATGGACGAATCTGATTAATTATGGCCTTTTGTGGCACCTTTTTTGGTATCTTTTGTATTCATATGTTTCTTGTGTGCATATAAAGTATGTATATTCATTTTCATTCAAATATTCAGTTCGTTCAAATAAATTAAATAAACATATACATTTTTGTTTTATTAAACCTATTTAATCAGGTACAAAAACAAAACTTAATTGTTTTTTGATCGAGAATAAATTGACATTCCACATCACTATTGTAATGTGTCAAACCGGCCATCATAGCGTGCCGCTAGTGTAATGTAACGGCACAACTATTGTCAACACTACCATACGAACTAGTGTCTTCAGCGGTATGAAAAGAATCACTGCTCGAATCCATGACGTATTAATAATATTATGTTACGAATTAAAAATACAAATAAATAAACTATATGTAGGATATTGGTCAGGTGCAATCTGTTAACGTAGTCGTAATTCCTAGTTCCATGTGTTATCGATTGGTCTGTGGACGTTTGTATCACATTCCCTAATGTTTGTAGTCTATGGTGGAATTTGTCAGAGATGCTAGTCTCGGTGTCTTTGTAACTATGTGGTCTATGGTTAGATATTCTAGTGTCTGTGTGCATGGTCGATGAGTCGGAATTCTGTCAGAGTCGCAGGCATTGTCGTTAATTTGTCGGATTTAGGAATAAAGGATTAAGATTAGTGATTTTGATAATGATATGCGATAGTGTATAGTGATTATGCAATTGAGTGTTGCTGGTTACATAGAGGTTGCTAGGTTCGCTGACAAGTAACATGGTCATAGGCGTTATGGCGTTGGTACCATGGTTGGTTGTGGTTGCGATGCATTTGGGATCTGGAGTGATTGATTGTGTATTTGGTGATGCTGCGGAAAGATTTATCAGTCGTTGTGGAGTGAGTGAGTGCTGAAATGGTTAATTGGTGAGTTCGTTGCAATGCTATCGTGTTAGCGTATCTTTGCCTAGTAATGGGCCATGAGCGAGTTAGACAGGAGTTTTGCTTAGGGTCTTCTCTTGGTGGAGACGGGCAGCTATATTGGGGATGGTGGAGGCTGCGCCTAGGCTAGAGTAGTTAGCCGGGTTTGTCTAGTTAGACATGGATATATTGGGTTCCATGCTTGTCATGTAAAGATTACAATGTACCTCCTTTGTGAGTAGTTATTATCATTGATTAGAAGAAGATTGCTGAGAATGATGTTCTGTTCTGAGATAGTGTGTGATTGCCCTTATTAGACACTCGGCCAGAGGAGAGGTGTCGTCATCAGGCGTGGGATAAAGAACTGCATGCCCACAATAAAGAACTTCATGCCCACGATAAAGAACTTCATGCCCACGTTAGAATTCCATGCCCACGTTAGAATTTCATGTCTCTTGTAAGTTGTTTGTCTGAATATTTTTGTAAGAATTATTGCAAGTTGTAAAGTTGAGATAAATGGGACAGTAAGTTTCTTGTTTGGTCGAATCACTAGCTTTCTTTCTTTTTTTTTTTTCTTTTTTTTTTTGGAGGGGAAGGGGGAATATAGGTCAAGTATCGGCTTAAATGATATTCCTTAAAACAAAAAAAAAGAAAGAAAACAAAGAACAAAAAATTTTTTGAGTTTCTGAGTTTATTCAATGATTTTTGGTAGACTTTTTGGTTAATAAAGTTGAGATTAATGTTGAGCTAAGTTAAGAATATCAATGAGGGACTGTAATTGTCCAGGCCAGACTTACAGACAGTTGATTGAAAGGACTGGAGGACTGGCCTATATGGGTCGACGTTCTCAAACAGACTACATTTGAACATGACTATGACAATGACGTTGATCAGACCTAGTATCGTCCGGACCAGACCCTTGAGAGCTGGGTTGGGAGAGGACATACTTGTTAGTCTAGATCAAGGTGAGAATGACTATGACAATGACCTTGACCTTTTTGACTGAGTGACAAGTGAATGTTCTAGTGTATGTGTTTCATTTCCTGTCTATCCTGGGCTTTGGTGGTGCAATCCGGGTCATACGCATAGTTTGTGTTGATTGGAGGGATTCACTAGTGCCTCCCAGATGATTTCCTGTCTATCCTGGGCTTTGGTGGTGCAATCCGGGTCATACGCATTGTTTGTGTTGATTGAAGGGATTCACTGGTGCCTCCCAGATGAGCTCCGGAGTTTATCCTGGTGGAGAGTGCAGTCCGGGCCAGACTCGTGGGAGTTGGTTGAAGGGACACACTCTTGCCAGATGATGTTGAAGTTGACAATGACATTAACTGGTTGAAGTGTGTGGATAATTGGCGCAATGGACAGATGATATTATTATGACTTTGACTGGTGGCCTTGGATGAAGTGCAGTGTCAGGGATGGACGAGCGGATCCAGAGGTCAGGGATGGACGAGCGGGTCTAGAGGTGTACTCGACTTTGTGTTTCTATGCGGAAATCTCTTGGTGCTGGCGGACGCACGAAGGCAGGCGGACGCACGGGGACGTGCGAATGTCAGGTTGGCCGTGTAGGATATTGGTCAGGTGCAATCTGTTAACGTAGTCGTAATTCCTAGTTCCATGTGTTATCGATTGGTCTGTGGACGTTTGTATCACATTCCCTAATGTTTGTAGTCTATGGTGGAATTTGTCAGAGATGCTAGTCTCGGTGTCTTTGTAACTATGTGGTCTATGGTTAGATATTCTAGTGTCTGTGTGCATGGTCGATGAGTCGGAATTCTGTCAGAGTCGCAGGCATTGTCGTTAATTTGTCGGATTTAGGAATAAAGGATTAAGATTAGTGATTTTGATAATGATATGCGATAGTGTATAGTGATTATGCAATTGAGTGTTGCTGGTTACATAGAGGTTGCTAGGTTCGCTGACAAGTAACATGGTCATAGGCGTTATGGCGTTGGTACCATGGTTGGTTGTGGTTGCGATGCATTTGGGATCTGGAGTGATTGATTGTGTATTTGGTGATGCTGCGGAAAGATTTATCAGTCGTTGTGGAGTGAGTGAGTGCTGAAACGGTTAATTGGTGAGTTCGTTGCAATGCTATCGTGTTAGCGTATCTTTGCCTAGTAATGGGCCATGAGCGAGTTAGACAGGAGTTTTGCTTAGGGTCTTCTCTTGGTGGAGACGGGCAGCTATATTGGGGATGGTGGAGGCTGCGCCTAGGCTAGAGTAGTTAGCCGGGTTTGTCTAGTTAGACATGGAAATATTGGGTTCCATGCTTGTCATGTAAAGATTACAATGTACCTCCTTTGTGAGTAGTTATTATCATTGATTAGAAGAAGATTGCTGAGAATGATGTTCTGTTCTGAGATAGTGTGTGATTGCCCTTATTAGACACTCGGCCAGAGGAGAGGTGTCGTCATATAATAAAATACACAAATATAAAATTATAATAATAAGGATGCCTACAACAACTCAAAACACCAGCAGACAATTACTGTTGTCGTTCCCACATCCGCTGGCAGAAATGTATAGAGACAAAAATATAAGTTACAAGTAAAACATGGGAAAAAAAAGTAAGAAAAAACCACTAAAACAATAACTACGTAAAAGTACTACAAAAAACATTACAATGAAATTTAAAATAACCTAAAAAAAACAAAAACAAAACATGGACATTGAAGTGAACAAAGCGAATGCACTCGCGTACCATACAATACGTGTAGATGCGGCTTAACAGAATTATTTCCATTATACGTGGAACTAGGAATTACGGTTGTTTTGTTTACATCTTAAGTTGTCAAAAAAAAAATATTTACCTTCAGTATGTAATTTATTGAAGGTAAATATTTTTAATAATTATTGATACTTACAAAAAGTTATTTGAGCAATCGAGTTGCGGCTAAAATATAACTACGACGGTTGTTGTGTAATTTTTAAATACGGAAACTCGAGCTACAAAGGAAAATAGACTTTATATGACAACCAAAACACGCCGACTGTATACGAAGGTTCTATTTGGCCGAATTTTTGTTCACACGACGTGATCTGACAGGCTTATCGTCCTGAGTACTGCATGCCTGAGGATATTTGGTCATCAGGGCCTGAAACTCGGTCTTGGTCACAATCTTCTTTCGGCTTTTGTCCGGCAGGGTAATGACAATAACCCCATCTGCAGTCCAGCAATTCTTCATACCAAAATGTTTTCTCGCAGCGACGAACAACTCTTGCCGTGGTTTCGTTAGAAATTCGGAGATCGTGATGCCACTGCCTTTGAGACTAGATTTGGAATTCCACACCAAGTTTTTTGATTTTATCGTAGTAAAACGCACAAGTATGGGCCTGGGCTTATCTTTCATAACGCCAATACGATGACAAATATCAATACTAGAAATGTCGATGTTGGACAATTTTAAGCGATTGCGGAATAAATCGCATGTTGAGTTTTCCATCTGCTCATCGTTGGTTTCCGGAAGACCATGCAGAAGCAATACTTTTCTTCGAGAGCGCATCTCCTGCTCATCAAAGCCTATTGTGAGTAGCTGCAACTGTTGACGAAGCATAGCGAGAGATTTCCACACCAAGTCTTTGAAGTTGGAGAATTCCGTGGACAAAGCTACCAGGTCAACAGAGGTCCTGGAGGATGAAGAAGTGGCAGAAGACTGTGTACTTGCCAATGCCTTATCGAAATTATCCATGCGGGTTGCAAACATTGTGACTACATCTTCCATGTTTTTGCTTAACTGTGAGTGTAAATCCATGTTGTGAAAAAATTACTTGTAAGTGAGAAATTTATATTGCCAGGTAATGTGGGACAATTTACTAGTATTTCACTATATCATAAGCACTTTATACCATTAAATATAAATTAAAATCAAAATAAGAGCACTAAAAACTTTGTTGTTACTTTTCCACCTACCCACTCACAACACACAAAAATTTGACAATTATAAAAAGTGTTATAATCATTACTGGTATTATAAATGCGAAAGTGTGTTTGTTTGTTGGTTTGTCCTTTAATCACGTAGCAACAGAACAGCGGATTGATGCGATTTTTTGCATGTGTATAGTAATGGATGTAGTAGTGGTTCCTCAGACCGGGAGAGCTACTTTTTATCTCGGATAGTGAAAGAGTTCCCGCGGGATTTTTAAAAACTAAATCCACGCGGACGAAGTAGCGGGCATCAGCTAGTATACTAATAAAATTATGAATAAAAGGTGGGAGAAGTTTATGCTTGGATATTACGTACGTGCTAAAGTTGCTGATTAATATTATTATAAGTTTGTTGAAATAAATTACAAGGTAATTATCGCGGAATTAAAATATGCTATGAGGTACGTATGGTCACGTCCCGTACGTGCCATAGATATTCCCCCCTTTAGGGAAAATGACGTATACATCAAAAGGGAAGAAAAACTATTGCTAATTAACTTTGTTGGAAACGAACTGTAGGACGAGATATGCGTGAACGCGTAACCTTCTGCTGTTGAATCTCTCTGAGATCTGTTGCTATGTCGCGTTTGTCGCTGTTGTTACGCTCGTCGATCTCTTCGTTCATCAGAAATGCTGGCTTGATCCGGTCTATTGATACGTTGTATTCTTTGCCGTCTCGTTCAATGGTGAAAACTTTATCGTTTCGTCTGATTACACGGAAGGGTCCCTCGTACGGAGGAGTTAAAGATGGACGTAGTCTATCGCACCTCAGGAATACGTGCGTACAGTCTGACAGGCGCGGGTGGACGAAAACGTTTCGATTTGAACTCTCCCTTTGCGGAATGTTCGTGGCTCGATTTATGTTTTCTTTGATATCTTGAACGAATTCGGGGTATGTGGTCTCTGTCTTGTCGCCGAAAAAACTTGCCGGTAACCGAATAGTTGTGCCATAAACGAGTTCTGCGGCGCTAAAGCCAGTATCTTGTCGATAACTGGAACGTATGCCTAATAGAACTGATGGCAATTCTTTTGTCCAATTCGCTGTGTTTGCACGAGCCCTTAATGCTGTTTTCATTGTCCTGTGTAATCTCTCAACTTTCGCGTTTGATTGTGGGTGGTAAGGTGTGGTCCGAATCTTCTCAATTCTAATTAATTTTGCGAGACTTTTGAGTATCTCACTCTCCATCTGGAGCCCCAAATCTGACGTTAAATGGATGGGGGTCCCGTACCTGCAAATCCATCCTTCATACACAAGTCTGGCTACAGTGGTGGCTGTAATATCAGATACAGGAAAAGCTTCTGGCCATGACGTGCATCGATCGATCATCGTTACTAAATACCTTTTGTTTTGTGACGTAGGTAATGGTCCGACGATGTCAATATGTATGTGCGCAAAACGCTGTGCAGGCATAAATTTCCCGAGTGGCGATACTGTGTGCCAATGCACTTTTGATAGTTGGCATGGTAAGCACGAATCGCACCACTGGTTTATTTCTGTGTTCATACTAGGCCAAATGTAATTTCTTCCGATTAATTTCCTTGTCGTATTTTTGCCAGGATGGCTGAAGTTGTGATAGCTGTCAAAAATAGTTCTTCTAAGTTGCTTCGGAATGTATGGTCGCGTAATTCCAGTAGAAATGTAGTAATAAATCTTGCTATTTGTATAGAGTACTGCTACTCGCGTCATGTATAATGACCTATTTTGTTTGAGTTGCTGTAGCTCGATGTCCCCCTCTTGGTATTTTTCTAGCTCAGCATAGTCGATAACGGTGGGTAACGTAATAGTTTCCACAACTCGAGATAAGGCGTCAGCCACTACGTTGTGATTCCCGCTTACGTGCTGTATATCGGTGCTAAATTGTGATATATAATCCAAATATCTTATTCTCCTCGGAGTGTCATCTAGTGACGGCTTCTTGTCGAAGGCGTGCACCAATGGTTTGTGGTCGGTGTAAATTGTAAAAATGCGACCTTCTATCAGTCGTCGGAAATGTTTTACCGCCATATAAATTCCGAGTAGCTCTCGATCATAAGTTGAATACTTGACTTGCGTATCCGATAAGGATTTTGAAAAATATGCAATAGGTATCCATTTTTGCTTGACCTTTTTTTGTAAAACTGCGCACTTTAAACTAACGTCGGTCATTATTGCGATCGGTGCGTTTTCATCAGGAAATGCTATCGTTGCAATGTCACGCAAATCTTGCTTGCATTGTTGAAAGGCACGCTCGGCCTCTGCGTTCCACTTAATCAGCGTATTGTCGTTTTTTCTTGAATTTATTAAAAATATGTTGAGTGGAGCTTGAAGCTTGGCGGATTGCTTGATTTCATGTCTGTAAAAATTGACCATGCCCAGGAAACGACGAAGTTCCTTCACAGTTTTGGGTTTGGGATAATCGATGATTGCTTGAATTTTTTCTTGTGTTGGTTTCATTCCTTGGCTCGTTATATGATAACCAAGAAAATCTAGTTCTTGTTTGGCGAACTCGCATTTGTTCATGTTGATTGTAATACCATTTTGTTGCAATCTCTTGAAAACTGTTTCCAAATGTTTGTAGTGTTGTTCTTCGGACTTGCTTGCGATTAATATTTCGTCGACAAAAATGAAAACGTAGTCCAAATCTCGGAATATTGAATCCATGAATCTCTGGAAGGTCTGTCCAGCATTAGGTAAACCGAAGGGCATCCTTAAAAATTCGTATAAACCGATGGGCGAAACGATCGCGGTTTTCTCGGGTTCCGCTACTGGTATAGAATGATAAGCCTTCCGAACGTCGATTTTGCTAAATATGTTTTTCCCGTTTGCGATATATGTAAAATCCAGTAACTTTAGCACGGGTATCTGTCTGGAACAGTAATCATGTTTAAGGCGCGGTAGTCACCATAAGGTCTCCATTCACCATTCTTCTTTTTTACCATGTCCAATGGACTGGCCCATGGGCTACTGGATGGTCTGCAAATTCCCATCTCCATCATCTCTTGAAATTCTTTTTTGGCGATTTTGTACTTGTCAGGAGGAAGTGGACGAGCTTTGGCGCATACTGGAAATCCTTCCGTGATGATGTGATGTTGAACATTGTGTTGCGTAGGTCCTTTCATTGATGTTGGCCTTGTAATACTTTCGTATTTTTCTAGTAATTGTTTGAGAGGAGCGGATAAGTTGTAGTCGGTGGAGCGGACGGACGGAATATTTACTCGTATAGAATTCATCGGTTTCTTGATTTCAGTCGTTTTGTCGATTAAGGTTTTCCCGTGTATGTCTACCAAAAGTCGGTAGTGGTCTAGGAAATCAGCTCCTAATATAGGCATCTTGACATCGGCAATAACAAAGGTCCAGATGAATGGGCGGCCTAACCCCAAATTTAAGGTTAGGGTTTTTTCTCCATATGTATTGATAATGGTTCCGTTGGCGGCAAATAATTTTAACTCTCTTGCCCTTTTTGAGCTCTGTGATGGCTTTGAAATGACTGAAATGTTCGCCCCAGTGTCCACGAGGAATCGATAACCACTGTTAGAGTCGGTAATCGTTAGGCGATTTGAGGGAAGAATAGCACAGAGTCTCGCCGCACGCTGTGCTGAATCTAGTTTTCCGAATGTTTGTTCACCCAAGAACAGGGTTTTTCACACTTCCGAGCTTTTCCTCTAAAGTTTTTATGGTAGTAACAAAAATTGCTACGTAGTTCCGATCGTGAATACAGGCGTGAACTTGACCTAGGTCTATTGTACCGAGGTTGACTAAAACTGCTGCGTCGATGCATTGTTCGCGAGCGGTCATTGCGTAGCGCTGCGATTTCTAACTGCATTGTTGCAATTTGTGACGTCAGTTGGGTGATTAAGTTCATGTCAGCTGATGCTGAAGATGATATGTTCGTATTGCAGCGGCTATTCTCGTAGATGCGATCAGCCATTTCGCTTAGCGTGTCCAGTGCCAAATTTTCGGAAATCGCTACGGACGGAGGTTACGGATGGAGGAAGTTGCCTCATCCATAATAAGCGTAGTGTGTCGTCATTGATCTTGCCGCAGCCAGCTTCTTTCATTTTTCTCAATAGTTGAGATGGTTTTTGATCTCCCAGGTCCATCTCAGACAAAAGCTTATGGAATCGCCGATGTTCGCTTTCTTCATAACAGCTGATGAGTCGTTCCCGGATGCAATGGTATTTGTTCTCTGAAGGCGGACTCGTTAAAATGTCGCTGACTTGATGGATGACGTCTTTTGGTAATTTTGATACGACCGCGTTGAACTTGTATTCGTCGCCTTGCTTCTGTGGAGCCACAATTGCGTCAAATTGAGAGAACCAAAGTCGCGGTGAATCCGTCCAGAACTGCGGAATCCTGTCTGCTATTGAGACTGATGCCACTAAGTCTGTGCTGCCGTTGAGTTGTTCGTCTGTAGAGTGGCCAGCGCCGAAACCTTTGACAGGTGTTTGACGAGCCATGTTGCATGTTGACGAAAAAATGTGACTCACAATGATGAGGATGTCTTGATGTGTTGGCCGATCTCGTTGGCTGTTGGACACGTTGGGTACGTTGGTCGAGGATCACTGCTTCGTACGTCGAGGAGCAGAATCACGTCGGGGTCGCCACTGTTGCGTTACTGCAATGGTTGCAATGTAACGGCGTGTTCTTATAGAGAGACGTCGGTGAAGGAATAAAGAAACACAGACTGCAGTGTCTAATGGTAGTGGCATATATTACGTATTTACAAAGGTCTTATATACTAATTAAAATTTTAAATAAAAGGTGGGAGAAGATGTGCTTGGATATTACGTACGTGCGAAAGTTGCTGATAAATATTATTATAATTTTGTTGAAAATAATTACAAGGTAATTATCGCGGAATTAAAATCTGCTATGAGGTGTTCTATGGTCACGTCTCGTACGTGCCATAATAGTAAATAGATCTATTTTAACTTCAACATTCCCAGAAGCATGGAAAACTGCCATTGTTAAGCCTCTCCCTAAAATTGATAACCCAATAGACTTAAAAGATCTCAGACCGATAAGTATTCTGCCGCGTATTTCAAAAATCTTGGAATAGGTGATATGTGCGCAAATGACCAAGTATATAGAAAGAAACAAGATATTGCCGGATTATCAATCTGGTTTTCGTAAAAGCCATAGCACGACAACAGCCATTATGGACGTAGTTGATGATATACTCACTGCACAAGATCAGGGCATGGGGACCATTCTAGTCCTACTTGACTTTTCAAGGGCATTTGATTCCATTAACACTACTTTACTATTGTCTAAGTTAACCTATTATGGGTTTACTAATAGAACAGTTAAATGGTTCGACAGTTATTTTAAAAACAGGGAACAGTTTGTACATATAAATAAAGTGAATGGTAGCTCATTAACCTCTTCATCGTTGCCAGTCCGTAGGGGGGTTCCTCAGGGATCAATCCTGAGCCCTATGCTGTTCGCATTATATACCGCGGACATGATCCGCTGTATCAAGCATTGCAGATATCATCTATACGCAGATGATGTCCAATTATATTATTCTTTTCGGCCGTCGGATACAATGGAAGCGGTAGAAAAAATTAGTCAGGACCTTGAAAACATTGTAGGCTGGTCTGATTTAAACTCGCTGAATCTTAATCCACAAAAAACAAAGTTTATGATTCTAGGGACAAAAGGAATTATAGCAAAAATTGAAAGCTATAACCCTTCTGTTAAAATAGGGCATGACGCTGTGGATAGAATATTTGAAGCACGGAATCTAGGTGTTATCTTTGACTCTAACCTACATTTCGAATCACACATTAGAAACATAGTTAAAGGTTGTTTTTATAGGCTAAAAGTGATTTACAAAATGCGCCCCTACCTAAGTACTGATGTTAGGATACATTTATGTGAAGCTTTGATTCTTTCAAAATTAAATTATGCGGATATAGTATATGGACCATGTATACTAACCAGATCGGCCAAACTAGTGCAGAGGGTTCAGAATGCCTGTGCCCGATTTTGCTTCTCCATAGCGCCTCGGACCCATGTTAGCCCACACATTAATAATGCAAATATGCTAAATATGGAATCTAGGCGTAAGTTGCATTTAGCGACGATGCTGTTTGGCGTCATCGCCACAGGTAAACCAGCATATTTGCATGCTAAAATAGTTTGGAGACAGGAGTATAGTAAACGGATTCCTGCACCCAGAATCGCTATGGCAAGACATACAACAGCTGCATTTCGAGGTACATTTAAGCATTCGGCCTGTAAGATCTGGAATGACCTCCCACCACCAGCTCGTAAGCTTAAATCAATAATATCTTTTAAGAAGGCGGTAAAGAAATATTATTTAGTCAAACAAAAATCAATATGATTAGAGATCATTCCGAGTCTTACAGGCACGAGTTTCACTTGGGGCTGCTGTACGTGTGGCTATTCAGACACAATAGTATGTTTTGTATTATTCATTGACTGTGTATGTGTATGTATAAATTTTACATGCTTTATTGATTTATTGGTTACTAGCTGATGCCCGCGACTTCGTTCGCGCGGATTTAGTTTTTAAAATCCCGCGGGAACTCTTTGATTTTCCGGGATGCCTGTCACCCTCCAGGTTCTCAACTATACCTATCCAAAAAATCACGTCAATCCGTAGCTTTGTTGCAGTGTGATTGACGGACAAACCAACAAACAAACACACTTTCGCATTTATAATATTACTCACGGCATTGTTAATGATGATTCAAAGAGAAAACCTATTACTGATGATATTATCAATTACGTTTAGCTATCATTTTTATAATTGTCAAATTTTTTACCATACTTAACCATAGACAAAATTACGTTTAGCTGTCATTTACGTTTTGTTATTCCACTGTCATTTGCGTTTTGTTATTCCATGTCAGATGCGTTTTTGTTATACCACGTTTTATAGTGACTTGACGGAAACGCGGTCGAACGGGATAAAAATGCTATGTCCGTCTCCTGGTTCTAAGCTACCTCTCCACCAATTTTCAGCCAAATCGGTTCATCCGTTCTTGAGTTATAAATAGTGTAACTAACACCACTTTCTTTTATATATAAGATATTGTATATTTTATATGATTTATTTATTTGTAGTGTAATACATATATTATGCACTTAGGTTATAACTATTTATTTGTAAGATATCCATAATTACCATTGTATCAACTGTAACATAAACATATTATGTATTATTATTATGCTAATATCTGTTAATTTATATATTTCTTGTTACCTATTACTTATCTTGTTTAACTGTCGCATGGTCGGGCCGCGACGTAGTTAAAGGCTATGCCTGAAAATCAGCGCCGCAGCATTCTAATGCTGTAGCATTTATGCTGAGGCAGTAGCCTTTTCAGCGACAACATAATATACCTACTTAGCTACTACTTTTTTTTTTTTTGTAATTTATAGGTTAGTGGTTAAGTTTTGTGTTTTTGAATTCCTCTGTATGTTTTTGCTTTGTTGTTGTTAAAAAGCTAGTTATGATTACACCTCGCCCATCTGCATTAGACTAGTTCTTAGAATGTAAGTAAAAGCTCAGCGGAATGTTCACCGGATGAGCGCTGTGCGTCTCATGGGACGATTCATTAAACACCCAGCCTCCAAATCGGCTGCACAAAAAAGTATTTTCTTTTTACGCTCCCAAAATCAAAAGTGGCGCAGCCTAGGGGATGATTTTAAAATCATCCTAGAACCAAATAAATAACTTTTGTGAGAGTGTGAAAAAAACCGAGTATGGTGGTAGCGGTTCGGTGAGTAAATCTTTTCGCCATTCCTTTGTTCCCCCATCCTCATGTACTTTATATTAATTATTATAAAATAATATGTGTGTTATAAATGAGATCAAACTTCGCTCTTTATAACTTTATTTAAGCGGATATCTCCATATAAAATTTTATGGTCTTATCTCTATTCTTAGAAAAGTATAACATAGAGTAGTTTCGAACATAGAGACTTATTTTAATCGAACTTTAAATTTTTAATTTTTGTGAAATAAATTCTTTTAATCTATAAATCGATTAAATAATTATTTTATTATACATATAACGATTAATTTTCGTTTTACAAAAAAAAAAATATTTTAAAGTACTCATACATTATTTTACAACTTTTAATTGCAAATTTTCTTTTCATTTTACATTTTGACTTTATAAATTACATTGTGCTTTATTGTGTGTCTTTGTGTTATATGTGTGCTATTTTTAAGTGTTTTATATAAAGCCAGTTGCATCCTCTGTACACTTCATTACTCTATCATCATGGCTACCACAACCGTTGAATCGATACCTAAAGAAATTATACAATTAATTCCGCTTTATGGTGGTGATAAAAGACAGTTGAATCTTTATTTGCGAAAATGTCAGTACGTAATTGATCGATTTAAGGGTAGTGAGGAGCAAAATCTTTACGTATTTAATGTTTTAACGAGTCGATTAAGAGATGATGCAGCTGCGCTCTTGTCTGAACGAGAAGACATTGTTACTTGGTCTACATTAAAAGAATTGTTAATCCAACATTTTGGAGACCCTCGCAGTGAAGAGTGCATTAATATCGAATTAGAATCGTTAAAAATTCATCCTGGTGAAAGTTTCCTTGATTTTTGTAATAGGATCCAAGGTGTTCGTTCATTATTAATGTCGAAAGTAAATTCAATTGACAATCCGGAATTAAAACTTGCGAAGTCGGTTATTTATAATAATACAGCTCTGAATGTGTTTTTGTACAATCTTCCCGAAAATATGGTGCGTATCGTTAGGCTTAAATCGCCCGCAACTTTAGAAGCAGCTTTAAGTATCGTACTCGAAGAAGTAAATTTCTTAGACCAATATAATATGCGAAATCGTGTACATGGTAATAGTCAAATTATGGGTTCAGGTTCAAGGTCATCAATGAACCAGCCGTTTGGGTACAAACCAAACTTACCAACTATTCATCCTAAATTCAATTTTAATAATTCACAAATTAGGATGCCTCAAATTCAGGGTCAAGGTCAACCACCGAAGCCAGTGCTCGGGTACCGACCTCAATTCGGTTTTCAACCACAACAGTTTAGCAATAAGCCATTCCAACAGCAAGGCATTAATCTGCAACAATTCGGGTACAGGCCCCCGCAACCATTCGGGTACAGGTCCCCGCAACCATTCGGTTACAGGCATCCGCAACAATTCGGGTACAGGCCCCCGCAACAATTCGGGTACAGGCCCCCACAACCATTCGGGTACAGGCCCCCGCAACAATTCGGGTACAGGGCCCCACAACCATTTGGGTATAAGCCACCACAGGTTGGACTTAATCCAACTCAAAGACCCCAACAACATACTGATGTGTCCATGAGGACAGCACAGCCTAATATGCAACAAGGTTTTAAGTTAAACGAACTGACTATGACCGATTATGAAGACAATACCCCCTGTGACGAATATTACTATGATGACAATGACTACTCAAATGACATTAACTACTGTTATGACGCTGACGCTGACATGGAAAACCCTAACGTACCCTGTGACGAATTGGAACCAACGAATGATAGTCAAAACCCACTTTCGGATTTTCAGGAAAAAGCCTCGAGAGTAGACAAGAAATCTTAGAAATAAATTGCGATCCTAATCTAAAACTGCCTTACATTTATTTAGAAGAAATAGACGCAAAAATGATGATTGATACAGGCAGTATGCGATCATTCCTTAGTCCTCGAAAAGCTTATGAGTATTTCAGAGACTTTATTAGGAAAGAGCAATTTCAGGTAGTCAGCACACATGCTTCTAGTATACACGATGAGGTGATAGAGATTCCCCTCTTACCCACTTTTGTTAGCGAAAATTGGCATAAATTCTATTTATATGACGTGGACGCCCGTTACGACGGACTTATCGGTAATGACCTGTTACAACAATTAGGTGCAGTTATAGATTTAAAAGAACGATTATTAAAAACAAGCACCACTTGTATCCCAATTATTAATAATAACCTAAATTATACAATTGACATACCTGGTAGATCAGAACAACGAGTTAGGTTACCCATCGATCAATATTCAGGAGATGCTATACTAGACTTTCAAGAATTTGAGACTGGATTGCGTATGCCTAGCGCTATCGTAAATTGCGTAAATGGTTATGCATATACAGTAGTCCAGAATAGCACAGATAGTCCAAAACGACTCACTATCAGACACCCATTTACAGTGACTAAGTACGAAAATACAGAATGCGATATAAATCTTACGAAAAATGATAGTGACATAGAGACTGATAAACTACTTGAAGAAAATTTAAATAAACTCAGACTTGACCATACTAATGACGAAGAGCGAGAAAAAATTTACAGACTTTGCCATGAATATAAAGACATATTTTACTGTGACCAAATACCTTTGACGTTTACTAATTTGGTCAAACATCAGATCAGGACTAAAAATGAGGACCCAATATATGTTAAACCTTATAGACAATCGCCATTTGTTCAAAACGAAATTAATAGACAAGTTGACAAATTAATGAAAGAAAATGTTATACAAGAATCCCATTCTCCTTGGTGTGCACCCGTACACCTCGTGCCCAAAAAGATGGATGCATCAGGAGAGGTTAAATACAGAATGGTCATTGACTACAGAAAACTTAATGATATTACTTTGGATGATAAGTACCCCCTACCAAACATAAATGATCTTTTTGATAAGTTAGGGAAGAGCGCTTACTTCACTACGCTTGATTTAGCAAGCGGATACCATCAAATAGAAGTAGACGAGAAAGACAGACAGAAGACAGCCTTCTCCACGCAAAATGGACATTTCGAATTCCTCAGAATGCCGTTTGGGCTTAAAACCGCCCCAGCCACATTCCAAAGGACAATGGATAACGTTTTACGTGGATTACAAGGATTACACTGCATGGTATACTTAGACGATATCATAATTTACGGAAATAGCCTTGACAATATGATACATAACTTACGAACTGTGTTTGACAGAATTAGGGCAAGTAACATGAAAATTCAATTAGACAAATCAGAATTTTTGAGAAAAGAAGTGCTCTACCTTGGACATACCATTACAAAAGACGGTCTCAAACCTAATGATGACAAAATTACAGCTATACTTAATTACCCACTACCAAAAACAACGACTGAGATTAAAAGTTTCCTAGGACTCATCGGTTACTACCGACGATTTATCAAAGACTTTGCAAAAATTACCCAACCGTTGACAAATTGTTTAAAAAAGCGTAACCGAATTATAATAGATCAGAAATACATTGACGCGTTTAACCAGTGTAAGGAACTCTTGACACACGCCCCTCTTTTACAATACCCTGACTATGACAAACCTTTTATACTTACGACTGATGCTTCAAACGTAGCTTTAGGCGCAGTACTATCGCAAGGACAGATTGGAAGTGACAAACCTATCGCTTATGCTAGCCGTACACTCAGCGATACGGAATCACGTTACAGCACAATTGAACGAGAATTGCTCGCCATCATCTGGGCTGTAAAGCACTTTAGGCCGTACTTGTATGGTCGCAAGTTTTACATATACACTGACCATCGTCCCTTACTTTGGCTCCAATCACTGAAAGACCCTAGCAGCAAGCTTACTCGTTGGAGATTACGACTACAAGACTTTGACTTCGAAATAATTTACAAAAATGGCAAACAGAATACTAATGCTGACGCTCTATCCCGAATTAAAATTAACGCTTTAGACTCTGATGAAGAAAATCCATCAGCATCACTTATAGTTAACATTGATGAAAACGAAGGTAATCGTAGGAAAAATCTAAATAGTAAAGTTATCGATACAGAGAAGATAGGAACTAATAGGCGATTAACTCGTAGTGACTCATCAACTATAACTATATCAGATTCGAGTCGAACTGCAACTGCTAGTCCTATAGAGTTTACCGATGAAAACATTAATGATTACCCTATACCATCGGAATCTAGTAAAACGGATACAATACACTCAGCTCTAAATCCAGAGTCGACTGGAATACCAATCTTGAATGAGGCCATAGACACAAAGCCTAATCAAATTTTAGTTTTCTCATGGTTCAAAAACGAAATACAAGTAAGAGATCTCTCGCGTGATAAACAGAAAGTTTTAGAAGTGTTCTTACCAATAGACAATCCTGAATTGATAAAAGAATTTTTAAAACAGCACATAAAACCAAAAATTAAGTATTTCATTTATTTTGAAGAGCAGGAACATCGCAGATTATTCAGTAATATAATAATTCAGCTTTTTAAGGAAGGCGTGGTTAATTTTTATGAATGCACGGAACGAGTAGTATATGTAGAAGATGAAGGAGAACAAAAAGCTCTAATAAAGAAACATCATGCAGGAAAGACATGCCATCGTGGTATTAAAGAGACATTAGTTAGGATTCGTAGAAATTATTATTGGGATAGGATGCAAGAAACAGTCACAGCAGTTATAAACAGTTGCGAAGCATGCCAACAAATGAAATATGATAGAAAACCCATCAAACCTATCTTACAGTTAACACAAACCCAGAATGCTCCGTTTCAGGAAATATTTATTGATCTTTTTAGCATTGAAGGGAAAACTTATTTAACTCTTATTGATGCGTTTAGCAAACTAGGTCAGGCTATCGAAATTCAAAACAAGTCAACCCCTGAGGTAGTGCGTGCCTTGATGAAATACTTCTCATATTACGGCATACCTAAAAAAATAAGCGCTGACTCAGGTACTGAGTTTAACAACGAATTGATTAAAGAATTTCTAAGTTTACATAAAGTTGAACTTCACATTGGCACCCCCAATAACCCTAATTCAATGGGTTTAATAGAACGTTTTCACTCTACAATAGTCGAAATATACAGATTGGCCAAATATGAACAGCGATGTACCGATGCGGCATCTGTGATGACCTATTCGGTTATGGCATACAACCATTCCATTCACTCTGTTACTGAACTTACTCCATTTGAAGTTGTTTTTGGACACACGGACACAAGTAGCCCATATAGTGTAGAGTTAGAAAAACAATATTTTCAAAAAATGGTTAAGGATCATGCAAAACGAGTCGGAGTATTATACAAACATTTGGCTGATAAGATGGTAGCGATGAAAGAAAAGATTAGGAAAAAGAAAGGCGGTGAAGCTGATATTAGGTTTCAAGAAGGAAAAGTTATTTTTGCAAAAGATGTTAACAAGCGTAAAAGTAAAGATAAACCAAGATATGTCAAAGCAAGAGTCATAGGCCGACCTGAAAGAAATATTTTACCCATACAAGTAGGAGAGAGAAACACCAAAACCCCTATTAAAAACGTAAAACGCCCTCCGCAGGTTGTGCTGCGTCCTGCTAGTAGCGATGCAGTCGCAGGCCCTTCATCTGCAAAAACTTGAAGAAAACCCAGGTATCTTTCCGGTAAAAGAAGGTCATGCATACATTCAAACCGATCATTGGACTATAATTAAGGTCATAAGTTTGGAACAAATTTACAATGATATTAATTACGTACTCACGACATACCAGCAGATGTGTAGAATGATCGATTGGAATGCGTCATACTCTCAAGAATTAATAAGTACTAAAATGCATACAGAGTTTATACGTGATATAACTTTAGAAAAGTATAGTCAGTTAGTTCCACAGAAACGTTCTAAGAGAGGTCTTATAAATCCATTGGGTTCAGTTATAAAAATTATAACCGGTAACTTGGATCATAACGATGCGGTTAAGTACGATAAACTTATTTCTAACTTAGATCATAATCAAGTTATTATTTCAAAGAAATTGACGATTGTCTCTAAAATGTTTGATAGCTTTATTAATTTAACTGAAACGATGAATCAGAACTCTGTTCATTTTCACAATCGTTTAACAAAGGTTGAAATATTACTGAAAGATTTAGCTTCCAAGCAAAATAATTGGATTTTCTTAACTTATCTTACGGGATTGTTTAGTGTATTTACAAGCAGTTTTCGTACCATCTTTGTTAGATTGAGTGAAATCGAAACAGCATTAGCCTTAAGTAGAGTCTCTATATTACATCAGTCAATTGTAAACTCTACAGAATTGTTATATCATTTAGAATTAATTTCTAAATCTGAAAGCCTGGTGTATCCACCAACAGGAACAAATTTATTAAAAATAGAAGAGACCATTTGTGTAAAATCATTTATTAAAAATAATCAGATAACATTTGTAATGGAAATACCACTTACTGACAATTCAACATATAACTATTTTAAGATATATTCATTGCCAATTTTCCATGAACCTGAAAATAAAACCTTCGCCATCATCCCTAAATATCCTTACCTTCTGGCGAAAGGAATAAAGTACTTACCGCTCGTAAAACCATGTCGTCCAATCTCTACCGGCGATAAGTTCCTGTGCACTGCAGATAATCAAGCCTTATATTACGAACTTACATGTATAGAGCAGCTTATGAAATTCGAGGATGATCTTACTCCTTGTAAGCAGCATGAAGTCCAGATTGAAAACGTCAAGGCCCAGCAAGTTAACGCAGATAGCTGGCTCCTCTTCAGTAGACTGAGGTCCACACTGACGAAACGCTGCGGTCACGAGGTCAGTAAGCAACTTGTATTTGGTACTTACCTGATGACGATCGACGAACCTTGTGAACTCCAAATTCACGGAATTCGCCTCAACCATCGTAGCCTTATTGAAGCAGATGACATAAAGAGAATTCCAGTTATTACACTACCCCAGTTAAACGCAAATACTACTCCCGGTGCAAGTGTAGTCAATTTGAAAGGAATAAGTTTAGATGAAGTGAAATACATGGCCTTTTCGTTAAAACATAGTGCGATAGTTGAAAGTGTTTTAAATGATAAGAAAGACTATAACTTCAGTGAAATTTTAGGATACGTAACATTAGGATTAATAATTTTGTGTATTTTCATTTTCTTATTTTATGTAATCTGGCTAAAATCGCCAAAATGTTTAAAATTTAAGCAAAATTATCGGAACACATCTCAAAACGATCCTTCCGATAATTTTCCTCTTAGGGTTGGAGGAGTTATGATTACACCTCGCCCATCTGCATTAGACTAGTTCTTAGAATGTAAGTAAAAGCTCAGCGGAATGTTCACCGGATGAGCGCTGTGCGTCTCATGGGACGATTCATTAAACACCCAGCCTCCAAATCGGCTGCACAAAAAAGTATTTTCTTTTTACGCTCCCAAAATCAAAAGTAGCTGAATAAATGTTTATTTATTTATTTAAAGGAAAAGGTTTGACTGACTGATCTATCAACGCACAGCTCAAACCACTGCACACTAAACGGATTGGGTTAAAATTTGTTATACAGATAGCTATTATGACGTAAGCATCCGCTAAGAAAGGATTTTCTTTGGTCCGCTAAGGGGTTAAAATAGGGGTTTGAAAAATCGAACTTAACGTGAGCTAAGCTAAGGGCAAAAGCTAGTAAGTGATATAACATATAAGTGTAGTTCATTTTGATCTTTAATTTGTGAACTACCCTAGTATAGAGGAGGCAGATCATGTGACCAAATTACTGCGAAACGATTGAGGAAAAACGAAGACATTGTGTTCTGGTGTAATGAGAGCGAGTAAATACCGCTTTATTTGCCCTCGTAAAAGAATAATGCAGTGAAATTGGGTATTGAACAGCGCTTTATATGCGCAATAACGTTTAGGGCAACGATAAATAATGGCTGCCGTGAGTGTTTTATGTTTATTGGCCGCGGTGACGAGGAGCGCTACACCTTCGAACTGGGTAGCGTAGACTGGAGAAAGTGCGTGTTTGAATGAAATAAGTACCTGCCGTGTTCCCGAATAAATTATTGTGGATGCCTCAATGTAAAACATTTTATTGCGAGCTTCTTTGGATACGAGTATTCGTCTGGCTGGATGGCTTACCTATGTGACATCTCTGATTTGCTCGCGGTGTGCGCAGTGCGATATAATAATTATTATCTAGTTTCTTAGTATGCTTGTAGCGTCGTCGCAAGGTGAAAAAAATAATGAGCAGAATTCTGAACCTGGGATTTATCCCAGGTTTGGTCACAGTTCACACAGTTTGCCGAAAAAATGTAAGGAAATTCCACTCCAATTTGTCATAATGACATCATGTTAGGAAAGCGCTTAATTTGGGCAAAAAAAAAGTAATTTGGCGATATATCAAACAATGACATCAGGATAGCCCGTCGATACTAAGCCAGCTCAGCAAACGTTTTTTCGGTCAACTACATTGAGCTAAATAGTTTCAATATTGAGTTTAACTTTTAACTCGGTAACTCTTTTGAGTTAAGTGCGACTGCAGTACCTATTCGCAGCGCCAGTACATTAGCGGGCGCTGTCCCCTAGGAGCGCCCCGACCACGCTCAACGTCCAAATGTTTCCAAACGAGCCCGGGAATTACCCTAATTCTTGCTGTAAACAGAACTTTGCAATGTAATCTGCTCCATTAGGATCGGCCGCGCCCGCCCCCCGTGTCATGAGTGTCTGTCGGCGAAGTTGCCCCGGACGCAGATGGCGGGCGCAAAACAACCGTTCGATGTTTAAATATGACTTTCAATGGGACCGTGACAAGTTTTTACACTCGAAACTTTCCTGTTTTGAACACAAACAACAATTACAGAATCACTGGCTGATGCCTTCGACATCTTCCGCGTGGCCCCGTGGAAACTTTGATATTTCGAGACAAAATTGCTATAAATTCATACTCTTGTAGTGCCGTCTCCTACTGGATATTGGCAACCATGAAGGCTATTTACACTTTGGACTTTGCTGTACGGAAAAAGGATCGAGTACTTTCCCATTTCCCATTTCCCTTCTGTGGCTGGTGGTCTTCAGCCAGCTATTTTCTCTTGAATTAATTTTATTTTATGAGCTGCAGGAGGTCGTATTTGCTTATGAAGGTGTTTATAGTTTCAAGATCTTTGCCTAGCCTCTATAAATTATTGAATTTTTATTGAATATTGAAATTGAAGCACTCATTTATAATGGGCAGCAGTTGTTTGTGAGACACATTAACATTTTTTGCTGCCACTTGTCTTTACTAAGCTCCAGATCAGTTCTATGGCATTGAGGTCACAATGATATGGCGGCAACCTGACAACAGTGTGACCATGAGCCTCAACCAATTTATCTATTTAATAAACTGGCTCGCCTTTGTTTTTTTTATTAAACTCATAAGTTCCTCCTTTAAAGCATTTTCTAGATATAGTATACCCTTATCATCTAGCCACTTCTTCAAAATATCTTTTTTGTCATTGCCATTTGGAGGCTTGTTTAGGCGCACACTGTGATACGATACATTATCTAGTACAATAACGGATGGTTGATGCAGGTTTGGCAACAGTTTTTCTATTACCCACTTAGTAAAATTGTTTTTATTTATATCATGGTGATAATCTGCTGATAAACTTTTGGTTTTATAGGCGAGTAAACAATTGTCAATAAATCCTTTTCTTGAACCAGCATGAACGATAACATACCTTTGCCCAAGAGAGATTGCCTTTGTCACACCAGGTTCTTCAGGGCCTTGCCAACACTTGTTAACTTCATGTGATGTATGAATGTGGTGTTTATTGGACACGGGCATGGAGCAGATCGTGTATGCCTGTACCTATCGGTCGCATAGTCGTCTTCGACTCGGATGTTTGAACATCTCAGTGTGACGGCTGACATCGTCCAACGTCGGTATCCGACTGCTCAAATGGTGTTTCTGGGGGATTTCAACGCCCATCATCAAGATTGGCTGTTCCCATACCAGAATACCGACCATGCCGGGAGAGAGGCGCTTAAATTTGCTCTGTCGCTAGATCTCTCCCAGCTGATCCAAGAAGCAACGCGAATACCTGACGTTGAAGGCCATACACCTAATTGTTTGGACCTTCTGTTGACTACCGACCCAGACCGGTTTTCGGTATCAGTTGCGGCCCCCCTGGGAACCTCTGATCACTGTGTGGTAAAGTCGGTATCGAACTATCACCCTCTGGATACTGGTCCTACCGGAACCAGACGTGTGTGGCGATATAAGTCAGCAGATTGGGATGAGATGCGACACTTTTTCGCGTCCTACCCTTGACGGCAGAGCTGCTTCTCTTCTAATGATCCGTCGAGTTGTGAGCAAGCCGTATCGGAAGTTATTCGTCTAGCAATGGAGTACTTTATTCCATATGCTGACGTATCACTAGATGGCAAAGTTCCTCGGTGGTACAATGCTGAATGTGCTGATGCTGCAGCTCGTAAGGGCCTTTGCAGCGTGGGCTGAAGCCCGTACCCTTAAATCTCCGGACATCAATATGAAGAAGAGAGCGTTCAACTCTGCTGCCAAGTCCTACAAGAAGTTTCTCAAAAGGGCTCGTTTTAACCGCACGAACCGCATTGGGGCCAAATTAGCTTCCTATCCGCGTGGTAGTAAAGCTTTTTGGTCACTGTTGAAGTCAGTGGAAACGAACTTCTGCCGTCCTTCGCTGCCTCCCTTGCTGAAACCAGATGGATCGCTGGCCTTTACTGCGACAGACAAGGCTAAACTTTTAGCGAATCTGTTTGCGAAAAATTCACTCCTCGATGCAGGCAGTACCTCACCACCTAAAATAACACCTTGCGAGTCTGTTATGTCTGATATACGCATTCGCCAAATTGAGGTTTTAAAAGTGCTCCGCAACTTGGATGTGAATAAGGCCAGCGGTCCTGATGGGATACCAGCAAGAGTCCTGAAGACCTGTGCTCCTGAGTTGTCGCCTGTCCTGACACGCTTGTACCGCCTCTCTCTGAAATTAGCTCAAGTCCCCAAAGCTTGGAAGATAGCTAACGTACAGCCAGTGTCCAAAAAGGGTAGTCGTGCCGACTCGGCCAATTACAGGCCTATCGCAATCACCTCCATACTATGTAAATGTTTGGAGCGTGTATTGAACGACAAACTCCTGGCATACCTCGAGCTTAATGACCTCCTGTCGGACCAGCAGTACTAGTTTTCGCCGTAACAGATCCACGGAAGATCTTCTAGTGTATGCCACATACATCTGGGGTGAAGCCATCGATAAGCATGGTGAGGCGCTAGCCGTCTCACTTGATGTATCGAAGGCGTTTGACCGGGTTTGGCATGAGGGCCTTTTGAGCAAACTTTCAGCACTGGACTTTGTAACTGGATATCAGATTTCCTGAGTGGGCGATCATTTCGAGTGGTCATAGATGGCTCCTCGTCTGATCTGATGGCGATTAACGCCGGTGTCCCTCAGGGATCAGTTCTCTCCGCAACGCTCTTTTTGCTGCACATTAATGACCTCCTCAGGCCCGGTATCTTTGGGTATGCGGATGACAGCACCGTTACGGAGATACATGTCCGGTCCCCGTGCTAGTGGCGCTGAAACTTTCGAGCATAGAGAGGCTTTGGTAGAACGCATAAATTTGGCTTTGAAAGAGGTATCGGATTGGGGTGATGCCAACCTTGTCAAATTTAATGCTACCAAAACGCAAGCGTGTTTATTCACCACCAAACGGAGTCCATTCCCCCTGACTCCGACTTTCCGAAATGTATCCGTACCGGTCACTGACAGTATTGATCTTCTTGGTATAAATGTCTCGTCAAACCTTAACTTCCGACGATGCATCGAATCCAAGGCAAAAACTGCTGGCAAGAAACTTGGTATCCTCAATAAGGTCAAGCGCTACTTCACGCCGGAACAGCTTGTTACCTTGTATCAAGCACAAGTTCGATCGTGCATGGAGTAGGTACTGCAGCCATTTATGGGACGGCTCTGCCAAGTACCAGCTTGCTGCATTGGATTCGGTGGATAGACGCGCCAGAAGACTCATTGGCGACGAATCGCTAATTAACTCCAAACTTCAAAGTCTGGAACATCGGCGCAAGGTTGCCTGTCTGTCGGTATTCTACAGGATATATTTCGGCGAGTGTGCTCAAGAACTATTCGAATTAGTTCCTCCATCACCCTTCTACCATTGAACCGCAAGGCATCGCTCGAATCTGCACCGCTACGTGGTCGAAATTCCACGATCCCGTACTAAGCGCTTCGCTTCCTCGTTCCTAATACGCACCGCTAAAATTTGGAATGCCCTTCCGGCTTCCGTTTTTCCGAACGACTATAACTTGGGTACCTTTAAATCAAGAGTGAATAGGCATCTTCTAGGCAAGCGCGCTCCATCTTAGGCTGCATCTTCACTTACCATCAGGTGAGATTGCAGTCAAGCGCTAGTCTATATATTTTAAAAAAAAAAGAATATAATATAATTGGCTTTCCTAATTCTCTGAAACGCTTCATGGTTCTTAGATAATTGGCACGCCAGACCACAATGTCGTGTCTTTCTTTATGCCTCTTTCTGTTTGAAACACATTTTTTATATTTGTATCCTAGATGTTTCAAAACTTTACTAAGGCTAGTAACGCCTCCACAAAAGTTTAAATCTTTTAGTACCTGATGCAGCTTACTTAGAGTAGGTACTTCCTTTCTGACTGCATAAAATTGACGAATTTTGTTTCGATTGGCACACTTGTCAAAATCAAGTTTAATTTTTTTAGGTCCACCTTTACGTATTTTTCCTGGTGAGCGCCACACACCATTATTTGTAGCACCTTCTTTTTAATTTTTAATACACTGTTTTTATGAATGCCTGAAAATAATACCAAAGTTTGACACCTCATCATGAATAGCAAGGATCATACATACTCTCATGAATGGGTACAAAGTATCAAAATCATTTAATCTCGCTACCAGAGATTAAACGTTATTTTCGGTTTAGAAGATTATCTTAAATTTACAAGATTTAATTTTGAATTTAAACACATTTTGCGATGTTAGATACGAGCAATCATAAAAATACTACAAAAACCCTACACCTGACATAGCAGCTACACGGTCCGTAGGTAACCTTTTTTCATGTCCAAAATAGGGGCTTGCGCTGCTTTTTCCCTTTGGCAAAACTGAATAATATTAAGTGATCAAACGAACTTACCTGAAGCACAGAATATATAATAGTACTACGTAGAAGTTCGATCATTATTATGTGAGCGTTGCTTCATCCGAAGATATAGTATTTATAAGGTAGTCACTTAATTCACCAGAGATAACTACGCGTATTTTACAGATATACCCTCTATTTTTTAAAATTAATCACACAACCATGATATACATAATATAGTCTGCACCGTCCTAAGTTTGCTCATTCTTTTTAGAGATGTATACGGTTCAAAACTTTTTTATTTGGGCAGAGTCAGGGAGGGTGGGTAATTATATCTTCGGATGAAGCAACTCATATAATAATGATCGAACTTCACTTCAGGTAAGTTCGTTTGATCACTTATTATATTTGCTTCATCCTTCAATATAATATTTACAAGGTAGATCTTTAGAGTAAAAAGTTTTGATAAAGCTCTGCTCAATACAAATTTTGTAAATCGTGTATTTCTAATCCCTTTCTTACTGAAATAATAATTAATTTGCTTGTATACACTTTATTTATTAAAATATAATTTAATACTATAAATTAGACTAGGTATATTTATTTTTATGATTAGGTATAATTCATAAATTGATTCACTATTAGATGTGTTAACGCAATTATTATTAAGACCTGTCTTGGCAGGTGGGTCTGGCATAATCTCCCTCATCCGCCATGGATCTAACATCTAAGCAGCGAAAGAATGAGTTCGATGTGTTTATACCGTTTTTCTAATTGCCTCAACGCTCGCCTGAGCGTGAGGTGCTGTGTGCTTGTGTCAACGCTGCTCCCTGATAGCGTTTACTTGATCCACCTGCTGATCGATTGAGGTGCGGCCTTTTTGTAAGGCTTCTTGTAAGTAAATAGCAGGTTATTTGTCCCCTCAGATCTTATATTTTTAGTTCTAGAAATATAGTGTGTGGAGGGGTGTAGCAGGACAGATGCTCAGATTTTCTTGAAAGTAAGATAAGAAAAGAGAAAGAGAATAGGCTTGGTATCTGCCCGCAGCGTATGTTTTTTTTTAATTTACCGTTATTCTAATTTTAACCCCGATTTCGAAAGTAATATTGTTTTCCAATTTAATAGATGGAAGAGTTTGTAGTCTATGAGCAGTGCAAATTGCTAGTATAATGAAAAGATTCTTAGTGATTTTTTCTAACGATGAGTGACTTTAAGGGGACCAATTTTTAATATAGTTTAAAAAAAGTTGAGGGACCCAAGTACGGGAGTAATAGGGTTTGATTGGTCTTATAGGCACCTTTGAGGAGACGTTTTACGCTCGCTCCAGAAACAATGCTGTTTCTTAGCATAAATTATCTGTTTTTGTTTTTTAATTGTTTTTTTAGCATTTTAAATGCTGAAAAAACAATACAAAAAGCCGCGAAATATTATCAATACACTTCTGTCTTTGATCAGCTGCAGCGCCATCTAGTCTAGCCCTAGCCAAAACGTCAAGTGACAACGATCGTAGAAAGAGAATAGATACAACGAAGTGTAAATTGGCTAGAGGGGCAGAATTCCGAGGCCCGTGCGAAATTGTGAAAAACATTCAAGTGAACTATTGCATACGCCACCTATCGTGAAAAGCCTTAGGAAAAATGTTGACGTAGCGCAGGTCACTGCGTCAGCATGTTTCTCATCTACTACATAATAATTGTGTGGTACATTAGATGTCGCTGCTCACAAGATTGATTAATACGGTCATAAGTAAAAGACGAAATATGAAAAAGAGTATAGAAGTTATTTTATTGTACAAACTCCAAACTCGCTTAAATTACCAGGATATATTACACTATATCAGGTACCTATTAAATAACAAACCAACAAAAAAAACAATACCTTATACCTACCTAAGAATAAAAATGTTCAACAGTAAAATTATAAACTTTTTACACTATTTATTGGTGCTAAACTAAATTGACAGGGCAACGCGTCGTTCGCTCAAATGCGTGTTAGAAGTTAGAACATGGAACTAGGAATTGCGACTACATCTAAGCGTCACGATCGACCCGAGTTGCAAGCAATGATCGATCGACACATCTCTAGTTCGAAGAACTAAATTACTTCTAATGGCTATCCTTAAACAGCTGATACAGCACTGAGCACAGCCTGTAGAGCGGTAGGCCCACCACGGAGAAGTAGTCCCCCTCCACTCGCTCCACAAACGTGCCCCCCACACCCTGGATCCCGTAGCCGCCCGCTTTGTCCCTGATGAGTGATGACAGAACACGCATGACGTAAACAATATTTGTCAGACAAAACATTGTGAATTACAAAGAAAGGATGAATTACACGATAGGCAGGTTAGAGATCCAAATAGGCTCGTGATTCCTCGACCGCGCCTCAAGAGGGCCCGAAAGACATTTGTGGGAATGTGCGTGACGTTCTATAATAAAATTCCACAGTCGATCTTGGACTTGCCTTTACACAAGTTTAAGAAATCGATTAAAACTACGCTCATGAAAAAAGCATATTATACGATTGAAGACTATAATATAAATGACAAAAAAACGTGGATATAATTCGTTCCAGCGATTCATGAGACAGTAGGTAATGATTAACCTGTATAATTGTATATCAAAATAATTCTATTCTATTCAGAGTTTCACTTTATTTGTGTACAAGTCATATTTTAAAATGAGTATTTGATTTGAATATTAGTTTCAATTCGATGCCTTAAGATAGGTAGCCTAAGTATGTCACATTTCTGCGGTGGTGTCGTGTGATGCGGGTTGTTACGTTCCCTAAAATATGGTTGAGCGAAGCAAGGGCTGGGTCATGCGTCATGCTCGTGAACGAGTGCCACCAGCGGCAATGGGGCTACTTTCTGTCTGCCCGTCTTGACATGTGTTGAATTATAATTAGAAATAATTACGTATGCTTTTGTGGAACTTTCCCTCATTGTGGAAACTCTGCATACATAGAATAATATCTGTTAAGTATATTGTAAAAGTATTTTGAAAAGAGCAACTGCCGAGTTTCTTGCTGGTTCTTCTCGGCAGGAACGGCATTCCGAACCAGTGGTAGACTCATTGACGATTCAAAAGTACTTGCAAAAGTTTATTTGAATAAAAAAACATTTCTATTTTATTCTATTCTAAATCTCTTCGTGGGGTTAAGTCACTCACCTCTATAATATGGGTGCTTGCATAAAAAGCAGAAGTGCGATTGTGTAAGTATTGCCGAACAAATCGTCAAAGTAAAATAAACTATAATTGAATTGAATTAGAGCTCAATTTCGTGTATCCATTCACGACCGTTTAGGGTATTCAAAATTCAAAAATTCAAAATTCGTTTATTTAAACATCATATCATATACAATTTATAACACAAGTAAGGCTGGAGCCCTCTTTTAAGTGTAATAGTACACTTGTACCAGAAGACACCGCTCTTCCATAACAATATCCGTCGATGTATTATGAAACAATAGCTACATCTGTTTAGCAATAAAAATTACTATAAAATACTACATAATATTTTTACAGTAAAAATTAATTTAATAATGCTGTGTGATTGCGCGTAAATTAAGTTCTGTGTCTGCGCGTATGTGTATGTGTGTTTAAGGTAAGTGCGTGTGTAAGTATGTATGAGTGCGTCTGTTTGTGTGTGTGTGTATGTGAACTTGTGTGTGTGCGTGTGTGCATGAGTGTTGTGTATTGGTCAAAGTTCAATTATTCAGTAGATTTAAACAATGATTCAACCTTTTCATAGTCACATGTAGATAAATATTTAGTTAGAACTTTTTTACAATCTCGTAATTTAAGAGGATGTATATCGAGTGTTTTGTTTATTAAGATACAAAGATAAGATGAAAGTCTAACATATTGATTTCTAGCAAATTTAGTTCTAGCATGTCGTGTTGCGGCAGCAATATATTTTCTTCGCTTGTGAGTACTTGGTACTGAGAATGGCAGTGATTTATGCTTTCTTAAAATAACATTTAAAATTGTAACATAATATTTAAGTTACAATTGTGAATTTTTATTAAATTATAAAATTAGGACCAGTAACTCCACCTAGTGGATATTCACGAACTAGGTGAAGTAACATTGGGTTTTGTTGGCGATTTGTCGCGACGCCTAGAGAGGGCGCTGGGACATAAGCCCACCAACAAAATATGTTTTTATAATCTGTTATGAGAAAGAATACTAAAATGATGGCTTAACCGGTTCTCTGAAATAACTTGGTCGTGATAGCTTTATGTGTGAAAGCTAGACCGTTCTAGGTTCGATGCAAGAGCATGGTTATTCTGTGGAACCGGCCTTTATTGGTACGCCTATATAAGCGTTGGCTTCGGGCGTAGTCACTCTTTCTTCCTGCGGACATCGAGTGCAAACAACTATGTAACGTGAGCCGTAGGCCTTCACAAAATGGCGGAAGCCATCTAGTTCTGTGTGGCGAATTTTTATACCTGATATGGTAAGTGTGGAGTGTAGTGTTGAAAAATAACCTTTGAAACGCCGTAGGTTGCATTCCCTTGTTCATCTTCGGATTTCGTTCCAGGATTAACCTGTAAAAACGTGTGGAAGGGGCTGGGAACGCCGATTGCGGTGCAATGTAAGTGACCACGTCATTCCAAAAAGAATTGATACACGTGTCGTGGAAAATGTGTTAACGGGAGTTTTCCTTCTTTCCAGCGTGCGTGGGAAATTAAAAGTAAAATTAAAAGTAAATTTAAAGTAAATTGAAATGAAATTAAATTAACTTAAAAATTAACTCAAGAATTAAATTAAAACTCGTGGATACGTGAGAAACGCAAATAGTCTCAGATAGTGCCATGTGACTTCGAGGGGTCTGCCATGTGACGTCGAGGGCTGCATCGTGCCCTATCAGTGACATCTCGGAGGATGGAGCGACAGCAAGCTCTTGGGATGTTCGGCGAGGCGACGGCATGCTCGCCCTTGGGGGTATTTTAGTGAGGAGGCCTGCCGTCTTCTTGAGAAGGACACCCGGATCTCAGGTGCTTTCATTCCTTATTTTTATTTTTGTTAGACACCCCTTATAATGTGCCTAGAAGAACAAACTCAACTCAAACTTTAGATAAATAGTAGCCTTTAAAATTTTCTTATAATAACTGTTGTATTACATAACGCTGGTGGACACAAGGGTCTTTACCTTTCTGAATTACAGGTCATCTGTATGACCTTGAACTTATAATTAATTGTACCTAACAGTGTCAATCGGTCGGCAAGGCGTGGCTGTCAGTCTATCTGTTTGTGCGTTGTACTTTGAACCCGCGCAGGGAAATCTCATGACTCAACCCGAAGCTAGCCTAACCGTAGACTGACAGGTATGCTGGTCGACCTGTATATGGTGTTTGATCATATTAATTAAGTAGGCTGACATCTTATATTTGTTTTGTGTTGAAATAGTGTAAACCTTGTTTAGAACCTTGCTTAGTGATACCTATCTCTTTTGTCATGCCTAACTTTTAGTAATTTCTTTTATCTCCAATTAAACAAAGATCCAAATGTTGGGATTTGTTACTTATTTATTCACCACAGCCTAAAGAACCCACTGTTGACGTATTGGTTGGCCGGCAACGCACAAGTAGAATTTATCTGGTGTACTGAGAGTGACATAGTACACAACCAATCCAATATACAGCACAGTCAGAACCAAAAATACGTTACACTGGCGCCCATTCGTGATTTTTTAGCCAGTGCTGTTACACTGGCGTCCATTCGTGATTCCTTTTATACCCAGTGCTGTTACACTGGTGTCCTTTTGTGATTTTTATATAGCCGGTGACATTTCACTGGTGTACTTGACATTTTTACTTTACATATAGTGATAAATTATTTTTTTTAAAATAAGCATTCTGCGAATACTAATTTATTGCATTTTTTTTAGCATGTTGTTTATGTGTAAAATTTTAAATAGGGTTTTTTATGGCTGTATGCTAGTGATTTTTTAGGTTAGACCTTGTGAACCACCATGCAACTTTGTTATTTTTTTTTTAAAATAGGTAAATGTCAGTGTTACCATTACTTCCTGAAAGTATTATTTGATACTTGTGTTAAGAGTGCATTTATATGATTGTATGCATTAGACTAGACTTACTTTTAGCTAAAAATTCTAATAATTTAGCATATTTAAATTAATTTAAGTACTTTTAAACTTAATTAATACTGTTTTGGTTTGTAATTGTGTACACCACCAGTTATAGAAATGGATAAGTCTAGAAATATACAGTTTCACTCACTCAGGAAAGATGAATTAATCTATGAAGTTTCCATTCGCTCGGAAACACCAGGTAGCACTGTTGATGACCTTAGACGTCAAATGCGTATACTTACATTAGAATGTCCATCTGAAGCCATTGTAGAGACTGATCTAAGCGCTGATTCAGAGTTGACAGTTATCATTGAAAAGTTTCAAGAGTTGGTCACTCTATTCGGGAAATGGGAAAAGTCTAGAGAAAAGGTTTCCTTCGCTAGAGCTCAAGCCCTAGCGTACCACCTCTATCATAGGTTGAATAGGATTTCAGACAGTGAACCTGATAAGATCCTCACAAAAACAGCTGATTTAAAACGCAAACTTGAAAAGTTGATTTCAACATATATTGAATCCCCAACCACTGCCGTTCCAGGAACATCAACAGCAGCACCAGAGGCTCCAACGGTCGAGTGTTCCAGTGAGAAAAATATTGCCAAGTGGAACATTAAGTTCACCGGAACAACGGATCCTCGCTCGTTCCTTGAAAGAATCGAGGAGTTGCAGTGCTGTTACGGGGTATCTGATCAGAAACTATTCAAGTCTGCGGCACAGTTGTTCAGCGATCAAGCGCTTCTTTGGTTCCGAGGAATCAAGCAGCAGGTATGTACTTGGTCTGACCTAAAGGACCTGATACTGGAAGAATTTGACCCAGTAGACTACGATTACCGGCTACTGGGTGAAATTAGATCCAGAACTCAGGGGGTGGATGAGCCTATCCACATATATTTTTCTGTTATGGCCTGTCTATTCGGTAGGTTAAGGACAGAATTGTCGGAGGCTGCGAAGCTGGAAATTCTTTTGCACAATATTCGCCCAACATTTTCTCAACAACTAGCGCTGGTTCCCATTGAATCGATTAGTCAACTGAAAGAAAGTTGTAGGAAAATTGAAGCGGCTAGCCAGCGAGCAACTTACTTCGCTGAGCCTGGCAAGTCCACAAATGTAATTACCCCAGAATTTTCATATAAACCTAAGAGTAAACCCGTAGCTTCTGTATATAACCAGGGCATGGAAAAGCAAGGACCAAAATTTCATCAAAATAAGGTTCCTGATAAGCCTTTCATCAAGACCGGTTCATCAAATCAATATAAAAATAGTAGTGGTGCTAACCCACAACAACCAGGTCTATCAGGTAGCTGCTGTCATTGCAAGCCTAGCAATGTACAGAAACAGCCCGCGAAAAGGAAGGTATACTGCTTTACTTGTAAAACTCCAGGTTTTACAAAGTTAACCTGCCCGAATTGTAAGAAGAACAAGGCAAATTCAAAAAACTAGTTAGCTCGAACTGCGGCAACTTAAATAATAATATTTCAAAATTCAATACTTTTGGCTCTTTAGCTACAGTTCGATTCTCACCTCAAAAAGATGATATTAGGCCATATTTAAAAATTAATATTGCTAACTTAGAAGTCTACGGATTACTCGACTCAGGAGCGTGTATGTCTATTTTAGGCAACAATGCCCATGAACATTTTGTACAACTGGGTTATACATTCAATCCTTTCTTTGACAGTTCATGTACAGTGGCAAATGGAGTTCAACTTCAATCACTAGGTCATATTTATTTACCTGTATCTTTCAATAACATTACCTGTGCCATAAAGTTTCATGTAGTTCCTGCCATAGTCTCGGATATGATTCTAGGATGCGATTTCTGGAAGGCGTTTAGTGTAGCCCCAGAAATATTTGAAAAAATAGATTACCGATGTTCACCTTTAAGTTTTTGTGATGCTTTAACTACCAAGAATGTCCACGCTATCCAGCCGTTCGACAATTTGTCCTCCGATCAACGAGAAATAGCCAAAGCCATAATAGAAAAATATAACGATATTTCTTTTGAGAAAAAAGGGTTAGGTAGAACCTCGTTAATGGAGCATGTGATCGACACTAGAGATGCTGAACCGATTAGGGTGAAACAATATCCATTGTCTCCAGAGAAAAAGTTAGCTCTTCAAGCGGAATTAGACAGGATGTTAGCCTTAGACGTTGTTGCTCCTAGTGAAAGTCCATGGAATAATCCGGCTATTCTGGTGAAAAAATCAAACGGCGATTGGAGATTCTGCATAGATTGTAGGAAGCTGAACGCTGTTACAAAAGGGGACTCTTATGCAATTCCTTATATTCCACAGATCTTGGACAGTTTAAAGGAAGCTAAGTTTTTATCAACAATAGATCTATCATCCTCATTTTGGCAGATTCCTCTGTCAGAGAGTTCTCAAGAGAAAACAAGCTTCACGGTCCCAGGTCGGGGTTTATTTCATTTCAAGGTGATGCCTTTTGGTTTATGCAACGCACCAGCTCGTCAGCAACGACTTATGGACATGCTGATTAATCAGAACTTTAGCAGTGACGTTGAAAATGGATTCGTATTCTGTTATATTGACGATATTGTCATCTGTTCGTCTGATTTTTCAACGCACCTGTTATTATTAAACCGAGTACTTGACAAATTGAAATCGGCAAATCTTACCGTGTCGTTTGATAAATGCAAATTCTTTAGGGAATCCATTAAGTATCTCGGGTATATCGTTGACGAGTATGGTCTACGTACGGACCCTGACAAGATTTCAGCGATTTTAAATTTTCCGACTCCGACCACAGCTCATGAAGTAAAAGTGTTTCTAGGAACTTGTTCATGGTACAGGCGTTTTATCCGAAATTTCTCAACTATTGCAGCCCCGTTGAATAAGCTCACCAGTAAAGGGAAGAACGCGCCGAAGTTCCAGTGGAACGACGCAGCAGAGGAAGCTTTCACGGTGCTGAAGAACGCGCTCGTATCTGCACCTGTACTTGCAGTTCCCGACTTCGAGAAACCATTTATCGTACATTGCGATGCTTCATCGTATGGTCTAGGAGGTATGTTGTCGCAAGTCGTTGACGGGGTAGAACATCCGATCGCGTACGTCAGCAGATCCTTGAATAAAAGTGAGAGGAATTATAGTGCTACTGAGAGGGAGGCATTAGCCGTAATCTTCTCAGTAGAGAAATTTCAAGCATATCTAGGATCTAGAAAATTCAAAATCGTCACTGACCATTCATCACTAAAATGGTTCTTAAACTTAGAAAACCCGTCTGGAAGATTAGCTAGGTGGGGTTGCCGATTGTCTCAGTTTAACTTCGAAATCGAACACCGGAAGGGCACGGACAATGTGGTCCCAGATGCCTTGTCTCGGTTAATGAAAGTAGAGGCGATTCAGTCAACTCCTTCAACGTCTACATCCAGTACGAATGATGAATGGTATGACAGATTATTTAATGGTTGCAGATCATATCCAACAAATTTTCCAAATTTCATGATTAAAAATAACATTCTTTTCCGTTTTAGTAAAAGTAAGTATAACCTCACCAGTGAGTTTGACTGGAAAGAGGTTATACCTAAAAACAAGAGATCTGCAATCATCCGAGAAAATCACTGTGAAGCAACTGCAGGACACCTCGGTATTTTTAAAACCCACAGACGGTTATGTCTGAGGTACTATTGGCCAGGAATGTATAAGGATGTATTAGAATTTGTGAATGCTTGTGAAGTATGCAAGGCGTATAAACACTCTACTCTAGCAACACCAGGATTGATGGGTAAACCGAAGGTTTGTTGTCGACCGTTTCAGGTAGTGTCAGTGGATTTGGTTGGTCCGCTGCCACGATCCAGATCTGGCTACACTTTCCTTCTGGTTGTTACGTGTTGTTTCTCAAAATACACCCTTCTCTTCCCTTTGCGTCGTGCAACATCAGCTCAGGTGGTTAAACACTTGGAGAATGGTCTCATATTGGTACAGGGGGTGCCAGAGAGGGTTATCCTCGATAATTCTTCGATACTAACTAGTTCAGAGTTCAAAAAGGCCCTCCAGAAATACAATGTGCCACGATTGGACTATACTCCAAAGTATACACCACAGGTAAACCTTGTAGAACGTTACAACAAAACTGTTATGACCGCGGTCGCGTCTTACGTAGAAGACAACCACCGCAGTTGGGATGAGAACCTCAGTAAGATTCAGTTTGCAATAAATAGTGCGGTGAACGAATCCACTGGATTCTCTCCATTTTTCTTGGTTCATGCCCGCGAACCAGTAGTAAATGGTAACTTCTACATGGATACAAACAATGAGTATACAGCTGGTATGCCACGTGAGGAGTATGCAGGGAACTTTGGTTGTTTGCAAGAGATCTTTGTCAAGGTGCGCGAAAAGCTACTCCAAGCACACGCCAAAAACGCCAAATATTATAACCTCAGGCGTAGGAATGCTAAATTCTCGGTTGGAGATTGGGTATGGAGGTCTTCCTACACACAGAGTGATGCCAATAAATTTAAGATGGCAAAGCTAGCTCCAAAGTTCGAGAAATGTAGGGTAACCAAAGTACTATCCCCACTAGTTTATGAGTTAGAGAGAATGGACGGCACTAAAATTGGTTCCTGGCACATTAAAGATTTAAAGGCTTAGATTGTTACTCAGTTCAAATCCAATTCCGAATCAGTGTCTGAATACGATACAGTATTCACACACAGATGTGTTAGGGTGTGGTACACTTAAAATTGTAAGTTACTACCTAGGTATAAGCGTGAGGTATGAAAGATGTTTGTGTGAGATGTAAATTCGTTGATGGGGTTGTTGAATGGCAAGTGAGCTGAGACAATCGCGTTACCTTATATATATATTTTTTTTTCTCAACCATCGCACTTATTGATTGTGCACTTTGATGGTGAAAAGCGAATTGTATTCGCATTTACCTTGCTGTGCTATGCACAGAGACTTTTGCATGTGAATTATTATTTCGCATGGCAATTTTGCTGCGCTTGCGCAGAGACATTCTGCCACAGTGTTCATTGTAGCTCTTTTGATGCTAGTTCCATGACGCTAGGGGTAGACGGTTATTATAACCGAATTCTTTGAGAGACTATTTCTCTCGATTTAGAAACAGTTAATCTGTTTTCTTTTAATGAATAGCGAGACAGGTTCTCCTTCATTCTAACAGCTAGTCTGTTGTTTAAAGTTTAGATTTAGCTGCAAAGGTCGTAGGCTTACAGGTATTGCCTAGGGACTAACTCCTACGGTAGTAATGCCAACACCCATAGCAACTACAATCGTGGAATAAGTGCATGACAACATTGTTGTTTTCTTTTCAGATACTATCCGCGAGTATTATTTTGTAAATATTTATAGGTTAATAATATCAGGAATCCACACATGTATATATATAGTCAGTTTAGACGTAAAGAAATTTGATCTTTGTTTAGTTAGGAATTTGTTTTAGGTATGTACATAGGACGTTTTTTTTCTCTTCGCAATTGATAACGTTTGCTTGTTGTGTGTGTGACGGTCGCTGAGGGCAGCGAACGGTTCACCTACGGTGAACCTTTTCCGGGGGAAACCGGGTATTGTAACATAATATTTAAGTTACAATTGTGAATTTTTATTAAATTATAAAATTAGGACCAGTAACTCCACCTAGTGGATATTCACGAACTAGGTGAAGTAACATTGGGTTTTGTTGGCGATTTGTCGCGACGCCTAGAGAGGGCGCTGGGACATAAGCCCACCAACAAAATATGTTTTTATAATCTGTTATGAGAAAGAATACTAAAATGATGGCTTAACCGGTTCTCTGAAATAACTTGGTCGTGATAGCTTTATGTGTGAAAGCTAGACCGTTCTAGGTTCGATGCAAGAGCATGGTTATTCTGTGGAACCGGCCTTTATTGGTACGCCTATATAAGCGTTGGCTTCGGGCGTAGTCACTCTTTCTTCCTGCGGACATCGAGTGCAAACAACTATGTAACGTGAGCCGTAGGCCTTCACAAAATGGCGGAAGCCATCTAGTTCTGTGTGGCGAATTTTTATACCTGATATGGTAAGTGTGGAGTGTAGTGTTGAAAAATAACCTTTGAAACGCCGTAGGTTGCATTCCCTTGTTCATCTTCGGATTTCGTTCCAGGATTAACCTGTAAAAACGTGTGGAAGGGGCTGGGAACGCCGATTGCGGTGCAATGTAAGTGACCACGTCATTCCAAAAAGAATTGATACACGTGTCGTGGAAAATGTGTTAACGGGAGTTTTCCTTCTTTCCAGCGTGCGTGGGAAATTAAAAGTAAAATTAAAAGTAAATTTAAAGTAAATTGAAATGAAATTAAATTAACTTAAAAATTAACTCAAGAATTAAATTAAAACTCGTGGATACGTGAGAAACGCAAATAGTCTCAGATAGTGCCATGTGACTTCGAGGGGTCTGCCATGTGACGTCGAGGGCTGCATCGTGCCCTATCAGTGACATCTCGGAGGATGGAGCGACAGCAAGCTCTTGGGATGTTCGGCGAGGCGACGGCATGCTCGCCCTTGGGGGTATTTTAGTGAGGAGGCCTGCCGTCTTCTTGAGAAGGACACCCGGATCTCAGGTGCTTTCATTCCTTATTTTTATTTTTGTTAGACACCCCTTATAATGTGCCTAGAAGAACAAACTCAACTCAAACTTTAGATAAATAGTAGCCTTTAAAATTTTCTTATAATAACTGTTGTATTACATAACGCTGGTGGACACAAGGGTCTTTACCTTTCTGAATTACAGGTCATCTGTATGACCTTGAACTTATAATTAATTGTACCTAACAGTGTCAATCGGTCGGCAAGGCGTGGCTGTCAGTCTATCTGTTTGTGCGTTGTACTTTGAACCCGCGCAGGGAAATCTCATGACTCAACCCGAAGCTAGCCTAACCGTAGACTGACAGGTATGCTGGTCGACCTGTATATGGTGTTTGATCATATTAATTAAGTAGGCTGACATCTTATATTTGTTTTGTGTTGAAATAGTGTAAACCTTGTTTAGAACCTTGCTTAGTGATACCTATCTCTTTTGTCATGCCTAACTTTTAGTAATTTCTTTTATCTCCAATTAAACAAAGATCCAAATGTTGGGATTTGTTACTTATTTATTCACCACAGCCTAAAGAACCCACTGTTGACGTATTGGTTGGCCGGCAACGCACAAGTAGAATTTATCTGGTGTACTGAGAGTGACATAGTACACAACCAATCCAATATACAGCACAGTCAGAACCAAAATACGTTACAAAATGTATAATTTTCTAACTGAAAGAAGTTCACATAAAGAGTATCTAAAGCTGTGTCGTGGGGAACCTATAGGATTTTGATAGCATTACTTTCAAAAGCGATCGTTGTGCTCTCTCTACTTCAAGAAATTTGGTCTTGCCAGCCCCACCCCAAGCAGTAATGCAATACGTATATACATACCGTACCGTATCGTACATACCTAAACGTTTGAGAATGGATACACAAAATTGAGCTCTAATTCAATGCTGTTATGGTTTATTTTACTTTGACGCTAACTTTGCCGATTTGATCGGCAACTTTTAGACAATCGGGGGGCGTTCCCGGCACCGACAGGTCGGTGCTGGTCGGTATCGGTGCGGGATAAAGAGACAGATCAACTGTCTCTTTATGTGAGAGACGAGAGTGCATGTGATAACACGGGGCTATTGTACCCGCACCGATCGGAGCCGGGAACCTGCTTCTTTACGCAAGCACCCTATGGTGGTCATTGGGTTAAGGTGGAAGACACAAGGCTGCCCGCGAAATTCAAATTTAATTTGGTTTTTCGCAATTTGTAAACTAATACGACAAAGTAGGCTTATGGCATTCTAATTGCGACAGTGGCAGTATCATCTTCACAGGTTTATATAAAAATCTTTATTTGAAAGTGTCCTGTTTAAGAAATTAATCAAAATATCGACTAATTTGTGAGTAACTCACGTCCAACTCAGTATTTTGATTAATTTCTTAAACTGGTCACTGTCAAGTAAAGATTAAACCTGTGAAGATGATAATTCTACTGGCGCAATTTGAATGCCATTAGCCTAGTTTGTCGTATTAGTTTACAAATTGCGAAAAACCAAATAAAATTTGAATTTCGCGGGCAGACTCGTATAATCATCCTTAAGTACACACTTTTGTAGCATAATCAGCTTTTTCTGCAGCTATGCCCGCATGGAGTTGAGATTTTAAAATCCCGCGGGAACTTTCTGCTTTCCCGAGATAAACGGAAGCCTATGTCACTCTCCATGTCCTCAACTTTAGCCGTGCCAATAATCACTCCGTTGCAGCATGACTAAAGGACAAATAAACAGATTTTCATGTATAATATTAATAAGGGTTTAAGATCGCAAAATTGCAGTTGCAATTGTCAACTGCAATAGAACTGCACCCAAAGCAGTCAGTGTGCAGTCCTAATGCATTTTTCTGTCTAGACCCTAATATCGTTGCGTTCACGATGAAATCGCTCACGTGGACGACGCCTTACGCTCTTGTGGAACAGGTACAAAGGAGAAAAAAAAAAACTATTTTTATTATTTTTCTTTAAGGTGGACTATGCGAGTCTGCCCGCGAAATTCAAATTTAATTTGGTTTTCCCCATTTTGTACGCTAAATGCTAATACGACAAAGTAGGCTTATGGCATTCTAACTGCGCCAGAAGAATTATCATCTTCACAGGTTTACATAAAAATCTTTACTTGAAAGTGACCAGTTTAAGAAATCAATCAAAATACCGAGTTGGACGTGATTTACTCACAAATTAGTCAGTATTTTGAATTTTGATTAATTTCTTAAACTGGTCACTTTCAAGTAAAGATTTTTATGTAAACCTGTGAAGATGATAATTCTACTGGCGCTATTAGAATGCAATAAGCCTACTTTGTGGTATTAGTTTACAAATTGCGAAAAACCAAATTAAATTTGAATTTCGCGGGCAGACCCGTATTATCATCCTTAAGAATACTACCTCTACTATATCATGACTAATATATTTTCCTTTCTCTACTACAGCATCAAACTTGTGCTGTAAGGGACAACGCAGACTGACTACTTTTAGCGGCAGCGATTGCACGTTTTTATGACTTTTAACTATTTTTAATAAAGCAGTGATAGCCTAGTGGCTAACTGCTTTTTTAAAAATAGTAAAAATAGGAGGAGGTATAGTTGTAGGAGACCACAGTCGTAACCACTAGGTTACGACTGTGGTCTCCTATTCGGGGGGTCGCAGGTTCGATCCCGGGTACGCACCTCTGACTTTTCGAAGTTAAGTGCGTTTAAGAAATTGAATATCACATGCTTTAACGGTTATGGAAAACATCGTGAGGAAATGTGCATACCTGAGAGTTCTTCATAATGTTAGCGAAGGTGTGTGAAGTCCGCCAACTCGCATTGGGCCAGCGTGGTGGACTATGGCCTATATCCCTTCTCTGAGAGGAGACGTCGCTCAGTAGTGAGCCGATGATGGGTTGGTAATGATGATGATTCTAAACATCTAAACATAGACCAGACAACTACGCAGAAGTTAGGTACTTTAGTGCACAAGTGTGTGCGACATCTAGTTCGTTCATTTGCGTTGCTGCAACATTAGGTATTTTAAATCTCAAAAATCTACTTTTTCCTCAACCCATGATGATGATGATGATGATGATGACTTTTAGCGATTTTATGGCCTTTTGCGTGAACCGCGCATTCGCAATATTCTGCAACCGAAAGCCATAAAAACGCGAACGCGTTTGATTCGCGATTATCGCGATGCAGTCGCAAAGGCCATAAAAACGCTCAAAGTAGCCAGTCTGCCTTCTCCCTAAGTAGGCAGCATAATACAACAAGTGGGGTTTGATTCGCAGACCATTCGACTGTCAGTCTGCGCCTTGAACCATTGCGCTAATAAGGCTTCTCTTTATAGAATAGAATAGAAATATTTTTTATTCAAATAAACTTTTACAAGTGCTTTTGAATAGTCGATGAATCTACCACTGGTTCGGAATGCCTTTCCTGCCGAGAACCAGCAAGAAACTCGGCGGTTGCTCTTTTCAAAACAAATTTACAATACAGTAAATACTATGGTATTTATGCAGTGTTTCCACAATGAGGGAAGTTCCAAAAATGCATACCGACTAACTTCTATCTTAAGATGGGCAGACATAAAGTAGCCCCATTCCCGCCGGTGGCACCCGTTCACGAGCATGACGCATGACCCAGCCATTGCTTCGCTCAACCATATTTGATTTATATAAAAGTAAGGTAGGTAATATCTTACATAGGTTCGCCAGTAGCAATGTAACCCTGGATCTGTTCATCATCGAGTTCCCCAAACACAACATTCGTCTTCTCTGTGAACTTGACTACCTTGTCAGACACCTTCACCACCACTCCTGTGAAAACAGTGTGACTGCGGCCTGAGAGACTGGAAAAACACCATTTAATTGATTTTTACTAAAGAAAATTACGGCGAGTCGCGAAACTGAAATGGAAATGGGCGGGCCACATAGTTCCAAGAGCTGATGGTCGTTGCAGTCACAATCACAAGGTGCTGGAGTGGCGACCCTGCACCGGGAAGCGCAGTGTTGGCAGACCCCCACTAGGTGGACCAACACCATCAAACGAGTCAAAGGGAGCTGCTGGATTCAGGCGGCGCAAGACCGAGGCCTGTGGAAGTCCATGCACGATACCTTTGTCCAGCTGTGTACATCTATCGGTTGATAAAGAAGAAGAAGAAACAAAATTATAAAGAAGAACAATGCAGTTATGACCTAGTGGTTAAGAATTCTTTTTTTAATTTATTTATTTACTTGAATAATGCATAATATTAACAAGTGACAGTTGATCCCGCCAACTCAAAACTCTTCTTCAAAATTCTTTTCGGGGGTTGAGGCATGCATCTCTGACTTGTCAGACTTTTGTGCATTTTAAACAATTAATTATTATCACATGGTGAAGGAAAACATCATGAGGAAACTTGCATGATTAATCTGCACCTGGCCAGTGTGGTGGACTATGACCTAAGTCTTTGTTCATCTGAGAGGAGACCAGGCAATGCCGTGTTAGACCTTTGAAATGATGAAAAATTAAAAAAAATTATAGTAGGATGATACCCATTGGAAAAGGAAGAAAATTTGACAAAAATGAAAGGAAAAATAATTTACGGGCGATCTGAGGTTAGGAAGTGGGGGGGAGGGGTGTTTAAGGGTAGAAAACGGTTTATCTCGATTTACGGCAAAACTACAAGTCCTATGGAAAAAAGTTTAATGGCAAAGTTGTAGGTAATAAAAAGACTTACAACTTTTGTATTTACACTTTTTCACATAACCTCAAAATGTATGTGAAAAATTCAAATAACCAAGTTTTTGGTTTTTTATTTTTATCATTTACAAAAAAGAAATATTCCCTGGTGTACTTTGCAAGTTGCATCTAATGTAAATAATAAAAACTAACTGCAATTAAAAATGTATAAAATATCGTACATAAGTTATACAAGCCACGTCATTGCCGTACTAGCCTTGTACCTCATTCTACCAGTACACATCTTATGTACTGGGCAGCATCCTTTGGTATAAATTCATATAAGGTTCATTTTAATACACAGCTGATGTGCACAAGTCGAGAAACGCATTCAAAAACGCATGCGTTTTCCACATAATTTTTTTTTTATTTGATGACAAGCTAGTCCTTGACTGCGATCTCACCTCATGGTAAGTGACGATGCAGTCTAAGATGGTAGCGGGCTAACTTGGAAGGGGTATGGCAGTGAACATTCAACCCATACCCCTAATTGGTTTCTACACACCATCGTGCCGGAATGCTAAATCGCTTGGCAGCACGTCTTTGACGGTAGGGTGGTAACTAGCCACGGCCAAAGCCTCCCACCAGACAAAATCACACATAATTTGTATTAAGAAACTTGTATCAATACCTTTTTAGCATTTCAAAAGCTTCCTTCTCCGATGTGGGTTTGCCAAACATTGCCCCATCCAAAGTGACCATAGTATCAGCTCCAATGACCACATCGGGGGGCGTGCCCTGAGATTTCAACCTTGTTTCGACTTCTAGAACTTTCTGCAAAGCGGTCTCTTCCACAAACTCTGAGAAGCTTTTAAAAGTCTTTGGATCCAGATTTTCTTCAAATAATGAGGGGCAAAGCTCTACCGTTAAACCCTGAAATAAAAAAAAATTTATATTTAATTCAATATATAGTAAAAAATGCTAACATCCTTGGGACCAACTTGGGACGCTTGGGTCCCGAGGTGTTGGAGTGGCGACCCCGCACCGGGAAACACAGTGTTGGCAGGTCCCCCACCAGATGGACCGATGACATAAAACGAGTTGCAGGGAGCCGCTGGATTCAAGCGGCGCAAGACCGAAGCCTGTGGAAGTCCATGCAGGAGACCTTTGTCCAGCAGTGGACATCTATAGGTTGATAAAGAAGAAGAAGGGCTAACATTTCCCAATTTCTCTTGATGACCCTTAGAGATTCACGAGTGAGTAGACAAAATTTTCCTGTGGTGCGCTATGTTAACCCTACTGGTCATCTATTTAATCAGTGTCAAGTTAGGCCTTGATCTGTATCTGATCTGAATCTCACCTGGTGGCAGGCAAATGAAGATGCAGTCTCAGATGGAATAAAAGGGCTATTTAAATGAAACCCACCCCTAGAGTTGGTTTTTATGGGTCCAAACCTTCTGACAGATATTTCTGGTGATAACCGGTTGGCTTATAAGTCATACAGTATTTTGTAAGTTGCACATTAATGGTGATGACTTTGTACTACTTCGGCCATGGGTCTAGGGTTCGATCCCATACAGACTATGTGCATTTTTAAGCAGTTAAATATCACAAATTTAAGTGTTAAGGAAAACATCACTTGCATGCCTGAGATGAAAGTTCTCCATAATGCTCATAATCTGCATTTTGGTCAGGAGTTCAGGACACCAGCTCACAGCACCAGCTGTGCTCAGTGCGCTGACAATGGGGTTGATTGTTGTTGTTTTTTGTTCGGCCTCTTCAGGACAGGCAAAGATCAATGACCATGCAGCCTATTCAGATGTAAGACTTGATTAAATGTTCGTTTTTTTAAGCAAAGCCCATTCAATCGTGATTCTTGAAATCCTTGAAAATTCATCTGAATGAGTCTTAAAAAAGGTATACTTTCTTTTCAGTGGAAAGGTAAGGTTTTTTTGTCATAGTCAAGGATGTCTAGTCCACGATTTTCCACAAACATAATATAAAGGGAAGGGATTTTCTTGTTTTTTCCTGACGGTGGGTTTAGATATGAAATGAATAATGATGATGATGATGAAATTGCATAATAATGAACTAAGCTTTTTGAAAAGCAAATCTTACAATATTTTCGACTAGTTCTCTTCTCCTTGGTGAACCACTCGCAAGAATAATTTTCTTACGTCTTAAAACATGCTTTATTGGTTGAAGCATTCTAATTTATTTCCTTTCTATATTTAAGGTACAGTAGGAACTAGGAAGTAAGAACCAAAGTAAGCAAATAAGGTCACAAATTAATGATAATTATGTGGTTTTTATTTTAGTAACTACGTTTGTTAACTAACACATTACGTTCACTTCACGTTAAAAAGTTAGGTAAAGTGAGGTCACAAGGTTAAATTTACCGCGTTATAAACATTGCATTTCGATGAGCCATAGAGAAGGTTTATATATATCCACAGATTAATGATTATGTATACCAGAATATCTATCGATGAGCAAATGGCAAAAAAATTGTCAAAAAAATAAAAAATCGCAATAACCACAGACCTTATCCACTCCTAGTGTTCGTGGTCTATGATCCACTCCTTAAGGGTGGAACCACATCTGTGAGGATCGATTCGCATTTATGCCGATGCTATAAGACACACTTGTAAGGATCGCGTCCTTACGGATCCGAAAGGATGCGTACGCGTCCTTACGGATCCGTAAGGATGCGTACGCGTCCTTACGGATCCGTAAGGATGCGTACGCATCCTTTCGGATCCGTAAGGAGGCGAAAGCCTATAAACATTGTTGTCTGCGTAGGGATGGTCGATGATGGCATCGATATTTTAATTGCTAGCTCAACCACGATATTAATCTTCTTCTACACAGAGGAAATGGATGCCAAAAATTGAAAAAGTCGCCGCCATATTGAAATTCTTTGTTTTTCGACCGATTTCGTTCAAAATCGATATTTAGGCTTCCCTTGGGTCAAGAAAGAGAAAATAGATGCCAAAATTTTAAAAAGTCACCGCCATATTGAAATTCTTTGTTTTTCGACCGATTTCGTTCAAAATCGATATTTAGGCTTCCCTTGGGTCAAGAAAGAGGAAATAGATGCCAAAATTTTAAAAAGTGACCGCCATATTGAAATTCTTTGTTATTGGACCGATTTCGTTCAAAATCGATATTTAGGCTTCCCTTGGGTCAAGAAAGAGGAAATAGATGCCAAAATTTTAAAAAGTGACCGCCATATTGAAATTCTTTGTTATTGGACCGATTTCGTTCAAAATCGATATTTAGGCTTTCCTTGGGTCAAGAAAGAGGAAATAGATGCCAAAATTTTAAAAAGTGACCGCCATATTGAAATTCTTTGTTATTGGACCGATTTCGTTCAAAATCGATATTTGGGCTTCCCTGGGGTCAAATAAGAGGAAATGATTGGCAAAATTATAAAAAGTGACTGCCATATTGAAATTCTTTGTTATTGGACCGATTTCGTTCAAAATCGATATTAAGGCTTCCCTTGGGTCAAGAAAGAGGAAATAGATGCCAAAATTTTAAAAAGTGACCGCCATATTGAAATTCTTTGTTATTGGACCGATTTCGTTCAAAATCGATATTTAGGCTTCCCTTGGGTCAAGAAAGAGGAAATAGATGCCAAAATTTTAAAAAGTGACCGCCATATTGAAATTCTTTGTTATTGGACAGATTTCGTTCAAAATCGATATTTGGGCTTCCCTGGGGCCAAATAAGAGGAAATGATTGGCAAAATTATTAAAAGTGACCGCCACATTGAAATTCTTTTTTATTGGACCGATTTCGTTCAAAATCGATATATGGGCTTCCCTGGGGTCAAATAAGAGAAAATGATTGGCAAAATTATAAAAAGTCGCCGCCATATTGAAATTCTTTGTTATTGGACCGATTTCGTTCAAAATCGATATTTAGGCTTCCCTTGGGTCAACAAAGAGGAAATAGATGCCAAAATTTTAAAAAGTGACCGCCATATTGAAATTCTTTGTTATTGGACCGATTTCGTTCAAAATCGATATTTGGGCTTCCCTGGGGTCAAATAAGAGGAAATGATTGGCAAAATTATAAAAAGTGACCGCCATATTGAAATTCTTTGTTATTGGACCGATTTCGTTCAAAATCGATATTTAGGCTTCCCTTGGGTCAAGAAAGAGGAAATAGATGCCAAAATTTTAAAAAGTGACCGCCATATTGAAATTCTTTGTTATTGGACCGATTTCGTTCAAAATCGATATTTAGGCTTCCCTTGGGTCAAGAAAGAGGAAATAGATGCCAATATTTTAAAAAGTGACCGCCATATTGAAATTCTTTGTTATTGGACAGATTTCGTTCAAAATCAATATTTAGGCTTCTCTGGGTTCAAAGTTGTTCGTGGTTTAGATTTTTAGTTCGCGTACGTCGATGATATTTTAGTTTCTTCAAAAGATAGCGAACAGCATGCAAAACATTTACGTATTCTTTTCAAACGTTTTTGAAGGATACGGTATAGTTGATAACGAGAAGAATGGTATTTTAATGTTCCAGAGGTTCGTTTCCTTGGATACAAAATAAGCGCTCCCGGGATTGGCTCTCCTGCTGACCGCATTAAGAGTTTACAGGATTTTCCTCTACCTAAAACAGTACAGGGATTTAGAAGATATGATTAATTTTTATCGAAAATTTCTCCCTAGCATAGCGCGACTTCAAGCAACATTAATAGATGCTTTATCAAAACTTCAAGATAAAAGTGCTAAACCTTTTACTGGGACTCCCGATTTAGAGCGTATCCTACTTCCTACTAATATTATAAAGGCGAAAGTTTGTATGTATGTTTGTTCCTCTTTAACGCAAAAACTACTGGATGGATTTGGCTGAAATTTGGAATGGAGATAGATTATACCCTGGATAAACACATAGGCTACAAATTATTCCGGAAAAATCCAAGGTTCCCGCGGGATTTTGAAAAACCACTGATAGATGGCGCTGATTGTACTTAAATCACGCTTACATTATCCGCAGTATCGAGAATAAGTAAAAAATTCCAATTCAACAATCAAGTAGGATAACCACAGTTATTGAAGTTTTTCATTAGCAATAGAAAATTTCTTAGGGATTAGGGATGGATTACGAAATAAATAATACAATTAGTACAAGGTATCGATTTGTCCAGTCATAGTGAGTACATTGCTAGATATTATAATGACTGGTCATGTGTGTATAATTTATAATTTTTAATAGGATAATAGGATAGGATAGGATCTACACATGATGTAATCCATCCCTAATCCCTAATCCCTAAGAAATTTTCTATTGCTAATGAAAAACTTCAATAACTGTGTTTATCCTACTTGATTGTTAAATTGGAATTTTTTACTTATTCTCGATACTGCGGATAATGTAAGCGTGATTTAAGTACAATCAGCGCCATCTATCAGTGGTTTTTCAAAATCCCGCGGGAACCTTGGATTTTCCGGGATAATTTGTAGCCTATATGTTAATCCAGGGTATAATCTATCTTTTTTTTTTTTTTTTTAATTTTTTATTCAGAAATATAATAACAAGTATTAGTAAACTTATTCTACCACGCCAAACTGCACATGCAGTTTGTTGGCGAGTCTGCGCTCATACAATTAATAAACTTATAACTACATATTATATTCTAATGCTAGCCTACTTGTGTCGGTCAGTCTGTCAGTCGGTCGGTCAGTCAGTCGGTCGGTCGGTCGGTCGGTTCCATTCCAAATTTCAGCCAAATCCATCCAGTAGTTTTTGCGTTAAAGAGGAACAAACATACACACAAACTTTCGCCTTTATAATATTAGTAGGAAGTAGGAAGTAGGATGAAACGGAAAATAAAAAAGTAGTTGGGGATAGAATTTAATTTGACTTGAAAATGTATTAAAGCGGAAATGTGGGCTGATTGGTTGAATGTAAGGGGAAATTGTAATCATCCATTCCATCCATTTTGTTAGTCTAAAAATATAAAAGGGAAATGTGAATTAGTTTAAAGTTAGTTCTCGTTCAGCGTGGGAGCCGACTGTGGCTCCATAAGTGTTTTCGATATTTACTTTTATATTTTAAAAGATGTGCTGTCGTGGAGTTTCTTTGCCCTTTCTTCTACACGACTATAGCACTTTGCGAAACGGCATTAGAGTCATTTTTATAATATATAGATCTATACTGAACAACATAATTAAATACAGATAGATGTTGATGAAGGAGTTTTCTTTACAATCCTTGTTACGTCCTTTGTGTAGGTAGTTATTTTTATTGATGGAAGGCGATTGCTGAGAATGATGTTCTGTTCTGATATTGTGTGTGATTCCTTTTATTAGACGCTCGGCGATGAGGGGGGTGCCGTCATACTTTTAAAACTTATGGCAAATATTTCCTCTTTCTTGACCACAGGAAGCCGAAATATCGATTTTGAATATCGATTTTGAATTTCAATATGGCGGTGACTTTTTAAAATTTTGGCATCTATTTTCTCTTTCTTGTCTCAAGGGAAGCCTAAATATCGATTTTGAACGAAATCGGTCCAATAACAAAGAATTTCAATATGGCGGTCACTTTTTATAATTTTGCCAATCATTTCCTCTTATTTGACCCCAAGGAAGCCCAAACATCGATTTTGAACGAAATCTTTCCAATAAAAAAGAATTTCAATATGGCGGTCACTTTTTAAAATTTTGGAATCTATTTCCTCTTTCTTGACCCAAGGGAAGCCTAAATATCGATTTTGAACGAAATCGGTCCAATAACAAAGAATTTCAATATGGCGGCGACTTTTTATAATTTTGCAAATCATTTCCTCTTATTTGAGCCCAGGGAAGCCCAAATATCGATTTTGAACGAAATCGGTCCAATAACAAAGAATTTCAATATGGCGGCGACCTTTTAAAATTTTGCCATCTATTTCCTCTTTCTTGACCCAAGGGAAGCCTAAATATCGATTTTGAACGAAATCGGTCCAATAACAAAGAATTTCAATATGGCGGCGACTTTTTATAATTTTGCAAATCATTTCCTCTTATTTGAGCCCAGGGAAGCCCAAATATCGATTTTGAACGAAATCGGTCCAATAACAAATAATTTCAATATGGCGGTCACTTTTTAAAATTTTGGCATCTATTTCCTCTTTCTTGACCCAAGGGAAGCCTAAATATCGATTTTGAACGAAATCGGTCCAATAACAAAGAATTTCAATATGGCGGCGACTTTTTATAATTTTGCAAATCATTTCCTCTTATTTGAGCCCAGGGAAGCCCAAATATCGATTTTGAACGAAATCGGTCCAATAACAAAGAATTTCAACATGGCGGAAAAGTGGCACCTGTGTTTGCATACATACTTGAGATAAAAACTAATTTCATCGATATATCGATACTTTTTGGCACTTCATGCATTTCCCTAGTTGCCGATGACGCTTTCGCACGCGTAAGGATCCTTACGGATCCGTAAGGATCCTTTCGGATCCGTTCGCGTCCGTAAGGATCCGTTCGCATCCTTACGGATCCGTAAGGATGCGAAAGGATCCTTTCGCATGCGAAACGTGAGCTACACTTGTAAGGATTTTAGGCACTTTTAGGTACAAAAAATGCGAAAGCCGAATCGATGCGAAAAGCCGAATTGATCCGTTCACGTTTCTATGGAATTTGACAGTTTTGTATGGGCGAAATCCGAAACGATCCTCACAGGTGTGGTTCCACCCTATATCACAGATCACAGTCACAGATTATTAGAAACGTGTACGGATCAAATCGGCTTTTCGATGCGTACACGAATGTATGGTGTCAGGTAGGTAAAAAGTCAAATAATACAGAGCAATGTCGGTACTTTGTTTTCAAGCACTGCAAATAAACCATTCTGCGATAGTACGTTGTTTCATTAGGTACACCACATTTGGCGCAGTTCGGTTTTGTTTAGTTTTTTTTTTGGTTAAAATCATGCCTTTTGGCAAAATAGAACCATTTGACGTCAGTTCCCACAACTGGGATGCTTATTGCCGCCGGGTAAAGCAATTTATTGCTTTAAATAACATAAGTGAAGAGTTACACGTGGCCACGCTGGTCACGCACGTCGGCATTACATGTTACGAACTAATGTGTGACTTGTGCTCACCGGATTTACCTGAAGACAAGACTTTCGAACAACTAGTGAAAATCGTCAAAGATCATTTAGAGCCACAGAGGTCGGAGATCGCAGAGAGGCATATGTTCCGGCAAAGGAAACAATCACAAGGAGAAGCAGTGAGTGATTATTTGAAAAGTTTGAAGCATCTAGCGAAACACTGCAACTTTCGAGATTCTCTCGAGGTTAATTTGAGAGACCAGTTTGTTTCTGGTCTTCATAGTGAAGACATGAGGTCGAGATTGTTTGCCGAGCGGAACATCGATTATAAGCGAGCGGTGGAACTCGCTTTGGCGCTCGAGGCGGCGGAGAGGCACGCGGCGGAGGCGGCTACCGGGGTGAGCTCCAGCGCTGAACCGGAAGGGCTGCACCGCATCAGACCCTCGACGGCGCGCGGGGAGCGCGGCCGCACGGAGCGGTGCAGAGACTCAGGAGACACGCAGCCCGATGCAGCTGGATCCAGGGCAGGCGCCGCGAGCGCAGAGGGGCAGCGCTCGTGCTGGCGGTGCGGGCGCGGGAGGCACGCCCCGTCCCGTTGCAGGTTTAAGTCGTACGTTTGTGATACATGTGGTAAGAGGGGCCATTTAAAGGCCGCTTGTGTTGTTAATAGTGACAAGTGCAGTGATTCGGCGAACCAGAAGAATTCCAAAGGTCAGTTTTTTTTAAATGATTCCGATGAGAGCGAGTCAGAATTTTATAATATAATTAGCGAGGGCAATGACGGCCCGTATTACCTCAAATTAAATGTAGAAAACTCAGTAATTAAATTCGAAATAGATACTGGTAGTAAGATTTCTGCAATTTCAAAATATTATTATGATAAACATTTCTCTAATGTTTGTTTACAACATAAGAACTTAAAGTTAAAGTCTTACACAGGTAATGTTATCGAACCTCTCGGATACATCATGGTAAATGTCAAATATCACTCTTGTTCGCACAAGTTACCGCTTTTTATAATTGAAAATGGAGGCCCTCCTTTACTAGGCCGAACCTGGATAAGATTTTTACAAATAGATATCACGAGCTGTCATAACTTGTCTGTAAAGAGTGACAATAGTGATACCATCGAGTCATTGAGAAAGGAATTTCCTGAGGTTTTTGCTGATGGGCTAGGGACCTTTAAAACTCGTATGCAGTTACACTTAGCCGATAAGACTCCAGTTTTTGTAAAATCGCGGCCGCTTCCCCTCGCGCTCCGCGCCCCGGTCGAGCGCGAGCTCGAGCGGTTGCAGCGCGATGACGTCATATATAAGGTAGACCGATCTGATTACGGTACACCTATTGTGCCTATTATTAAAAAAAATGGAGATATTCGTATATGTGGAGACTATAAGATAACAATTAATCCGTTATTAAAAGATTTTCATTATCCTCTGCCACGAATTGAAGATATATTTGCCTCGCTCGGGGGAGGCGAACAGTTTTCGAAATTGGATTTGTCCCACGCCTATCAGCAAGTGTTGTTAACGGAGGACTCTCAGCCTATTACCGCTATAACGACACATGTAGGTACTTTTGTTTACAAGCGGGTGCCCTTCGGAATAAAATGTGTTCCTGAATATTTTGAAAAGTTGATAGAAGAAACTTTATGTGGGCTATCGTCTACCGTAGCTTTTCAAGACGATATTTGTGTAACCGGTAAAGATAGAAAAACACATTGTAAAAACTTACGCGCAGTTCTGGCTAGATTAAAAGAAGCTGGTTTGCGAGTTAATTGGTCCAAGTGTGAGTTCTTTAAAGATAGTGTAACATACTTAGGGTATAAAATTGATAAAGAAGGCTTACACACTGATGTAAATAAGATAGAAGCGATTGTGTCAGCGCCATCGCCAAAAGATGTAACGCAATTGAAAAGTTTTCTAGGGCTTGTTAACTTTTACAATAAATTTTGCGTTAACATGAGTTCTGTATTGAAACCTTTGTATGACTTGCTTAAGAAAAATGCTAAATGGATTTGGAGTCCAGGATGTGAAAGTGCCTTTAATAGAATTAAACAAATACTCAGTAGTTCGCCGGTGCTAGCTCACTACGACCCGAAGTTGCCGCTGTTGTTGTCGGTCGACAGCAGCGCGTACGGGCTCGGCGCGGTGCTGTCGCACCGCTACCCCGACGGCTCTTATCAGTTGCGCCTCGCGCACACTCAATGATGCCGAGCGGAATTATTCACAGTTAGACAAAGAAGCTTTAGCCATTATCTTTGGAGTTAGCAGGCATCATAGGTATATTTTCGGTCGGCATTTCATTTTGCGCAGTGATCACCGGGCTTTAAGTTACATTTTTGGTAAAAACAAAGGCATACCGCAAACGGCGGCAGGCCGTTTGCAGAGATATGCGATACGCTTGGCCGCTTACAATTTTGACATCGAATTTATTTCTTCATCGAGAAATCGTTTCGCAGACGTTTTGTCTCGTCTGCCATTGGGAGAAAACCAACGTATCGCACATAATGATAATAACAGGGACAAAAGCTATTTGTTTTTTATAGAAGACAAATAACATTTAATTAAATTAAGAGTGAAACAGCTAAAGACACCACTCTTAACAAGATAGTAAGTTATGTTAAGTTCGGTTGGCCCGAACGAACAGATGATAATATTATTAAACAATATCACATCAGACGGGAAAATATATTCTTAGAACAGGGATGTTTAGTTTGGGGTTACAGAGTAATAATTCCCGCCAGCTTGCAAGACGCCGTGTTAGATGAATTACACTCAGGGCATATTGGTGTCGGATGAAGCAACTGGCACGAAACTATGTTTGGTGGAGTGGTTTGGACACGGACATCGAGCGCTCGTGCCGCGAGTGCGCGGCGTGCAGTGCGCAGCGCGCGCAGCCGCCGCCTGCGCCACTGCACACCTGGGAGTGGCCGACTGAGCCTTGGTCGAGGTTGAACGTTGACTTTCTAGGTCCATTTCGAAATCAATATTATTTAGTTATATTAGATGCTCATTCTAAATGGCTGGAAGTAGAACCGGTTTCAAGTACCTCAGCAGCAACTGTAATAGCTTGTCTGCGCAAGCTATTTGCTCGCTGGGGTTTGTGCAAAGTCATCGTCAGTGACAGAGGGCCGCCATTTTCTTCGTCTGAATATTTGTCATACTTGAATAAAAATGGTATTAAGCGCATTTTAGTAGCTCCATACCATCCATCTAGCAACGGCGCGGCTGAAAATGTAGTTAAAACCGTAAAACTAGTACTAAAAAAGGCCGTAATCGAAAACGAAAATATAAATAAGGCATTATGTAAATTTTTATTCACATACCGAAACACAGAGCATTGTACTACCCAAAAAGAACCTTCAGTGGCACTTTTAGGGCATAGGTTACGCGGTCGATTAGACCTATTACGACCGAATACTCGAGATGTAGTTCGCAATAAACAATTAAATCAAGAAGAACGTCGCGGCGGCGGCTCATTGCGCGAAATGACTACGGGAGACCGAAACTATAATGATAATTTGATCAAATGGAAAGAAGGTGTAGTTATGGATAGAACAGGACCCGTCTCTTACGTGGTCAAAACTAATGATGACAATCGCACATGTAAGTGACACGTTGATCAGATTATCAACAAAAGCATCAGAAAATCTAGGTACTCATTAATAGGTGTGGAAAACGATAACTCGGGAGAAAGTGAGACTAGTAACGAGCTCAACAAAAGTTCTGAGAACTCAGTGGTCGCTTCGACACCTGAAGAAACGCATAGTAATAATAAAAAGGCGCCTTCACCTTCGCAAGTGACCACCAACAGTCCACTTCGCATGACGTTAAGACCGCGCATTAAAAAAATTATAAAATGAATACGATTGTTACTATAATTTTAAGTTTAAATTTTTTTTGTTAATTATACTTTAAGTTAATTTAAGAGAGGAGCAGTGTCAGGTATGTAGGTAGTCAAATAATACAGAGCAATGTCGGTACTTTGTTTTCAAGCACTGCAAATAAACCATTCTGCGATAGTCCGTTGTTTCATTAGGTACACCACATATGGAAAATGACATTTTTGTATAGGCAAAATCCGAATCGATCCTCACAAATGTGGTTCCACCCTTAATAAACTAGTCTACATCTATAAACTAGTATACATTTAAATGATGAGCTACGGTAGGTAGGTGATGAGCAGTATCCTAGTGTTCGTGGCTTCGTGGTCTATGATGATCAGTAATGGAACTAATAGGAATTACGACTAGTCTTCCTATTTCTATGGCTAGCATAGGCAAAAGTCTAGTTTTGACTGGAATCACATCTGTACGCATCATGTCGCATTTTGTCCATACAAAATTGTCATTCTTCACGCACGCATTTACGGATCAATTCGGCTTTTCAATGCGTTTAAGACTATGAAAAATTAAAGTTTTGTATGGACAAAATGCGAGTTGATATGCACAGATGTTCATTCAGTCAGTCAATCAGTTTGGACAAAAATCTTTTTGAAGATACTAGATAGAAGATTAATAATATCAAAAATCGAGGTTAAGGTTGATTACACGAGTCTGCCCGCGAAATTCAAATTTAATTTGGTTTTTCGCCATTTGTAAACTTATTCGACAAAGTAGGCTTATGGCATTCTAATTGCGACGATACCAGTATCATCTTCACAGGTTTAAGTAAAATCTTTACTTGAAAGTGTCTACTTTAAGAAATTAGCAGAATTTCGAGTTGGACGTGAGTTACTCACAAATTAGTCGATATTCTGACTAATTTCTTAAACTGGACTTTCAAATAAAGATTTTCATATAAACCTGTGAAAATGATACGGCCATCGTCGCAATTAGAATGCCATAAGCCTACTTCGTCGTATTACAAATTGCGAAAAACCAAATACATTTAAATTTCGCGGGCAGACCCGTATAATCCACCTTAAGTAGCGAAGAAAACATATCCTAGAATTTTGCATCCGTCCGACGCGCGATGTGACTATGGCTGGAATCACATCTTTGCGCATCGATTCGCATTTTGTCCATCCAAAACTGTCGTATGTACGCATCGAAAAGCCGAATTGATGCGTACACGACTCTATGAAAATGGCAATTTTAGAGGGACAAAACATGGACAAAATGGGAATCGATGCTCTCAGATTATAATTTCAGCCTGAGCTTCTTGTTTGGACTAAACTGAGTTATTGTCTGTAGGTTATTCTCTGTATGTCTGAGTTCTCTATGAAAATAGAAGTTTTGTTGATTATTTGTCTATGACATTCTATGTTTGTTTTTGGATGCTGCTGTCGTTGCCATTTGCGGCTTGATTTCTAATTTTCAGTTTTTTGGAATTATTAATTTTGATTAACGGATAAGGTGATGGAAATATAATTTCAGTAAAATGAAGTCCTTAGTGGCTCAAGTGCGGCATTATTTTAACTGGTTGGTCGGTGAAGACGATACCGCGTTCAAGACAAGCTTCAAAAGAGACAGGTATGGATTTGACATTTCTTGTTTACAACACTGAACATTATTTTTTTGTTAGGGCGGCAAAGTCTGCAAGAAATTGCTGTAAGCTTTCAAATGTAATAAAACCAATATGATCAAGATACCGTTAAATGTTGCTTCAAGATTTTGGAAGTGCGTCTTGACAATTTACCGTTAGAACGTGGTTTGCCTAACGAGTAACGTCGGAAACTCGGAACTAAGCGGTTCTTCTGTTACAGAAATGACGGTGATATCTCGTCTGATGATGAAGATACTCCAACTATAAAGAGACTAAAAAAACTAAGGAAAACCTCTTTCCCGAATGTTTTGGGTACTAAAGGTATGTAATTGCTACTATACTAGCGGCACGCTATGATGGCCGGTTTGACGTTTGTCCGCTCATGAAGTTCCGTATTAATTGATAACGACTTTGAAGGAAATAATTGTATTACTTTATTGACGATAGTGATGTGCAGAGATTCATAAATTTTATCGAATGTAGTTTTAGGTTTAGGACTCAAAATTTATTTATTAAATTGATTTCTAAAATGTATACAAGTGTAGAAAAATCAGTTTGCACCATTTAAGGGGTGAATGTACTTGTGAATATGAACAATTTTCACTATGTGGACAAACCTCTGAAATCGTAAAAAAATATCAGCTGTTTCATACAAAAGGTAAAATTTTTATTTTTATATGATATATACCACAACTCTGCATTTGGTTTTCTAAATTGAAAATTTTTAAAAATGGAATCTAATACGATCGTCACATAGGATCGCTGGCTAGCACAACTACTACCTCCGGCAAACTCGCGTCAATGCTCAATGCAAAACAAAGCAGTTTCGAATTGACGTTGCTTCGAAAAGTATAAACTGTCAGTGCAATGCGATTGTGATATAGTTTTGACCTGGCTTTGGATTTCAAATATTGATACTGCATTACTGTTGACCCTTGCTCGTTAATTTGGACTCTGTTCAAGCCCTTTGTTGTGGATTTCGTCGATATGACCGAACGTACGCAGAGAACTGTTCTAAATAGTCAGACACGTGAGTTCGTAATACGCCTTCGTAACTATTTCGATCGTGAAGCTCAAAATGGAGGGCCAATTTTACCTATAACGTCAGTGGTTGAACGCGTAGCTGATGCGCTTAATATTGGACAACGAACTGTTAGACGGATAACTAAAAAAAAAATATGGCGAGACTGGCACAGAAGAAAATAAACTTCACACACCAAAAAAGAGAAAACGAGCAAAACCAGTCGTAGGCATCGATAGCTTTGATGCCGATGCTATCCGAAGACATGTTTACGGCTACTATTTACAGAAGGAGTATCCAACAAGAAAAAAGTTGGTGCATTCACTGAAGGAAGCTGGATTATTCTTCGGTGGGGAAAGTTCTTTAACGAAGATTTTGAAGACCATTGGATTTCGATACAAAAAATGTAACAAACGCAAAATATTGATGGAAAGATTTGATATAGCGATGGCAAGGTATACTTTTTTACGGCAAGTGAAAGAAATCAAAAATTGGCAAAATGTTGTGTTCTTGGATGAAACATGGCTTAATGCTAACCATACTGTAGGCCGTTCTTGGAACGATGACATAGCAGCATCTACTTCCAAAGTTCCTGTAGGAAAAGGATCGCGACTTATAATTTGTCACGCCGGAACCATCAACGGGTTTGTCGAAGGTTCTCTCATGGCTTTTGCGTCAAAAACCACTGGAGACTATCATGAAGACATGAATGGAGAAAAGTTTACTGAATGGTTTACCTCAATGTTGTGTAGCCTCCCTGAACCATCTATTATAATTATGGACAACGCCCCATACCACTCGATGCAAATTGACAAGCCACCTGCCCAATCCCAAAAGAAAGCTGATATCGTCGCATGGCTTCGTAAAAATGGCGTAGATGCAAACATGAATATGTTAAAAGCGGAATTAGTACGTCTTTTAAAAGAAAACAAACCAACCAAGATCCGATACGTCATTGACGAAATAGCATTAGAACATGGGCACAGAGTTATACGGTTACCGCCTTACCATTGTGAGTATAATGCGATTGAGTTGGTGTGGGCTCAAATTAAGGGATATGCTGCAAGACACAATACAGAACCCCCATTTACCACAAAAAAAATGCTAAAATTATTAGAAGAAGCTTGTGAACATGTGACTAAAGGAGACTGGGAAAAGGTTGTGAATAGAACTGTTAAATTAATAAGGGAAGATTATGAAAGAGATGTGAAAATAGATAATATTATAGAAAACGAACATATAATTATTAATGTAGGTGATGATAGCAGTGACGACAGTGAAAATAGTAGTATGGACGAATCTGATTAATTATGGCCTTTTGTGGCACCTTTTTTGGTATCTTTTGTATTCATATGTTTCTTGTGTGCATATAAAGTATGTATATTCATTTTCATTCAAATATTCAGTTCGTTCAAATAAATTAAATAAACATATACATTTTTGTTTTATTAAACCTATTTAATCAGGTACAAAAACAAAACTTAATTGTTTTTTGTTCGAGAATAAATTGACATTCCACATCACTATTGTAATGTGTCAAACCGGCCATCATAGCGTGCCGCTAGTGTAGTAATACTATTGTATGTCGCTAGTAAGTTATGTTTTTGACCTTTCTAAAGGTATGAAAATTAAAACTAACGGGAGACTTAAATAAAACTTATTCCCCTCAAGCCCCCCCCTTTGTATAGTAGAAAGTATAGTTTTTGAGTAATGATTTTTTTTATAAATCATTACCTCACTTCTTTTACACAGGAATATTGACGTATAATATATTAATTATCCTGTGTTAAATATACTGTTGAAACTTAGTATCCCTTAGCACGAGGGGGGGAACGAGGTGGGGGGAGGGGAAAGGTGGTGCCCCCTCACCCCTGATACTACTCTAGTTACAAAACTATGACATTTTTAAGGGGCAAAGGAGTAGAGGGAGCTTAGAAACCCCTATCCCAGAGCCAAACTGACCCGACACTATACCGAAGATAGCCTATAAGAGATTAGTATGGCTCTCAAGCAGCTCAAGAACAACAAGGCGCCTGGTAATGATGGAATCACTGCAGAGCTCCTGAAAGCGGGTGGAAAACCGTTACTTAAGATTTTTCAGCGATTGTCCGATTCCGTCATTCAAGAGGATATACCGCCCGAAGCATGGCACAGGAGCGTGGTGGTTCTGTTCTTCAAAAAGGGTGATAATACCTTGTTGAAGAATTATTATAGACCCATCTCGCTGCTGAGTCATGTTTATAAGTTGTTCTCGAGAGTCATTACGAATTGTCTCGCTCGTCTCGACGACTTCCAGCCTCCCGAACAAGCTGGATTCCAAAAAGGCTTTGGCACCATAGATCACATTCATACGCTGCGGCAGGTTATACAAAAGATGGAAGAGTATAACCGGCCATTTTGCATAGCGTTTGAGGACTTTGGTGGAAATTTGGGCTGTATTGAGGTCACTGCAGAGATGCTGTATTAACTACCAGTATATCCAAGTGTTGACGTGCTTGTATGAAAACGCCACTATGTCAGTACACGCTGCAAGTGGAGTCTGGTCCTGTATACAGGACCTATCATACATACGGTGGAGTATGATAGGGAGACACAATCTCCCCGAAGCTATTTACCGCTGCATTGGAGGACGTCTTTAAGCTTCTGGAACGGACTTGGCATCCACATAAACGGTGAGTACATCACTCACTTGCTATTTGACGATGACATAGTCGTTATGGCAGAGACTCTGAGCGACCTCAATACAGTGCTCAATGACCTTAGCAGGGTTTCTCAGCGTTGGGCCTGAAGATGAACATGAGCAAGATGAAAATCATGTCCAATGTTCATGCTCCACTCGAACCTCTTTAAGAATACTGCGATTGACGTTGTGGACAAGTATATAATATACCTGGGACACAGTCCAGCTAGGTATCTCCAATTTCCTAACTTGTATTACTGATTTGTATTCTATCAACGTTAAAAATCTTTCTTTTAAATCTTTTACGTTTCGTAAGTAAATAATACAAAGTAGGTAGTATGAAGAACCAAAAATAATGTTTAGAATTTAGTACTTTATTTCTAGTTACATGATAAAAGATTTTAAGCAAGTTGTTGTTTTTGTAATTGATTATTTGATTTTAATGTTATGTAAATATTATTACAATACTCACACTCAGATCTCGATTTATAAGACTGTTATGTTGTGGTTGTCTTGTTAAGCACCAACTTTGTTTTATTTTTTGGAGGGCTGAATTAGTACCTACCATAACAGTCAAATTCCAAACAGTTCTTTAATTAATAAGTAAGATTTTGTTTTGATTCAGAGAAATTAGACTCAAAGTAAGAAATTGGCAATTAAAAACATAATTATTATAACATCTTTTGATTTTTTTTTAATTATTCGAATAATTCGAATAATACCTGAAAAAAAGCCGAATATTCGAATACCAAAAGTTTTCCGAATATTTGCAAGCCCTACTCAAGTGACCACTAAAGAAACGGAATGACGATTGCACCAAAAATATTTATGTTCTCACCCAACCTAACCTAACTTTAGATTTTCCATAGTCTGGTGGTTAGAGGGAGCTTAGAACCCCTCCAATTAAATTTTTCGAAAAACTCCTGTGACCACTAAAGAAACGGAATGACGATTGACATTTGACATTGACGGACCCTCACAAAATTCTATTGGTTTGAAACGTAAAATTAAATTGGAGGGGTTTCTAAGCTCGCTCTACTCCTTTGCCCCTTAAAAATGTCATAGTTTTGCAACTAGAGTAGTATCAGGGGTGAGGGGGCACCACCATCCCCTCCCCCACCTCCTTCCCCCCTCGTGCTAAGGGATACTAAGTTTCAACAGTATATTTAACACAGTATAAATAATATATGTCAATATTCCTGTGTAAAAGCAGTGAGGTTATGATTTATAAAAAAAATCATTACTCAAAAACTATACTTTTCCGACAAAGGGAAAAGGTGGGGGCTTTCCCACACCCATCCCCCCTTTCCCTACCCCTCCCACCCCTGTACGCAAGTACCAGTATATCTTTACCCAACCCACCAAATATTTTCAGATATGTGGGATGAAGAGAAAACTGCTAAGAATGTTAGATATGTACCAATTCAAGTTGAAGCAGGCTATCCAAGCACATCTACACCAAACGAAGGGTCAATAAACTTTGGCAATAGAGTGAGGACAGTTCCTATCAAGTTGGTGGAAAAGTCAAATGGGCCATCCACTCCATCGCGGAAGCCTCAGTTGCAGCCAGTGAGGCCTATAATTCAGACTGTTGTAGATGATGAAGATGATGATGATAATGAGGTAAGTTTTTAATTAAATGCATATTATCTGAACTTACATTCAATACTTATACCCTAGTAAATGTCAAAGCCACAATCTACCAGCAAGTCTATGACATGGTGAATGATACAATTAAGTAATAAAGTTGTAAGAAAGCTGTCAATTTCTCATCTCACTATAAATTATATAATATGTGTACACTGTACAGTACCCACAGCTCCCATAGATAGTAATCCAACAAGACTTCAAGCTTTTTACTGTTTTAGGTTATATTGGTTGAAGCAAAATCTCAAAAACCAAAAAAATATTACAAAGCTGTAGCCCAGGTTAATGAAGACAATGATGATGATGATGATGATGTCATATTCGTCAAAGAAGTGTCAACACCATCCCGCTACTATTATTCTAATAAAGACAATGAGAGAAGAGATGATGGGGTTAGGTACTACAAGTTATGTCGAAACCTTAATGAAAGGGGCACGAGCCATTCACCTAGAGAATTCAGTAAATTAAAAGGCCCAGTGGGAATCACTAAGTCATACAAAAAAACAACACCATTGCCAAAATGGATGCAGTCAAATGTCTCACAATCACGAAATAGATATTCAACACTTAACGGCAATGCCAGATCAACATTATCCGAAGTTTTCAACTTAGACGAAAAAAGGAGCTACCAAGAACTAATAAAGAAAGTAGCTGATTCAATGAAACCTATAGATATTTTCAGTTTAGCAGATGAATCAGCTTCTTTTCGGCGCACGCAAAGAGCTCAGAGAAATGCATTAAATGAAATAAAGTTAGTTGAAAAAGGTTTGAATGCGGAAAAGTTGAATGAGGCATCAAGAGAGTACGATCCAATCACAGTTGCATCTATCACCTCGTCAGATTCAGAAGTTGAAATTGTACCTTCTGAATCATCAACTTCGTCATCTGTTAAAATTGATAGGATAAACTCTTTAAAAGATTCCTTTAGAGATAAAGCAGTGACTTCCACCAAGTGGCTTTCAAATCTAGACTCTAAGTATAAGAAAAAGAATAGAGATACTCAAGAAAAACTGGTGGATGCAAGAAGAGAATCTGATATAATCTCGAAAGTGAATTATGAACAGAAATTAGCACATTTAGAGCATAAACTGAAGCATGAACTGAGCATACCAGAGAGTCTAATAGAGGAATCAAAACCTACCGTAGAGTTACCAGCGTTGACTCTTGAACAAGAGAAGTTAGTTAAAAGAGCGCTAGGCCCAGGGCCTCCCGGACAATTGCTAGTAGAGAAATTTAATTTAAGAATACACAGGTATTTAGCTTTCTCTTTCATTTTAGGGATAAATATGAATATGAAGTTCAACCACAAAAGCTATACTGATATTTGATTTTATTTACTTTTGCGGAGTTTCTTGCCAACTAGCTCTTTAGCAAGCAAAATCTGCAGCAGCAGAATCAACAGTGATGGGAAAAATATATGTGTATGTATTTATATGTAGTAGAAATTAGCAGTAATATTCTGCATTAGGTTATCATAAGACCACCAGTTGGCTAACATGGATTTACTCACTTCTTACTATCTTCAAAATGCTTTACTGTCTTTATTTTACTTTCAAAGTAATTTCTCAAAAGAATTGGAAAAGTATGTTACACATTACCAAATCGGATGGTTTGGCTTTCGTAGGAAGTCTTAAATAATTTATAAATTTCAGACGAGACCTGCAAACCCTGGCAGGCTTAAACTGGCTTAACGACGAAGTGATCAACTTCTACATGAACCTACTGATGCAGCGGAGTGAGGAGCGCAAGGACTTGCCCAAGGTCTACGCCACCAACACATTCTTCTACCCTAAGCTCATGCAGAGTGGCCACGCTGGCCTCAAAAGATGGACCAGAAAGGTATCCATACTACGCTATATACATAAAAATGAAATGCTATTGTTGTAACAACACTTGAGAACATTTGCCTATTTTTCTTTTGTTTATATAAATAGTTCAAATTATATTCTTATTTATTTCTAACAACAAATAATTTATAAACATTTAATAAGTGACATAAAATGCCTTCATCTTCAAATCACATATTATATGTTTATAACTAATAATAAATTTATATTATACTACACCTGCTCGGAAAGTACTTTCTGATTTGTGTCATATCGAGAAAGAGCGAGAAAGAAAATACGTCTTTACGTGGAGACAAATCTGCGGGCTGAAAAAATGTATGAAATTTCATTACTTACGTGCTTTAGCGGGCTGAAAAGTTGTATGAAAATCCATTACATACGTGGTTTTTTTTTTTAATTTTTGGCAAAATTAGTTCAGTAATACAAATACTTACAAAAATGGTGATAAGCAGGCTACTTTTAAGGTACGCCAGCTACTTTAGAGGTACGCAGGCTACTTTAGAGGTACGCAGGCTACTTTGGTGGTACACAGGCTACTTAGAAGGTACGTAGGATACTTTGGAGGTACGCAGGTTACTTTGGAGGTACGCAGACTACTTTGGTGGTACGCAGGCTACTTTTAAGGTACGCAGGCTACTTTGGAGGTACGCAGGCTACTTTGGAGGTACGCAGGCTACTTTGGTGGTACGCAGACTACCTGCGTACCTCTAAAGTAGTCACCATAGAGGTACGCCGACTACTTTAGAGGTACGCAGGCTACTTTTAAGGTACGACAGCTACTTTAGAGGTACGCCGTCTACTTTAGAGGTACGCAGCCTACTTTGAAGGTACGCAGGCTACTTTGGTGGTACGCAGGCTACTTTTAAGGTACGCAGGCTACTTTGGAGGTACGCAGGCTACTTTGGAGGTACGCAGGCTACTTTGGAGGTACGCAGGCTACTTTGGTGGTACGCAGACTACCTGCGTACCTCTAAAGTAGTCACCATAGAGGTACGCCGACTACTTTAGAGGTACGCAGGCTACTTTTAAGGTACGACAGCTACTTTAGAGGTACGCCGTCTACTTTAGAGGTACGCAGCCTACTTTGGAGGTACGCAGGCTACTTTGGTGGTACGCAGGCTACTTTGGAGGTACGCAGGCTACTTTGGTGGTACGCAGACTACCTGCGTACCTCTAAAGTAGTCGGCGTACCTCTAAAGTAGCCGGCGTACCTCGAAAGTAGCCTGCGTACCTTAAAAGTAGCCTGCGTACCTCTAAAGTAGTCACCATAGAGGTACGCCGACTACTTTAGAGGTACGCAGGCTACTTTAGAGGTACGCCGTCTACTTTAGAGGTACGCCGTCTACTTTAAAGGTACGCAGGCTATTTGGTGGTAAGCAGGCTACATGCGTACCTCTTAAGTAGTCGGCGTACCTCTAAAGTAGCTGGCGTACCTTAAAAGTAGCCTGCGTACCTCCAAAGTAGTCGGAGTACCTCTAAAGTAGCCGGCGTACCTCTAAAGTAGATGTCGTACCTTAAAAGTAGCCTGCGTACCTCTAAAGTAGACGGCGCGGCGGCGTACCTCTAAAGTAAACTTTAATAATTAAAAAAGGTGTCTGTTATTTTCCTCGTAGGTGTAGCATAAAGCACTATGTATCACTCGGGAGAAAGTGCGATTCCTAACTCGGGCGTATTGATACACTCGGCTTCGCCTCGTGTCTCAAATGACGCCCTCGTAAGTAATGGGTCACTTTCACCCCTCGTAGAACAATGTACTATTGTTAATGACATTTGTAGGAGCTTATAAAATAAAGATATTGAATTAACTAACATATACCATTGCAGTAAGAATATACCATTCTCTATGCTTGCGTCGTATGCTGCTTGACACGATGCTACTTCATAAAATAATTAACAATCAAATGGTTATTACCTAAAATTAATTTGAATTGTAAAATCCCTAAACGCACAGTCTGTACCTACAACATATTTAGATATAATCGCAGCCATACTAACCTTGCTTTCCACTCATGCATCAATCGCATTTGCCGCCAATATAATACAATTAACCTAAACAATCAGCAACTGAATTTATTTGATTCCACGTCTGCCTGCCTTCGTCGTAATGTCATCAACTCCCTTCGCAAGGGAGGCAATTTGTGACAACTCGTATTTTTCTTTATGATCTTTGTAACCTTTGTAACACTACTCAAACTAAACTGTATGTATCTAAATCTTTTGTACATGCCAGTTATTGATATTTTTGCTATGTTTCTCTTAGTTGTAAGTCTATTTGTTTATATCTTCATATTTGTGCATGAATATTGTTGGCTTGTCAAATAAAATAAATAATAAAAAAATTGTGAGCCGTCGTGGGATGCCTGGCAGATTTGAAACATCGACATTATTTTGTAAAAGTAATTTATGCAGAAAAGAACAGATTGTGATAGGAACTAAATATGTCACTAAGTATACATATAATAATACTACCCCTACCCCTAACCCCTACCCCTACCCCTACCCCTACCCCTACCCCTACCCCTACCCCTACCCCCACCCCTACCACTACCACTACCACTACCACTACCACTACTACTACTAAACAGATTGTGATAGGAACTAAATATGTCACTAAGTATACAAATAACACCGCATGCCGTGGCGACGCGTCGCCACGCCAGAAATCTGTAACGTGCGGCTATAGGTGTTTCACATCAAAATAAATTCAGCCAGCCACAACAATGAAAGGGTTATAACTTATATTGTATGGTGCAGGTGGATATCTTCGCGCACGACCTGATCGTGGTCCCCGTGCACCTGGGCGTGCACTGGTGCCTCAGCCTCATCCTGTTCCGTGAGAAGCGCATCCACTACCTGGACAGCATGGGCGGCCGCAACCAGGCGTGCCTCGACGCGCTGCTCAAGTACCTGCGTGATGAGCACCTGGACAAGAAGGGGCAGCCCTTCGACGACAGCGGCTGGCACACCGAGAACCTCAAGGTGAGCTTACGTCCACCACCACAGTCCACACCACAGTGAGAAGCGCATCCACTACCTGGACAGCATGGGCGGCCGCAACCAGGCGTGCCTCGACGCGCTGCTCAAGTACCTGCGTGATGAGCACCTGGACAAGAAGGGGCAGCCCTTCGACGACAGCGGCTGGCACACCGAGAACCTCAAGGTGAGCTTACGTCCACCACCACAGTCCACACCACAGTGAGAAGCGCATCCACTACCTGGACAGCATGGGCGGCCGCAACCAGGCGTGCCTCGACGCGCTGCTCAAGTACCTGCGTGATGAGCACCTGGACAAGAAGGGGCAGCCCTTCGACGACAGCGGCTGGCACACCGAGAACCTCAAGGTGAGCTTACGTCCACCACCACAGTCGAGCACCTGGACAAGAAGGGGCAGCCCTTCGACGACAGCGGCTGGCACACCGAGAACCTCAAGGTGAGCTTACGTCCACCACCACAGTCCACACCACAGTGAGAAGCGCATCCACTACCTGGACAGCATGGGCGGCCGCAACCAGGCGTGCCTCGACGCGCTGCTCAAGTACCTGCGTGATGAGCACCTGGACAAGAAGGGGCAGCCCTTCGACGACAGCGGCTGGCACACCGAGAACCTCAAGGTGAGCTTACGTCCACCACCACAGTCCACACCACAGTGAGAAGCGCATCCACTACCTGGACAGCATGGGCGGCCGCAACCAGGCGTGCCTCGACGCGCTGCTCAAGTACCTGCGTGATGAGCACCTGGACAAGAAGGGGCAGCCCTTCGACGACAGCGGCTGGCACACCGAGAACCTCAAGGTGAGCTTACGTCCACCACCACAGTCGAGCACCTGGACAAGAAGGGGCAGCCCTTCGACGACAGCGGCTGGCACACCGAGAACCTCAAGGTGAGCTTACGTCCACCACCACAGTCCACACCACAGTGAGAAGCGCATCCACTACCTGGACAGCATGGGCGGCCGCAACCAGGCGTGCCTCGACGCGCTGCTCAAGTACCTGCGTGATGAGCACCTGGACAAGAAGGGGCAGCCCTTCGACGACAGCGGCTGGCACACCGAGAACCTCAAGGTGAGCTTACGTCCACCACCACAGTCCACACCACAGTGAGAAGCGCATCCACTACCTGGACAGCATGGGCGGCCGCAACCAGGCGTGCCTCGACGTGCTGCTCAAGTACCTGCGTGATGAGCACCTGGACAAGAAGGGGCAGCCCTTCGACGACAGCGGCTGGCACACCGAGAACCTCAAGGTGAGCTTACGTCCACCACCACACCACAGTCCACACCACAGTGAGAAGCGCATCCACTACCTGGACAGCATGGGCGGCCGCAACCAGGCGTGCCTCGACGCGCTGCTCAAGTACCTGCGTGATGAGCACCTGGACAAGAAGGGGCAGCCCTTCGACGACAGCGGCTGGCACACCGAGAACCTCAAGGTGAGCTTACGTCCACCACCACAGTCCACACCACAGTGAGAAGCGCATCCACTACCTGGACAGCATGGGCGGCCGCAACCAGGCGTGCCTCGACGCGCTGCTCAAGTACCTGCGTGATGAGCACCTGGACAAGAAGGGGCAGCCCTTCGACGACAGCGGCTGGCACACCGAGAACCTCAAGGTGAGCTTACGTCCACCACCACAGTCGAGCACCTGGACAAGAAGGGGCAGCCCTTCGACGACAGCGGCTGGCACACCGAGAACCTCAAGGTGAGCTTACGTCCACCACCACAGTCCACACCACAGTGAGAAGCGCATCCACTACCTGGACAGCATGGGCGGCCGCAACCAGGCGTGCCTCGACGCGCTGCTCAAGTACCTGCGTGATGAGCACCTGGACAAGAAGGGGCAGCCCTTCGACGACAGCGGCTGGCACACCGAGAACCTCAAGGTGAGCTTACGTCCACCACCACAGTCCACACCACAGTGAGAAGCGCATCCACTACCTGGACAGCATGGGCGGCCGCAACCAGGCGTGCCTCGACGCGCTGCTCAAGTACCTGCGTGATGAGCACCTGGACAAGAAGGGGCAGCCCTTCGACGACAGCGGCTGGCACACCGAGAACCTCAAGGTGAGCTTACGTCCACCACCACAGTCCACACCACAGTGAGAAGCGCATCCACTACCTGGACAGCATGGGCGGCCGCAACCAGGCGTGCCTCGACGCGCTGCTCAAGTACCTGCGTGATGAGCACCTGGACAAGAAGGGGCAGCCCTTCGACGACAGCGGCTGGCACACCGAGAACCTCAAGGTGAGCTTACGTCCACCACCACAGTCCACACCACAGTGAGAAGCGCATCCACTACCTGGACAGCATGGGCGGCCGCAACCAGGCGTGCCTCGACGCGCTGCTCAAGTACCTGCGTGATGAGCACCTGGACAAGAAGGGGCAGCCCTTCGACGACAGCGGCTGGCACACCGAGAACCTCAAGGTGAGCTTACGTCCACCACCACAGTCCACACCACAGTGAGAAGCGCATCCACTACCTGGACAGCATGGGCGGCCGCAACCAGGCGTGCCTCGACGCGCTGCTCAAGTACCTGCGTGATGAGCACCTGGACAAGAAGGGGCAGCCCTTCGACGACAGCGGCTGGCACACCGAGAACCTCAAGGTGAGCTTACGTCCACCACCACAGTCGAGCACCTGGACAAGAAGGGGCAGCCCTTCGACGACAGCGGCTGGCACACCGAGAACCTCAAGGTGAGCTTACGTCCACCACCACAGTCCACACCACAGTGAGAAGCGCATCCACTACCTGGACAGCATGGGCGGCCGCAACCAGGCGTGCCTCGACGCGCTGCTCAAGTACCTGCGTGATGAGCACCTGGACAAGAAGGGGCAGCCCTTCGACGACAGCGGCTGGCACACCGAGAACCTCAAGGTGAGCTTACGTCCACCACCACAGTCCACACCACAGTGAGAAGCGCATCCACTACCTGGACAGCATGGGCGGCCGCAACCAGGCGTGCCTCGACGTGCTGCTCAAGTACCTGCGTGATGAGCACCTGGACAAGAAGGGGCAGCCCTTCGACGACAGCGGCTGGCACACCGAGAACCTCAAGGTGAGCTTACGTCCACCACCACAGTCCACACCACAGTGAGAAGCGCATCCACTACCTGGACAGCATGGGCGGCCGCAACCAGGCGTGCCTCGACGCGCTGCTCAAGTACCTGCGTGATGAGCACCTGGACAAGAAGGGGCAGCCCTTCGACGACAGCGGCTGGCACACCGAGAACCTCAAGGTGAGCTTACGTCCACCACCACAGTCCACACCACAGTGAGAAGCGCATCCACTACCTGGACAGCATGGGCGGCCGCAACCAGGCGTGCCTCGACGCGCTGCTCAAGTACCTGCGTGATGAGCACCTGGACAAGAAGGGGCAGCCCTTCGACGACAGCGGCTGGCACACCGAGAACCTCAAGGTGAGCTTACGTCCACCACCACAGTCGAGCACCTGGACAAGAAGGGGCAGCCCTTCGACGACAGCGGCTGGCACACCGAGAACCTCAAGGTGAGCTTACGTCCACCACCACAGTCCACACCACAGTGAGAAGCGCATCCACTACCTGGACAGCATGGGCGGCCGCAACCAGGCGTGCCTCGACGCGCTGCTCAAGTACCTGCGTGATGAGCACCTGGACAAGAAGGGGCAGCCCTTCGACGACAGCGGCTGGCACACCGAGAACCTCAAGGTGAGCTTACGTCCACCACCACAGTCCACACCACAGTGAGAAGCGCATCCACTACCTGGACAGCATGGGCGGCCGCAACCAGGCGTGCCTCGACGCGCTGCTCAAGTACCTGCGTGATGAGCACCTGGACAAGAAGGGGCAGCCCTTCGACGACAGCGGCTGGCACACCGAGAACCTCAAGGTGAGCTTACGTCCACCACCACAGTCCACACCACAGTGAGAAGCGCATCCACTACCTGGACAGCATGGGCGGCCGCAACCAGGCGTGCCTCGACGCGCTGCTCAAGTACCTGCGTGATGAGCACCTGGACAAGAAGGGGCAGCCCTTCGACGACAGCGGCTGGCACACCGAGAACCTCAAGGTGAGCTTACGTCCACCACCACAGTCCACACCACAGTGAGAAGCGCATCCACTACCTGGACAGCATGGGCGGCCGCAACCAGGCGTGCCTCGACGCGCTGCTCAAGTACCTGCGTGATGAGCACCTGGACAAGAAGGGGCAGCCCTTCGACGACAGCGGCTGGCACACCGAGAACCTCAAGGTGAGCTTACGTCCACCACCACAGTCCACACCACAGTGAGAAGCGCATCCACTACCTGGACAGCATGGGCGGCCGCAACCAGGCGTGCCTCGACGCGCTGCTCAAGTACCTGCGTGATGAGCACCTGGACAAGAAGGGGCAGCCCTTCGACGACAGCGGCTGGCACACCGAGAACCTCAAGGTGAGCTTACGTCCACCACCACAGTCCACACCACAGTGAGAAGCGCATCCACTACCTGGACAGCATGGGCGGCCGCAACCAGGCGTGCCTCGACGCGCTGCTCAAGTACCTGCGTGATGAGCACCTGGACAAGAAGGGGCAGCCCTTCGACGACAGCGGCTGGCACACCGAGAACCTCAAGGTGAGCTTACGTCCACCACCACAGTCCACACCACAGTGAGAAGCGCATCCACTACCTGGACAGCATGGGCGGCCGCAACCAGGCGTGCCTCGACGCGCTGCTCAAGTACCTGCGTGATGAGCACCTGGACAAGAAGGGGCAGCCCTTCGACGACAGCGGCTGGCACACCGAGAACCTCAAGGTGAGCTTACGTCCACCACCACAGTCCACACCACAGTGAGAAGCGCATCCACTACCTGGACATCATGGGCGGCCGCAACCAGGCGTGCCTCGACGCGCTGCTCAAGTACCTGCGTGATGAGCACCTGGACAAGAAGGGGCAGCCCTTCGACGACAGCGGCTGGCACACCGAGAACCTCAAGGTGAGCTTACGTCCACCACCACAGTCCACACCACAGTGAAAGAAACATTAAAATTAGTAGACCTAAATAGACATCACATCTTCAGCTCTGTAGTCTGTAACCATCATTTCATGTTAAAAAAATATATATTACATGATGGAGATGTATCATTTCAGGATTTGGATTTGAAAAGGGTTTCCAGTTTCCACTGATCCATGATGTTTAAGTTTTGATTTTTATTATACATAATATGTAATAATATGAACACTGAAACTTGATTATGAGGGATATTAAATTAACTGTTTAATTTAAAGGACATGGCCGAAAATTGTATGAAGGTCTGCCCCAGAATGTCCAGATATGAAATCTATGTTAATAAATAGTACAGATCTTCTACTTATAGATTATAAAAGTTTCATGTAGCTACCTATTCAGTCGTGGATTAAAATTATGAAGGTTAAAAAAAGTTCATTTTGTTGCTCAGTTTTTGCCATGATAATTTTTACTTTTCTCTATAAACTTAGAATATTATAGTTAGTGGAGCACTCACGAGAGGCTTCGACACTAGAAAATATTTTTAATTGTTTGCATTAATGTGATTTTACACAAATAATTGCATAAAACATAATATACATAATCATTAATCTGTGACTGACACAGACCACGCGAACACTTGGCGACAGACCACAGGCACGAACACTAGGTGGCAGCAGTGAGCACTTGAGCAGCGGATGCGTTACACTGACACTTGACAGTTGACCAAAGACAACTTTTGGTGGAATAAGGCCCTGACAGTGTTGCCAGTATTTAAGTACTGATTGACTCATATTTCGATTTTTTTAATACTTTAGTTAGAAATCAAAATGACTGAGCATTAATGTTGCATTTACTCAAGTGCAAAATGTACATAAAAACAAGCAAAAGTGCGCAGAACATGCTAATCGATAACCGCTCATATATATTATTACTTCCGTTTAATTATCATCGTTGATAATAGATATTATTGTCTGGCAACATTAAAGGCATAGGTTAAATCCTAAACAGTAGAATGTGTCTAATTGACGTCTGACGTTTTGACGTAAGACAAAGATCACATGATTTTGAACATAAACAATCGATTTAAAGTCTTCTTTTTCAATATTTTTTCAGCGGCTGCTTTGAAACATAAATAGTTATTTAAAATTCATTGTTTATTTTAATTAAATTATTTATTATTCTCGACAGCCTGGGGCAAATTTCGGCCATGTATTTTGTAATTAACCACTGGCAGATTGATGCTTACGGATCGGACGGATCGACAGATACAATATTTTTACTTTATAAAGTGTGGATCAAAAAAATATTAAAAATTTTGCATTTGTACATAAAAAGTTAAGTAACTTTTCTTTTTATCTTATAAAAAACAAGGGTCCCCGCGGAATTTTCACGATCTTACTCCACGCGGGCAAAATCTATTTGGACTCTTAGTTGTTGATGTGAAACACCTATAGCCGCACGTAAAACAGATTTCTGGCGTCGCGACGCATGCCGTGGCGACGCGTCGCCTCGGTATGCGATGTTATATTTAAACTTAGTGACATATTTAGTTCCTATCACAATCTGTTCTTCTGCATATTACTTTTACAAAATAATGTCGATGTTTCACATCTGCCAGGCGTCCCGTGACGGGTCATTTTTTTTTTTCTCAGTTGTGTTTTTCTTAACAATTGTGCTACACAACGCTGTTGTCTGCGGCAGGACATCCCGCAGCAGATGAACGGCAGCGACTGCGGCATGTTCGCGTGCACGTTCGCCGAGTTCAGCGCCCGCAACGCGCCCTACACGTTCACGCAGGCGCACATGCCCTACCTGCGGCGCAAGGCCGCGCTCGAGATCCTGCAGGCGCGCCTGCTGCTGTGACCGGCTCGCCGCTACTCGCCCGCATGCCGCCTGCGCGCTCCTGCACGTTGACGAGATCGTATATACAGTAACAATACCTGCAGTCACTTTGAAGGCTTTATAATACAGCACTCATACATTCAGTATAGTTCTCGCAAAGGGCATGATGACCGTATTTGAAAACCTATTGGATCAGAGATTCCCAAGACCCCTTGGAGTCGAAATCGCTTTCCCAGGGGTCGACGAGGTCTAAAAATTGACCCCTATTCATTAACACAAGTTCTTATTTGAAACTTTGAAGATACTGTAAGTAAGTAAGTTGTAGTAATTGATATTTTAGTAGGAAGTATGTCTGGGGGGGGGGGGTCTGAGGTATCAGTTCATTGGAAAAGGGGTCACTTTTCAAAATAATTTGGGAATCCTTGTGAAAGCTTATGCGTGCTCGTGAATTGCAAGAACTATGCCCATAGTGAATATCTTTCCTAAAACTTAAAAAACTAGTTGAACTAATGAACATCGTATATCAAACAGTTTGGCACCAGGTACTAATAAGAAAACCACAGGCAATATGACAATGTAGCTCGAATTCACACAAGGAATTCTTGTATTTATTATCATATTAAGTCGGTATGTGAGCATAGCTGCACAATCTGAGCATTGTAGTTTTAAATTGAATACTTTTATGAAGGATTTACATTTATCCCAGTTCTGTATTGGTGTTTGGTTTTTATTTGAAATAAATAACCAACACTAAAATACAATCATACAATACAGAATTTAAAGATTGAACAATAAAAAGCGCCGATTTTTTTAAAGACTAATAAAACTATTTATGTACGTCAAAATGTCAAGACATTAGGTTCTTTTGTATTCCTTCAATAGTGTTGCGAGTGAATAAATTTTTTTACCGTTAGCTTTGTATAATCATGGTCAGAGATTTGTTTTTCAAAATTGCTGGTTTTTACTACATTGGTGGAAATTACTTTAAAAAAGGGATTATTATTATTAGAATATCAGACTTCTAATTCCGGTTTTTTGTATTGAAATTTAACAATACAATTTTTTATGTCCTTTAATTTTACAATGATGACAATTTCAAAACCACATTGACTCAGAGGTGCGTGTATGTATGTGCGCGTATAAGTTCTAACGATTCTAATCAGACTTGTCTAATCCTCACATGATTTGAACAAGGTAAAATAAAACATTTTTCAAGACTGATTCGAATGTTAGATGTTACTTTTCCTAGATAAAAATAACTAGCTCTAAATAAATAATTTAGGTGTACATAATTCTGTAGAACGGTTGCGTTCTTCCACTAGTGAAAAGAAAATAAAAGTATACAAATGATTACAGTGTGAAAGTTGAAAATAGTGGTAACTTTTATTCCGCACCGCACGTCACTTCAGATGATAATGCTATAGTATGATACAGTTTAAGTTCGACGCCCACCAGCGGAGTGGTATCAAGCCGAAGCGTCTTTAAAACAAATAATTCAAAATTACTTATTTCACGTAGGCCAACCTGTGGCTCTATGACACGTCATGACTCTACCACCGGTTCGGAAAGCGGATTCTGCTGAGAAGAGCTGGCAAGAAACTCAGCAGTTGCTCTTTTCAAAATAATATTAATCTAAATAAATAAAAATGAATGTTGGTAAGCGCATAACTCAAGAATGGATGGACCAATTCGGTTAATTTATTTTTTTGTATGTTCCTTAAGGTCCACGGAAGGTTTTAATAATAGTAATAAAAAAAAATTATAATAGATAAGTTGGCGGTACGAAGTTCGCCGTGTCAGCTAGTTTTAAATGAATATTTATATCCGACTGGTCCCGATATACGGGAGAATAAAACAAATTTTGGCATTAGTGTTTATATTTGTTCTTTTTTGTTCATTGGTTTCATAAAAAATGCCCAAAATACGCATAATATTTTGATAGGCTTTATCTGAAAGGTCCAAGTGTCATTGACGTCATGACAATTTCAAAATGGCGGTGGAAATCACGAACAAAACGATGTCTTGAAACTCTACTGAGGTAGATAGTGGCAATGAGTGGGGCACAAAGCTCAAATAACAGCTGTATAATCTGTTCAATAAGTCATGAGTCAAGAGTTTTCCATTTATTTCACCTTTTAACATTAATATGTGCATAGATTATTTTTAATTAAAATCAGATATATTTTTATGTAAATTATTGAACCGTTTGATTAATCGATGACTCACAATGTTGCTGCATCTAATTTTACAAGCTTTTATTTAACTTGCAATGTATGTTTAGGTCAAATCCTGCAAGATGAATTAGACCCACTTCCCGGTTTCCGATTGAGCTAAAATTTTGCATGTATGTGTAAATCGGATAATATTTTAAAAAGATTTTTTTTAATTTATACTTGTTCAATTTACCCATGTCCACTGACTTATTGAATATAGTCTATTCATTGAGGTCGCAAGGTGCCCAAACAAAAGGTTTGATGAGGGGTTTTTCTATCGTTGCGGTCCCTCATTAATGGACTGACGATCCCAACCGAGTCACTGGCAGCCTCTGGATACAAGTGACGACGACTTCCGGACTGGAAGCAATTATTAACCGACTTCAAAAAAAGGAGATTCTCAATTCCTTGGAATCTTTTTTCTATGTATGTTCATTGACTACTCGAAGACGCCTGAACGGAATCCTTTTTTTTTGTTTCAAAAGGTGTACTTTCCAGGTCGTCCCATTTCAATTTTAACGAAATCGGTCGAGCGGTTTTAAAAAATTATCAATAAACTATATAGGTACTTTGTAGTCGCTCGGGCGTTTGAACTCGGTTTAAAAAAAAATATACTAGATGATACCCACGACTTCGTCCGCGTGGATTAAGGTTTTTTAATTCCCGCGGGAGGTCTGTAATTTTCCGGGATAAAAAGTAGCCTGTATTAATCCTGGGTATGAGTTCTTTCCATTTTGAATTTCAGCCAAATCGGTTCATTCGTTGTGGAGTTATAGAGTAACAAATATCCATCATACATCCTCACAAACTTTCGCATTTATAATATTATTAGTATTATATTAGGTGATTAAGTTGTATCGTGCTGTTTGGTCTAGGTTTCAACTTTCAAGACTGTAACTATAACTTGGACTGTATTTATACTGACGCAACCTGTATAAATTGAATTCCTAACTAGTTCATTACAATGGATTAGCTTTCCGAACCAGTGGTAGAGTCTAGTCTTGAGACGTGTCATAAGAGCCACAAGTTGGCCTACATTTAATAAAAAAAATTAATTCTAATTTTTGTAAAACATTCGAATTTTCAGTTACCTTAAATGCGATAAATTGTAGGTACTTTTAGATGATGATCTAATAATGTTACATTATAAAATTTTGATGATGATTCTGAATTTGTATTTAAATTCATTTGAATTACTGTGTTGTAAATTAATTATAATAATATACTTACAAATCCTTGACATATTGAAGTTATCTCATGAATTGTCTAAAGCTATATAGAATGACTCATTCATGCCTTTGCTAAAAGTATCTGTATTGTGATGTCATCACATTGATCCTATCATGGTGTTTATTTCATTTCTATGTCAGTCTAGATACGGTCTTCGTTTTATGTGATTGGACTTAGAATCTAGATACTAAATACCTTTAAGATAAAGTTTAAAATGTTCATATAAGTTAGACGTTGTTGATTGCGTCTGAATATAAATGGATCAGTATTTAACATTGGTTTTTTGGTCATTTCCATGACTGGAAGTTCAGTTAGTCTATATATCGTGACGATGGACTTAAGTGTTGTAAACTAATAAGACCTCGATATTTTTGTTTCGTAAAGTTTTCGCTATACGACAGATGTACCGTGAACGAAGGAACTCGATATCGTATTTGGATTTAAGAATTACTAATTTAATAGAAATAAAAAGTCGATAGTCAAAAATTGCTTTTCACAATGTTCCCTGCAGAGTACCTAAAGGCACCGATGATACATGCATGCATTATATACCTATTATATGTATCACAATCGGGTATAAAGATTAAATATTTTTGTTAAAATTACTTTCACTGTCTTTTTCATTAATAATATTCAGATCTGAATTAAGAAATCTGCTGGTCGGAAAATTATCAAAAATGTTAATTACATAAGTATCTATTTAAAATGAAGTTAAGTGTAATAATAATAATAATAATTTGAGTTCGTTCTGTCATGGTCATAATATAAAACAGATACAACATGTGTAAAACATTGAGTTTAAAGTGGAAAACTACGTTAATTTTCTATTTAAAGTACCTACCTAATTAACTTTTCTAAATGATCAAATAAAAATAATATGAAATCATCATTCGATCCCTTTTATTTTTACACCGAAAACACTTTAAAAACGATTGCACCAAGTTCAATGATAACATGCTGGGAGCCTAGCATCACCTATCGGAAAACTGAATTAAAATTTAAAATTATCATTAAAAGCTCTCGTACATCGATGGGACGGAAATCCGACACTGGATCGACGGCTTTACGTGCTCTAATGCTCTATAGTAACAGTATTCTTAACCCTAGTACTGTCTAGTACTAGTACTCTAGTAGTAGTAGAAGTGGATTTCTATAAAGAAATTCTCAGTACGGTTAGTGTCCGTACTGAGAACTTCATTTCAACAGTTTTTTTACCTAATAAGATCTTAAACAATTATAATAATATACGGGTTTCAATCTGCCACAGAGTAGCATGCAAAATGATAAGTTTGACACTAATATAGGTAGGTACCTATTTTCCTTAGTAATACTATGAATGTGTGTCTTTGTTAAAATAATTGTCCTTATAACTAAGTAATATTAATTTCAATTACAAAGAAAAGCTTGCAAGAACTTGTTTATTGAAAGTATAAAATTTTTTTTCTTTCAATAATTTCTTAAGTTTTTGACCCGACTTGGGAGTTGCACCAACGAGGCAGTTTTTCTGGAAGAGCGGCAGTGTACTGTAGCCACAGATTTTTCTAGTAAGGGCGAGTTTTACACTTTCCCTTGTCCTATCGATTAGGGTTAGGTACTGAAAGAACTATTTAAAAAAAAAACAAATAGAATTTTTTATTTCTTTCATTTTAGTTTCCATGCTAGGTGTTTGCTAGGAACAACTTATTTGAAGTAAATGAACGCAGTTGAAGTAAAGCTGGTCGTCAATCGGCCACGCGGATGAGCCGCAGCCGGCCGCGGCTCAGCAGCGCCACGCACGACTCGTTGGCGCCGCCGCAGTACCGCGACGACGAGAACACGGACACCAGGCGGCCTCGCAGCTGACACTGTGGAGTGAAGTAAAGCTGGTCGTCAATCGGCCATCAATCGGTCGAACACGTGGCCGGCGCCGCGCGGCCCGTTCACCGCGAAGCCCTCGTTCGTGAAGTGAAGTAGGTAGTGGTACTGTCTGTACAAGTCACCAGCGCACCATGAAGCCGTGTTTGTGCAGCTCGTGCGCGCGCAGCACCAGCGCGAGCTTGTTGGCGCCGAGGAAGCTCTCGAGCGCGCGCGCGTCGAACACGTGGCCGGCGCCGCGCCGCCCGTTCACCGCGAAGCCCTCGTTCGTGAAGTGAAGTAGGTAGTGGTACTGTCTGTACAAGTCACCAGCGCACCATGAAGCCGTGTTTGTGCAGCTCGTGCGCGCGCAGCACCAGCGCGAGCTTGTTGGCGCCGAGGAAGCGCTCGAGCGCGCGCGCGTCGAACACGTGGCCGGCGCCGCGCCGCCCGTTCACCGCGAAGCCCTCGTTCGTGAAGTGAAGTAGGTAGTGGTACTGTCTGTACAAGTCACCAGCGCACCATAAAGCCGTGTTTGTGCAGCTCGTGCGCGCGCAGCACCAGCGCGAGCTTGTTGGCGCCGAGGAAGCGCTCGAGCGCGCGCGCGTCGAACACGTGGCCGGCGCCGCGCCGCCCGTTCACCGCGAAGCCCTCGTTCGCTGACAGCTCCAGCGCCATCGTCGCCGTTATCTTGTTGGTTCTATGTTCCAACACAGAGAAGAAACAATGGACTAACCTACTGTTGATGAGCAATTTTGTCAATCATTGCGTAACTCCATGTAAGGTGTACCTACTATTGTCTATGTACATCGTCTATTTAGTCTGTGGTTCCGTGGTGTCATGGCGGACTGTGCTGTAGACATAAAGTAGTATTGTACTGAATAATAGTGGGTGTCCAATTAAACAGTTACTAAGTATGAATAAATCTCTTATTTCACGCTGCTCTGATATTATCAATAATACCTACTAAGAAAAAAAAACATTCTGTGGATGGATGGATGTTAATTACTCCTTCACGCCACAACGAATGAACCGATTTGGCTGTTTGGAATGGAGATAGCTCATACCCAGGATTAACAGTTAACACATTTAGGCTACTTCTTGTCCCGGAAAATTACAGAGATCCCGCAGGAATTAAAAACCTTAAAAGTAACCATTCATCCATACACCCATCCATCCATCCTCACAAACTTCCACATTTATAATAGTAGGTAGTAGGATAATTAAGGTGTGGCATAGAAGCTATACCTTCATTTACATATTAGAATATGCGCTACAATAAGGCCATGCATGACTGAGATGAGAGATAACTGAGCCCGTATAAACTTTAATTGAATTGAATCGGCCTCACTTAACGGGATCGTTCCACAGCAGCTCCCAGGCGATGGAGCTCTGGTCGTTGGGTCGCGGCAGCGGGACGGGGATCTTGTCGATGACGGAGATCAGGGGACACAGCCATGGCGGGGGAATACCGCCGTGGCAGCAGAACACCTGTTAAAGATTAGACGGTTAAGTAAGTCGATGACGGAGATCAGCGGGACGGGGATCTTGTCGATGACGGAGATCAGGGGACACAGCCATGGCGGGGGAATACCGCCGTGGCAGCAGAACACCTGTTAAAGATTAGACGGTTAAGTAAGTCGATGACGGAGATCAGCGGGACGGGGATCTTGTCGATGACGGAGATCAGGGGACACAGCCATGGCGGGGAATACCGCCGTGGCAGCAGAACACCTGTTAAAGATTAGACGGTTAAGTAAGTCGATGACGGAGATCAGCGGGACGGGGATCTTGTCGATGACGGAGATCAGGGGACACAGCCATGGCGGGGGAATACCGCCGTGGCAGCAGAACACCTGTTAAAGATTAGACGGTTAAGTAAGTCGATGACGGAGATCAGCGGGACGGGGATCTTGTCGATGACGGAGATCAGGGGACACAGCCATGGCGGGGGAATACCGCCGTGGCAGCAGAACACCTGTTAAAGATTAGACGGTTAAGTAAGTCGATGACGGAGATCAGCGGGACGGGGATCTTGTCGATGACGCAGATCAGGGGACACAGCCATGGCGGGGGAATACCGCCGTGGCAGCAGAACACCTGTTAAAGATTAGACGGTTAAGTAAGTCGATGACGGAGATCAGCGGGACGGGGATCTTGTCGATGACGGAGATCAGGGGACACAGCCATGGCGGGGGAATACCGCCGTGGCAGCAGAACACCTGTTAAAGATTAGACGGTTAAGTAAGTCGATGACGGAGATCAGCGGGACGGGGATCTTGTCGATGACGGAGATCAGGGGACACAGCCATGGCGGGGGAATACCGCCGTGGCAGCAGAACACCTGTTAAAGATTAGACGGTTAAGTAAGTCGATGACGGAGATCAGCGGGACGGGGATCTTGTCGATGACGGAGATCAGGGGACACAGCCATGGCGGGGGAATACCGCCGTGGCAGCAGAACACCTGTTAAAGATTAGACGGTTAAGTAATTCGATGACGGAGATCAGCGGGACGGGGATCTTGTCGATGACGGAGATCAGGGGACACAGCCATGGCGGGGGAATACCGCCGTGGCAGCAGAACACCTGTTAAAGATTAGACGGTTAAGTAAGTCGATGACGGGGATCTTGTCGATGACGGAGATCAGGGGACACAGCCATGGCGGGGGAATACCGCCGTGGCAGCAGAACACCTGTTAAAGATTAGACGGTTAAGTAAGTCGATGACGGGGATCTTGTCGATGACGGAGATCAGGGGACACAGCCATGGCGGGGGAATACCGCCGTGGCAGCAGAACACCTGTTAAAGATTAGACGGTTAAGTAAGTCGATGACGGAGATCAGCGGGACGGGGATCTTGTCGATGACGGAGATCAGGGGACACAGCCATGGCGGGGGAATACCGCCGTGGCAGCAGAACACCTGTTAAAGATTAGACGGTTAAGTAAGTCGATGACGGAGATCAGCGGGACGGGGATCTTGTCGATGACGGAGATCAGGGGACACAGCCATGGCGGGGGAATACCGCCGTGGCAGCAGAACACCTGTTAAAGATTAGACGGTTAAGTAAGTCGATGACGGAGATCAGCGGGACGGGGATCTTGTCGATGACGGAGATCAGGGGACACAGCCATGGCGGGGGAATACCGCCGTGGCAGCAGAACACCTGTTAAAGATTAGACGGTTAAGTAAGTCGATGACGGAGATCAGCGGGACGGGGATCTTGTCGATGACGGAGATCAGGGGACACAGCCATGGCGGGGGAATACCGCCGTGGCAGCAGAACACCTGTTAAAGATTAGACGGTTAAGTAAGTCGATGACGGAGATCAACGGGACGGGGATCTTGTCGATGACGGAGATCAGGGGACACAGCCATGGCGGGGGAATCCCGCCGTGGCAGCAGAACACCTGTTAAAGATTAGACGGTTAAGTAAGTCGATGACGGAGATCAGCGGGACGGGGATCTTGTCGATGACGGAGATCAGGGGACACAGCCATGGCGGGGGAATACCGCCGTGGCAGCAGAACACCTGTCAAAGATTAGACGGCTAAGTAAGTCGATGACAGAGATCAGCGGGACGGGGATCTTGTCGATGACGGAGATCAGGGGACACAGCCATGGCGGGGGAATACCGCCGTGGCAGCAGAACACCTGTTAAAGATTAGACGGTTAAGTACACTAGCGGCACGCTATGATGGCCGGTTTGACGTTTGTCCGCTCATGAAGTTCCGTATTAATTGATAACGACTTTGAAGGAAATAATTGTATTACTTTATTGACGATAGTGATGTGCAGAGATTCATAAATTTTATCGAATGTAGTTTTAGGTTTAGGACTCAAAATTTATTTATTAAATTGATTTCTAAAATGTATACAAGTGTAGAAAAATCAGTTTGCACCATTTAAGGGGTGAATGTACTTGTGAATATGAACAATTTTCACTATGTGGACAAACCTCTGAAATCGCAAAAAAATATCAGCTGTTTCATACAAAAGGTAAAATTTTTATTTTTATATGATATATACCACAACTCGGCATTTGGTTTTCTAAATTGAAAATTTTTAAAAATGGAATCTAATACGATCGTCACATAGGATCGCTGGCTAGCACAACTACTACCTCCGGCAAACTCGCGTCAATGCTCAATGCAAAACAAAGCAGTTTCGAATTGACGTTGCTTCGAAAAGTATAAACTGTCAGTGCAATGCGATTGTGATATAGTTTTGACCTGGCTTTGGATTTCAAATATTGATACTGCATTACTGTTGACCCTTGCTCGTTAATTTGGACTCTGTTCAAGCCCTTTGTTGTGGATTTCGTCGATATGACCGAACGTACGCAGAGAACTGTTCTAAATAGTCAGACACGTGAGTTCGTAATACGCCTTCGTAACTATTTCGATCGTGAAGCTCAAAATGGAGGGCCAATTTTACCTATAACGTCAGTGGTTGAACGCGTAGCTGATGCGCTTAATATTGGACAACGAACTGTTAGACGGATAACTAAAAAAAAAAATGGCGAGACTGGCACAGAAGAAAATAAACTTCACACACCAAAAAAGAGAAAACGAGCAAAACCAGTCGTAGGCATCGATAGCTTTGATGCCGATGCTATCCGAAGACATGTTTACGGCTACTATTTACAGAAGGAGTATCCAACAAGAAAAAAGTTGGTGCATTCACTGAAGGAAGCTGGATTATTCTTCGGTGGGGAAAGTTCTTTAAGAAACCTTTAAGAAGATTTTGAAGACCATTGGATTTCGATACAAAAAATGTAACAAACGCAAAATATTGATGGAAAGATTTGATATAGCGATGGCAAGGTATACTTTTTTACGGCAAGTGAAAGAAATCAAAAATTGGCAAAATGTTGTGTTCTTGGATGAAACATGGCTTAATGCTAACCATACTGTAGGCCGTTCTTGGAACGATGACACAGCAGCATCTACTTCCAAAGTTCCTGTAGGAAAAGGATCGCGACTTATAATTTGTCACGCCGGAACCATCAACGGGTTTGTCGAAGGTTCTCTCATGGCTTTTGCGTCAAAAACCACTGGAGACTATCATGAAGACATGAATGGAGAAAAGTTTACTGAATGGTTTACCTCAATGTTGTGTAGCCTCCCTGAACCATCTATTATAATTATGGACAACGCCCCATACCACTCGATGAAAATTGACAAGCCACCTGCCCAATCCCAAAAGAAAGCTGATATCGTCGCATGGCTTCGTAAAAATGGCGTAGATGCAAACATGAATATGTTAAAAGCGGAATTAGTACGTCTTTTAAAAGAAAACAAACCAACCAAGATCCGATACGTCATTGACGAAATAGCATTAGAACATGGGCACAGAGTTATACGGTTACCGCCTTACCATTGTGAGTATAATGCGATTGAGTTGGTGTGGGCTCAAATTAAGGGATATGCTGCAAGACACAATACAGAACCCCCATTTACCACAAAAAAAATGCTAAAATTATTAGAAGAAGCTTGTGAACATGTGACTAAAGGAGACTGGGAAAAGGTTGTGAATAGAACTGTTAAATTAATAAGGGAAGATTATGAAAGAGATGTGAAAATAGATAATATTATAGAAAACGAACATATAATTATTAATGTAGGTGATGATAGCAGTGACGACAGTGAAAATAGTAGTATGGACGAATCTGATTAATTATGGCCTTTTGTGGCACCTTTTTTGGTATCTTTTGTATTCATATGTTTCTTGTGTGCATATAAAGTATGTATATTCATTTTCATTCAAATATTCAGTTCGTTCAAATAAATTAAATAAACATATACATTTTTGTTTTATTAAACCTATTTAATCAGGTACAAAAACAAAACTTAATTGTTTTTTGTTCGAGAATAAATTGACATTCCACATCACTATTGTAATGTGTCAAACCGGCCATCATAGCGTGCCGCTAGTGTAAGTCGATGACGGAGATCAGCGGGACGGGGATCTTGTCGATGACGGAGATCAGGGGACACAGCCATGGCGGGGGAATACCGCCGTGGCAGCAGAACACCTGTTAAAGATTAGATGGTTGAGGTGGAAGACACAGTTCTGCCCGCGAAATTCAAATGTAATTTGGTTTTTCGCAATTTGTAAACTAATACGACAAAGTAGGCTTATGGCATTCTAATAGGGTATTTGACTATAATAAAAATATCGTTTCAAATGGTGTCATCCTAAAAGATTATTATCTAAAAACATTATTCCATACGACAAAACTAAAAAATAAAGCTTTATTTAATTAGAAAACATTAAATAAAATTGCTATAATTCTGGCCATGGTCACGTGATCGAAAACGTTCCGTGATCTCGAATGACGTCACAGTCCAAACCACCTATGGAATTCTCATTTTGTCAATACATTTCGACGTGTTTGTGCGGCGTAATAGGCTAATTTCGTCTGTTTTTCATCGTTACTATTTTATTAAATACCAAATAGTATGAGACACGCGGCCTAAACACATATTATAAAATTGTCATTGTTTGAAATGTGAACTGTTACGTCATGAGAGCAAATGGAACGTTTCGGCGGCAATTTATTTTTTTGAATTTATTTCTCGATTTTTATGAAAAATAATGAAAATTATGCCGAAATATATGTTTTGTTAGCTTCAGCATAGCATTATTAACAATTTAAGATGATTTTCTAAAAGTAGTCAAATAGCCTATTGCGCCAGTAGAATTATCAATTATATGAATCCTTGGACCTTGAATAAACCCGTTTTGGAATTTTAAGTAGGTACACAGAAATTTTGGTTGATGAATCATGAAAAGGATATAAAGTGTGTATGACATCAGAAACATTTGGTGCTTTCAACATTTTAATTGATATAAAGGATTGGGCTACACTAGCGGCACGCTATGATGGCCGGTTTGACACATTACAATAGTGATGTGGAATGTCAATTTATTCTCGAACAAAAAACAATTAAGTTTTGTTTTTGTACCTGATTAAATAGGTTTAATAAAACAAAAATGTATATGTTTATTTAATTTATTTGAACGAACTGAATATTTGAATGAAAATGAATATACATACTTTATATGCACACAAGAAACATATGAATACAAAAGATACCAAAAAAGGTGCCACAAAAGGCCATAATTAATCAGATTCGTCCATACTACTATTTTCACTGTCGTCACTGCTATCATCACCTACATTAATAATTATATGTTCGTTTTCTATAATATTATCTATTTTCACATCTCTTTCATAATCTTCCCTTATTAATTTAACAGTTCTATTCACAACCTTTTCCCAGTCTCCTTTAGTCACATGTTCACAAGCTTCTTCTAATAATTTTAGCATTTTTTTTGTGGTAAATGGGGGTTCTGTATTGTGTCTTGCAGCATATCCCTTAATTTGAGCCCACACCAACTCAATCGCATTATACTCACAATGGTAAGGCGGTAACCGTATAACTCTGTGCCCATGTTCTAATGCTATTTCGTCAATGACGTATCGGATCTTGGTTGGTTTGTTTTCTTTTAAAAGACGTACTAATTCCGCTTTTAACATATTCATGTTTGCATCTACGCCATTTTTAACGTATTTCACGCCATAACCAAATGCCGAGTTGTGGTATATATCATATAAAAATAAAAATTTTACCTTTTGTATGAAACAGCTGATATTTTTTTGCGATTTCAGAGGTTTGTCCACATAGTGAAAATTGTTCATATTCACAAGTACATTCACCCCTTAAATGGTGCAAACTGATTTTTCTACACTTGTATACATTTTAGAAATCAATTTAATAAATAAATTTTGAGTCCTAAACCTAAAACTACATTCGATAAAATTTATGAATCTCTGCACATCACTATCGTCAATAAAGTAATACAATTATTTCCTTCAAAGTCGTTATCAATTAATACGGAACTTCATGAGCGGACAAACGTCAAACCGGCCTTCATAGCGTGCCGCTAGTTTAGTAGGATATGCCTCAATCCAACAGTTTTCTCTCAATTTATCTACGAGTAGGTACTGACCTTATCATCAACTACAGCCGCTAGTGCCAGCACATCAAAGACTTGGTTGATTGCGTTCCATATATGCGCCCCTTCGACTTCGCCATACTTGGCAATACATTCTCTGTGGATAAATAAGGTTGTAGTAAGTATATAATATTTTTTAATCAAGTAGTTACCTACCTACCTAGTACCTACCCCCAGAATAATAACTAATTATCAAGATTAATAGATAAAGAAATTGGACCAAATTCATAATTCTCAAGGCATGTAGATACAAAAATTCTGGCGAGTTCTTGATCAGACTCTAAAAAAATTGGATCCATGGAAATCTAGTTCATATTTTTTTTATTTCGAGATAGATTTGCGCTTGACTACAATCAATGCTGGAAAGCACTGATGAGGTCTAGGTTGGACCTAAATATAGTGTATTATCTATGGGTTGGACTGCAATTGCCTAGAAAATGCCTATTCACTCTTGCCTCGAAGGTACTTAAATTATACGTGGAACATGGAAACACAGTCACAGATGCCAGTAAGTGCGTTCAACGGTTCGTCGTTGAACTCAAGAGTTTCGTGTGAGTAGGTTGGATTTCAACCAGGTACGGGTGCCAACGCTCAAGACTCCTCGAAGTTCTGTGGTAGAACGGTGAAGGAGAAGGGGGAGGGGAGGGGGGGGGGGATTCCTTCTTCTACGTTCAGTTGGGAATTTCCCAAAGAAGTAAGGAAGTTTCCCAAAGTAGAAGGGATGTTTCCTAGATCGACCGGTAATTCTGTAGGTACCTACCACTGAAGGTACCTCCTATATTTGTATCCTCCTATGTTCTGTAGGTACCTACAGTAATTCATAATACTGAAGACGGTTTCTGAATACTTTTCACCCCGGTTAAGAATTAAGTGGTGGTGATATAGTCAGTGTGCTGGAATGGCGACCCCGCACCGGTAAGCGCAGTGTTGGCAGACCCCCCACTAGGTGGACCGACGACATCAAGCCGCAGGGAGCCGCTGTATTCAGGCGGCGCAAGACCGAAGCCTGTGGAGGTCCATGCAGGAGACCTATGTCCAGCAGTGGATATCTAAAGGTTGATAATGATGATGATGATGATGGTCAGTGTAAGTAAATCTTACGAATGAAAAGTGAACATTTTCTGTATGTCCCTGGTCTCGTGGTTCCCCCGAATCAGATAAACGGAGTCGGGCCTCTGCAGCTTGGCGGCGAACAGGTACGCCATGAGCTCGGCGCCGTGCGGGCCGCGGTCCACGTAGTCGCCCAGGAACAGCAGCTGGGCGGGCGTGAGCGCGGCGCCGGCCGGCCACAGCGCCGCCTCCATGGCCAGCAGGGCGGCGAGGTTGCCGTGCAAGTCGCCTGGACAATACATATTATCAATTATCCTATTCCATAAGTTCATTCCAAAGAACTTGTAGGGAGTCAAAAAGGCGCACCTGGAAACACGCCAAGAACATGTACCGGATACCCTCCTAGTGCTTCGGCCCATATAACCGCGAGGTTGGAGGGGCCAAGGGAGGTGGCGGATTTGTCCTTATCCTATTCCATTAGGTACCTACTATACATTTGCATTATCATTTTCGACTTACCAATAGCATACACGTTCGATGTTAGCCTCAGCAGTCGGGGCTCGCTCATGCAAACAGGCCGCACCGCCTCAGCGAGTCGCAACAGCAGAGCTCCTAAAGCTGACTCTTACCAATGGCATACACCGGCGATGTTAGCCTCAGCAGTCGGGGCTCGCTCATGCAAACAGGCCGCACCGCCTCAGCGAGTCGCAACAGCAGAGCTCCTAAAGCTGACTCTTACCAATGGCATACACCGGCGATGTTAGCCTCAGCAGTCGGGGCTCGCTCATGCAAACAGGCCGCACCGCCTCAGCGAGTCGCAACAGCAGAGCTCCTAAAGCTGACTCTTACCAATGGCATACACCGGCGATGTTAGCCTCAGCAGTCGGGGCTCGCTCATGCAAACAGGCCGCACCGCCTCAGCGAGTCGCAACAGCAGAGCTCCTAAAGCTGACTCTTACCAATGGCATACACCGGCGATGTTAGCCTCAGCAGTCGGGGCTCGCTCATGCAAACAGGCCGCACCGCCTCAGCGAGTCGCAACAGCAGAGCTCCTAAAGCTGACTCTTACCAATGGCATACACCGGCGATGTTAGCCTCAGCAGTCGGGGCTCGCTCATGCAAACAGGCCGCACCGCCTCAGCGAGTCGCAACAGCAGAGCTCCTAAAGCTGACTCTTACCAATGGCATACACCGGCGATGTTAGCCTCAGCAGTCGGGGCTCGCTCATGCAAACAGGCCGCACCGCCTCAGCGAGTCGCAACAGCAGAGCTCCTAAAGCTGACTCTTACCAATGGCATACACCGGCGATGTTAGCCTCAGCAGTCGGGGCTCGCTCATGCAAACAGGCCGCACCGCCTCAGCGAGTCGCAACAGCAGAGCTCCTAAAGCTGACTCTTACCAATGGCATACACCGGCGATGTTAGCCTCAGCAGTCGGGGCTCGCTCATGCAAACAGGCCGCACCGCCTCAGCGAGTCGCAACAGCAGAGCTCCTAAAGCTGACTCTTACCAATGGCATACACCGGCGATGTTAGCCTCAGCAGTCGGGGCTCGCTCATGCAAACAGGCCGCACCGCCTCAGCGAGTCGCAACAGCAGAGCTCCTAAAGCTGACTCTTACCAATGGCATACACCGGCGATGTTAGCCTCAGCAGTCGGGGCTCGCTCATGCAAACAGGCCGCACCGCCTCAGCGAGTCGCAACAGCAGAGCTCCTAAAGCTGACTCTTACCAATGGCATACACCGGCGATGTTAGCCTCAGCAGTCGGGGCTCGCTCATGCAAACAGGCCGCACCGCCTCAGCGAGTCGCAACAGCAGAGCTCCTAAAGCTGACTCTTACCAATGGCATACACCGGCGATGTTAGCCTCAGCAGTCGGGGCTCGCTCATGCAAACAGGCCGCACCGCCTCAGCGAGTCGCAACAGCAGAGCTCCTAAAGCTGACTCTTACCAATGGCATACACCGGCGATGTTAGCCTCAGCAGTCGGGGCTCGCTCATGCAAACAGGCCGCACCGCCTCAGCGAGTCGCAACAGCAGAGCTCCTAAAGCTGACTCTTACCAATGGCATACACCGGCGATGTTAGCCTCAGCAGTCGGGGCTCGCTCATGCAAACAGGCCGCACCGCCTCAGCGAGTCGCAACAGCAGAGCTCCTAAAGCTGACTCTTACCAATGGCATACACCGGCGATGTTAGCCTCAGCAGTCGGGGCTCGCTCATGCAAACAGGCCGCACCGCCTCAGCGAGTCGCAACAGCAGAGCTCCTAAAGCTGACTCTTACCAATGGCATACACCGGCGATGTTAGCCTCAGCAGTCGGGGCTCGCTCATGCAAACAGGCCGCACCGCCTCAGCGAGTCGCAACAGCAGAGCTCCTAAAGCTGACTCTTACCAATGGCATACACCGGCGATGTTAGCCTCAGCAGTCGGGGCTCGCTCATGCAAACAGGCCGCACCGCCTCAGCGAGTCGCAACAGCAGAGCTCCTAAAGCTGACTCTTCACTGGGCGACATCCATGAGAAGGCGCTTTTCATTTGTGGTATAAAACCGCTGGCCGATGAGCGCTTCTGAAAAATGTATTAGCAGGTGCCTACTACCTAGCTTACATAAACTGTTTCTAAATCTGAAGCAATTTATGAAGTATCTAGGTACCTGCTAAGTGCTAGTTCAGCCAATTATAATATTTAATTATTATCGTAAAAATTCACTGTTTTCTGATCCTTGCCTTTGTATACACACAACATGTGTTTATGTTAAATAGATTTTGAGTTATTGAGGAGGCAAAAGTGGCTCTAAATGGTTCGTGTAAATAACACACGGTCGCTGCGTCGCCAGTTCCTTTCTTTTTACTCGAAACTTGGCTGGATACACTTCCGTGTGTCTTGATATAGACAAAGATACTAGTGGTTCGCCCCGAACTGAGACCTCGCGGTATCCCATAATTCCCATAAGGTAGTTTTAACTATATTATATTGTAATTAAAACGCGCCGAATCTGATGACGTCAATCGTCATCTGCTTTCGTGGATGGGATGCATATTTACAATATTAAAGACAGCGCCATCTAGTAACAGTATAGTGAAGTTTTGTTAAAAATATTGATGCCCATTAAAACTCAAATAATTTCGTTTCTTTATAATATTTATCTAATCTTAGTATTTGTTGTTCAAGTACAGAATATAACTCAAATTATGTGTAAGTTTCAAGTTTTAAAACAAAGTGGTTTTAGAAATCTAGCCTCGAATACAATCTCCACTTTGAAAGCCCCCCATTTCGTATGGGAGCCCCCCTGAAATAAAGATTTTTATAACTTTTTAAGCCATTTTCGGCTGGAGGCCATCGGTTTACATATCATATCTAAAATTGAAGTAATTACGTTCAGTAATTCAGAAGTTATAAGGCTGTGACAGACGGACGGACGGACAAGTGCAAATCGCTCTAGTAATCTCAGAGATCTTCGCTTCGCTCGGTCGAAAAGAAAACTGTATGTAACATCCAACATATTGATTTTGTTCGTATAAGATGTAGCTTAAGTCACCCGGACCATCCGACTCGACTGACACCTTATTCATCAAATCGGCTCTGTAGTTTATTCGCTGCGGTGCAACATTCGTAAATACATAGCCACAAACATACATACATACATAGACTGCTAAAATCATTACCCTCGGCTTGGCCGTAGTCGGATAGAATTGCGAAAGTAACTCGGTCAGTGTTTCTGTTTGCTTGTTGTTATTTTGTTGTTGTTTGGTGTGAAAACTCACGCCATAATCGCTGATCTGATTTCGACAACATTTGGTAAAGAGCTTTCTTTCACCTTGCATTCTAAGGAGGAATACAGGATGTACTTTTTGTCTTGGTAAACAGAGTTTGCATTAAAGAAGTCAGATGTAAATTGTAAGTTACGGTAGCGGGCGCGTCGATGGCCGCAGCGAAGTAGTGTATAGCGGCGAAGGCCTCAGCGGGCGCCGAAGTGACGCCCAGCTGCTCCAGCGAGCTGGACTCGCCGACGAGCCGCGCCGTGGACGCGCTCACCGCGTCCTCTGGGGACAGGGGACAAACTATACAGGGTACAAGTAGGATGGGTACATAAATAAAATCGCAGGATATCAGTTTAAAAACGTCAACTGTGGTGTTTCGGCACAAACGCCTTGTCTCGTTGTGATAGAAGTGGAGGAGCTACAATATTTGCTATTAATACAGAACAGGCGTTTCACAAACTATTTTACATAATTTATGTCAAATGTCATTCGTTTTCTCACCGTCAACGGATCAAGAATATAGCAGCACATTTCTAAAGTTAGACTTTTATTTGCCCCATTGTATGCCTAAACATACCTACATTTTGGTGGCCCATGAGGGGATCGAACCCGCGACCTTCGCGTTATCAGCACGACAAAAATGTATGTTTAGGCATACAATGGGGCAAATAAAAGTCTAACTTTAGAAATTAGCTGCTATATTCTTGATCCGTTGACGGTGAGAAAACGAATGACATTTGACATAAATTATGTAAAATAGTTTGTGAATCGCCTGTTCTGTATTAAATGCAAATATGTAACTTCTACACTTCCATCACAACGAGACAAGGCGTTTGCGCCGAATCATGTGGGATTGTAATTGCTACAGTGTAATTAGAGTATTTCTCTTTTGATCCTGATGATATTATATTACTTACTAGAAAACTAAAATTATATTCAATCGATAGTATCTCCCGCTATTAATTAAAATGTACCTGTACCTATTGATCCAGCAAGAACACAGTTGCACTGATACAATCATTTTTAGACAATCGGGCAACCCTTGCAATTGCATTACAGTTTGGTATGATAATAATAATATTACGGTACGTAAGAGGCCTAAGGTGCTGGAATAACGATCCCGCACCGGGAAATGCAGCGCTGGAAGACTCCGTACTAGGTGGACAACGCTGCGGCCGCGCTGCGGCGTCTCTGCCGACTCGCCGCCCTGCACGCTGCTGGTGCTGCGGCAAGTACCGACCGTCGAACGTGCTGAGATGCATCATCTCGGGCGAGGCGTGGGGGCTGAGGCGCACCACGCACGTGGCGAGCGCGACCTCGCCCGCGGCCGGCCCCGCGCCGCTGCGGCGTCTCTGCCGACTCGCCGCCCTGCACGCTGCTGGTGCTGCGGCAAGTACCGACCGTCGAACGTGCTGAGATGCATCATCTCGGGCGAGGCGTGGGGGCTGAGGCGCACCACGCACGTGGCGAGCGCGACCTCGCCCGCGGCCGGCCCCGCGCCGCTGCGGCGTCTCTGCCGACTCGCCGCCCTGCACGCTGCTGGTGCTGCGGCAAGTACCGACCGTCGAACGTGCTGAGATGCATCATCTCGGGAGAGGCGTGGGGGCTGAGGCGCACCACGCACGTGGCGAGCGCGACCTCGCCCGCGGCCGGCCCCGCGCCGCTGCGGCGTCTCTGCCGACTCGCCGCCCTGCACGCTGCTGGTGCTGCGGCAAGTACCGACCGTCGAACGTGCTGAGATGCATCATCTCGGGAGAGGCGTGGGGGCTGAGGCGCACCACGCACGTGGCGAGCGCGACCTCGCCCGCGGCCGGCCCCGCGCCGCTGCGGCGTCTCTGCCGACTCGCCGCCCTGCACGCTGCTGGTGCTGCGGCAAGTACCGACCGTCGAACGTGCTGAGATGCATCATCTCGGGAGAGGCGTGGGGGCTGAGGCGCACCACGCACGTGGCGAGCGCGACCTCGCCCGCGGCCGGCCCCGCGCCGCTGCGGGCGCGTTGCGGAGTCTCCGCCGACTTGCCACTCTGCACCTCCCCTGCTGAAAAATGAAACGAGGTCAGTAAACTGTTCCCGTAGCCTGGTTATAAGAATAACAAAACAATAAAAATATAAATGAGTAGGTACTGTAAGTTGTTAGCCATAGACTCAGAAGCGGAACTTATCACTCAAAACTAATCACGGAATACATCTCTTAAAACGCTAAAACCCTACCTATAGCCGTCTCCTCCACCTCCACAACGGCCCCTTTCCTCACATCTAATCAATTTAACCACAAACAGCATCTGAACGTGAGGGTAGTAATCAAAAACATTTAAATATCAATTAATCAATAACACTAATCTAAGCGTACTGGCAATATTTATTCGATTAGGGTGCGATTTCTATCGCAAACCCTCAATCAAATACTTGACGACCTAGACACGAAAGCATCTACTAGTTATTGGAACTACTTTACTGTTCAGAAGCTGGCCTTTATTTCTATACCAAATATCTATCACAAATTATCAAATTAACTCTAATTACACTAACTTTTCTGCAAACTTATTTAAACATAAATTATAGGTAAATCACTCGCGCGACAACTCAACAGAGTTTAGCGTACGCTTTCACGACATAACCGAACTGAGAGCCTTTCGTCTTTCTTTTCGCTTTTTATATACCTATTTCATTTACAAAATGGCGGTACCTCCCGATTCTTTAACGAACCTTTGAAATCATTCGTCCAATCGTTGGGAGAAGTCAAATATTACTCTATTTAAATTCTATTCAGTCAAATTTCAACAAAACTATCACCTATATTAGCTCTTATATTTAAAACTATTTGATATGATATACACACTACTTCTTATTATTAATCTACTTCTTATAATTTAATCATGTAGCTGACAAAGTATAACTGAATAACTTGCCTGGGCTTGTTTCTGCTTTTAATGCTGAAGAAGACGTTTTTTGAAGTTCACGCTCGCTGTGGAATGAACAAATATAATTTACATCTTATATTGTTTCATCTTATTAATCACGAGGATAAAATTATACCGGATCACCTAAACTGGAAAAAAAGCAAAATTGCTAACTGAACTAATGGTTCCAGTTCCAATTCTACAAACATGAAACAAGTTATTATGCTACGATTCCTTGTAGCATCTATCAATGCTACGAGGAACCGTAGCAATATGCTAATGAAATCTTACGCGACAGACGATCGGTCTTATAATTCGTTTTGAAGACGTCCTACTTAGGTACACACCCTTCTTCTATTTTGTCTCTGGCACAGAATATAATTATTATAATATGTCTCTGGTACACGCACACACACAAATCTGTCAAGGCATTACTCGTGCATTTCAAACAAGACACGCTGCAATTATTCGAGCGATGAGCCAAATTATTGTCCATCGGAAACCTAAATAATCTCATACTAAATAATTATTATTATAAATGCGACAGTGTGTTTATTTGTTGGTTTCTGGTTTTTTTTAGTTTGTCCCTAAATCACGCCGCAACAGAGCTGCGGATCGACTTAATTTTTCGTATGCGTATATAGTTGAGGACCTGGAGAGTGACAAAGACTACTCCCGGAAAAATCAAAGAGTTCCCGAGGCAGTTGAAACTAAATCCACGCGGACGAAGTCGCGGGCATCAGCTCACAGGGTTGGAATCACATCTGTGCGCATCGATTGCGCATTTTGTCCATACAAAACTGTCATTTTTCATAGAGTCGTGTACGTATCGAAAAGCCGAATTGCGATTCGATGCGCACATATGTGATTCTAGCCTTAGTCTAACGCTCGCAGGATGGGCGAAACAAAGATTTTGCTGACCGACAATTGAATAAGCCGCATGTACGCAACGCCACCGTATTACAAAGGATGGGAAAGAATATGGAGTTACTCAAAAGTGTCAAAAGGAGAAAACTGGAATATCTGGGCCACATTATGAGAAATTCCAAATATGACCTGCTCAAACTCATTATAAAAGGCAAAATAAAGGGCAAAAGAAGACCTGGCCGAAGACGAACATCCTGGCTTAAGAACCTTCGCCAGTGGTTTAACATGAGCTCAAAGTCATTGTTTAGGGCAGTGGTAAACAAGATTCAATTAGCCTTAATGATTGCCAACCTTCGGTAGAAGATACTAAGCTTACTGTAGATCCCGCAAATAGTCGACGAGGCTGGAAGGCGCGCGCAATAAGTCCTCAGTGCCTCGTACTCGCTGCTCGTCCACGCTGCGCAGGAAATCCGTCAGCGACAGCGGCGAGTTGGTGTTCAAGCCCAGCTGCCTGCGGAACCAAACACTATATTGCATTGGCTCTTAGCAAGTCGAGGACTATTACATTTCGTATCGCGAGCGGTATGTTGCTATCAGCAATAAGTGGGTCTGGGAACGGTGCGGGGAAGCGCGACGGGAGGTAACGACCAACTTAAATCGGACGGTTACATACTTGAGGATGAGGTCAGCTTCGCGCGCCACACGAACTCCAGCTTCATGTCTCGGTTGCTGTCGAAGTATCTGGTGACAACAGACATCATCCATACTTGAGGATGAGGTCAGCTTCGCGCGCCACGCTGAGCGCGTCCGCGGGCAGCTGGCGCGCCGACCGCGCCGCCGCCATCAGCTCCTTCAGCTCCACGAACTCCAGCTTCATGTCTCGGTTGCTGTCGAAGTATCTGGTGACAACAGACATCATCCATACTTGAGGATGAGGTCAGCTTCGCGCGCCACGCTGAGCGCGTCCGCGGGCAGCTGGCGCGCCGACCGCGCCGCCGCCATCAGCTCCTTCAGCTCCACGAACTCCAGCTTCATGTCTCGGTTGCTGTCGAAGTATCTGGTGACAACAGACATCATCCATACTTGAGGATGAGGTCAGCTTCGCGCGCCACGCTGAGCGCGTCCGCGGGCAGCTGGCGCGCCGACCGCGCCGCCGCCATCAGCTCCTTCAGCTCCACGAACTCCAGCTTCATGTCTCGGTTGCTGTCGAAGTATCTGGTGACAACAGACATCATCCATACTTGAGGATGAGGTCAGCTTCGCGCGCCACGCTGAGCGCGTCCGCGGGCAGCTGGCGCGCCGACCGCGCCGCCGCCATCAGCTCCTTCAGCTCCACGAACTCCAGCTTCATGTCTCGGTTGCTGTCGAAGTATCTGGTGACAACAGACATCATCCATACTTGAGGATGAGGTCAGCTTCGCGCGCCACACGAACTCCAGCTTCATGTCTCGGTTGCTGTCGAAGTATCTGGTGACAACAGACATCATCCATACTTGAGGATGAGGTCAGCTTCGCGCGCCACGCTGAGCGCGTCCGCGGGCAGCTGGCGCGCCGACCGCGCCGCCGCCATCAGCTCCTTCAGCTCCACGAACTCCAGCTTCATGTCTCGGTTGCTGTCGAAGTATCTGGTGACAACAGACATCATCCATACTTGAGGATGAGGTCAGCTTCGCGCGCCACGCTGAGCGCGTCCGCGGGCAGCTGGCGCGCCGACCGCGCCGCCGCCATCAGCTCCTTCAGCTCCACGAACTCCAGCTTCATGTCTCGGTTGCTGTCGAAGTATCTGGTGACAACAGACATCATCCATACTTGAGGATGAGGTCAGCTTCGCGCGCCACGCTGAGCGCATCCGCGGGCAGCTGGCGCGCCGACCGCGCCGCCGCCATCAGCTCCTTCAGCTCCACGAACTCCAGCTTCATGTCTCGGTTGCTGTCGAAGTATCTGGTGACAACAGACATCATCCATACTTGAGGATGAGGTCAGCTTCGCGCGCCACGCTGAGCGCGTCCGCGGGCAGCTGGCGCGCCGACCGCGCCGCCGCCATCAGCTCCTTCAGCTCCACGAACTCCAGCTTCATGTCTCGGTTGCTGTCGAAGTATCTGGTGACAACAGACATCATCCATACTTGAGGATGAGGTCAGCTTCGCGCGCCACGCTGAGCGCGTCCGCGGGCAGCTGGCGCGCCGACCGCGCCGCCGCCATCAGCTCCTTCAGCTCCACGAACTCCAGCTTCATGTCTCGGTTGCTGTCGAAGTATCTGGTGACAACAGACATCATCCATACTTGAGGATGAGGTCAGCTTCGCGCGCCACGCTGAGCGCGTCCGCGGGCAGCTGGTGCGCCGACCGCGCCGCCGCCATCAGCTCCTTCAGCTCCACGAACTCCAGCTTCATGTCTCGGTTGCTGTCGAAGTATCTGGTGACAACAGACATCATCCATACTTGAGGATGAGGTCAGCTTCGCGCGCCACGCTGAGCGCGTCCGCGGGCAGCTGGCGCGCCGACCGCGCCGCCGCCATCAGCTCCTTCAGCTCCACGAACTCCAGCTTCATGTCTCGGTTGCTGTCGAAGTATCTGGTGACAACAGACATCATCCATACTTGAGGATGAGGTCAGCTTCGCGCGCCACGCTGAGCGCGTCCGCGGGCAGCTGGCGCGCCGACCGCGCCGCCGTCATCAGCTCCTTCAGCTCCACGAACTCCAGCTTCATGTCTCGGTTGCTGTCGAAGTATCTGGTGACAACAGACATCATCCATACTTGAGGATGAGGTCAGCTTCGCGCGCCACGCTGAGCGCGTCCGCGGGCAGCTGGCGCGCCGACCGCGCCGCCGCCATCAGCTCCTTCAGCTCCACGAACTCCAGCTTCATGTCTCGGTTGCTGTCAAAGTATCTGGTGACAACAGACATCATCCATACTTCCTTACAATTATTTTAACACTGAACACAGCAACGGATCGACGTGATTTTTTGGTATAGGTATCTAGGCTAGCTGAGAACTTGGAGAGTGTTATAGGCTACGTCGGTAGTAAATATCATTCGTCTATGGCTACGTAGGCTACCTTTTATCCTAGAAAAAAATTAATTTTCCCGCAGGATTTTAAAATAAGTTATACCGTGGAGTTAGGTTTTTAAACCTAACTCCACGGTATAACTTATTTTTTTAAGAAAACTGTACTGTATAATACAAATAAATCGGTTTTAATAACTGTCATTTCTGAAACGAACCACTAGGAAGTAGGCGTAGAACGCTCTTCCGACATCCACTTATTCCACACGTGAGTGGAGTGGTAAAGTTGGTGGTTCTTGAAAATTTTGTTCAAAGTATACCTAACCAAAGTGACCAACTGAGGGCTGTGGTTGACGTCCCGTTACATGAATGCACAATTAAGGCAGCTTTTAGGAAGATCACTCCTTCCTGGCGTATAGTGTAGCGTACCACAATACTTACATAAGCGACTACCACGACCGCTCTGTCATATAGGCGTATCGATTCAGAAGAAGATACCTATCCAAGACATGTGACATCTGTTCGGCACTGTAACTGACAATGTACCTGAAAATATATCTGCACCGTATCTCGGCGGGCACGCCCGTGTGCTGCGTGCGCGGCTCCAGCGCCGCCGCCCACAACAGCGCCTCCAGGAATGACAGGCCGCCGCGCCCGCTCAAGTCTGCTGCCCTGTGTTATCCATTTCATTTTATCTTCTTCTTCTTCTTTATCAACCGATAGATGTCCACTGCGCTGGACAAAGGTCTCTTGGATCTTCCGCAGGCCTCTGGCGCCGCCTGAATCCAGCGGCTCCCTGTGACTCGTTTGATGTCGTCGGACCACCTTGTGGGGGGTCTGCCAAGACTATGCTTCCCGGTGCGGGGGTTCGAAGGTATTATTAAGTATGTACAATCAATCAATACTTAGACAATCCAACAGCCAATAAACTTTGGGGCTCTGCTACTAGAATGGTGATCGCGCAACAGAAATCGCCGCTTTCGAAGTCCCTGATGATCATTTGTACAGACCGCCTCTAATGACTTGTTGAGAGCAGCTGGTCATTACGCTACAAGATCTCCCATACAATTTCCTTAAAAGAGTCTTGTTTCCAGTTGCATATATGCATCTGTGGAGACAACAATATTAAAACCGAATCTCTTTAAAAGGTTCAGGTAATGAGATTACTCCCAGAGTTGTTAGGAACAGCTACTGGTTCTGTAGGCAATTCTTGAAGTGTGTATAGCTATAGGCGTACATCTGCTGGGACGACAATATCAATCGGAATCACCTGAAGAGGTTCGGACACTGCGCCCGATCCCAGCCGTGCTCCACCATGAACTGCGTGAACACCGCCAAGCCCATGTACAGAGCGGGGTACACCATCGCCGTGAACTCGCGGTACAGCCGCATTTGATCTGGAACAACCCTCAATCAAGCAAGGCTTAAGGTTACATAGTTGCTAAATAATATTTGTCTGATAAGAAGGCTCAGGGTCACTCAGCGAGCGATGGAGAGAGCTATGCTCCGAGTATCCTTGCAAGATCAAATTAGAAATGAGGAGTTCCGTAGGAGAACCAAAATCACCGACAGAGCTTAGCGAGTCTGAAGTGGAAATTGGCGGGACATAGTTCGAGAGTTCGAAGAGCTGATGGTCGTTAATGTCCCAAGGTCCAGCACCTTGGGACACCAACGACCATCAGCAGCATCAGCATCAGCAACGCCGCCCGCCACGTTGACGCCGATCAGCACGTTATCCTCACAGATTGATATCTCTAACCGTCTCTCGTGTATCCAGCCGCCTGCAGCAGCTGGCAGTGCGGCGAGGCGAGCGTGGTGGCGCCGCCCGCCACGTTGACGCCGATCAGCACGTTATCCTCACAGATTTCCACCAGCATGTCCGTTTCCATGCCCTGCCGAGTGAGACATAGTTAGAAACTACTGATGTCATCGTAACATTATATGTCACCGCCTCAATCTACCTTACTTTACCTTAGTTTTGATACAAATTATCTTGGATAACTATATTATTATCAATGCTATGGTACAATCAAGTTGGTCTAGTGGTTTACATATTCAACTACGGAAGACGAGGTCCTAGGTTCTAAACTTGTAGGGAGTCAAGAAGGCGCACCGGGAAACACGCCAAGAGCAAGTACCGGGCGCCCTTCCTGTGCTTCGGCCCATATAACCGCGAGGTTGGAGGGGCCATGAGAGGTGGCGGGTCATCTGCGCGAAGAGCACGAGCTCCGGCGAGCGCAGTGCGGCGTGCGCGCGCTGGCGCTCCAGCTCCGACTCTGAGAACCACTGCAGGCGGCTGCGACACCCTGGGATTCCTTACAGAGTCGTCCTTGGGCACGTCTCCGTGGGTCATCTGCGCGAAGAGCACGAGCTCCGGCAAGCGCAGCGCGGCGTGCGCGCGCAGGCGCTCTAGCTCCGACTCTGAGAACCATTGCAGGCGGCTGCGACACCCTGGGATTCCTTACGGAGTCATCCTTGGGCACGTCTCCGTGGGTCATCTACGCGAAGAGCACGAGCTCCGTCGAGCGCAGCGCGGCGTGCGCGCGCAGGCGCTCCAGCTCCGACGCCGAGAACCACTGCAGGCGGCTGCGACACCCTGGGATTCCTTACAGAGTCGTCCTTGGGCACGTCTCCGTGGGTCATCTGCGCGAAGAGCACGAGCTCCGGCGAGCGCAGCGCGGCGTGCGCGCGCTGGCGCTCCAGCTCCGACTCTGAGAACCACAGCAGGCGACTGCGACACCCTGGGATTCCTTACAGAGTCGTCCTTGGGCACGTCTCCGTGGGTCATCTACGCGAAGAGCACGAGCTCCGGCGAGCGCAGCTCGGCGTGCGCGCGCTGGCGCTCCAGCTCCGACTCTGAGAACCACAGCAGGCGACTGCGACACCCTGGGATTCCTTACAGAGTCGTCTTTGGGCACGTCTCCGTGGATCATCTGCGCGAAGAGCACGAGCTCCGGCGAGCGCAGCGCGGCGTGCGCGCGCTGGCGCTCCAGCTCCGACTCTGAGAACCACAGCAGGCGACTGCGACACCCTGGAATTCCTTACAGAGTCGTCTTTGGGCACGTCTCCGTGGGTCATCTGCGCGAAGAGCACGAGCTCCGGCGAGCGCAGCGCGGCGTGCGCGCGCTGGCGTTCCAGCTCCGACTCTGAGAACCACAGCAGGCGACTGCGACACCCTGGGATTCCTTACAGAGTCGTCTTTGGGCACGTCTCCGTGGGTCATCTGCGCGAAGAGCACGAGCTGCGGCGAGCGCAGCGCGGCGTGCGCGCGCTGGTGCTCCAGCTCCGACTCTGAGAACCACAGCAGGCGACTGCGACACCCTGGGATTCCTTACAGAGTCGTCTTTGGGCACGTCTCCGTGGGTCATCTGCGCGAAGAGCACGAGCTCCGGCGAGCGCAGTGCGGCGTGCGCGCGCTGGCGCTCCAGCTCCGACTCTGAGAACCACAGCAGGCGACTGCGACACCCTGGAATTCCTTACAGAGTCGTCCTTGGTTCCTTACAGAGTCGTCCTTGGGCACGTCTCCGTGGGTCATCTGCGCGAAGAGCACGAGCTCCGGCGAGCGTAGCGCGGCGTGGGCGCGCTGTCGCTCCAGCTCCGACTCTGAGAACCACAGCAGGCGACTGCGACACCCTGGAATTCCTTACAGAGTCGTCCTTGGGCACGTCTCCGTGGGTCATCTGCGCGTAGAGCACGAGCTCCGGCGAGCGTAGCGCGGCGTGGGCGCGCTGGCGCTCCAGCTCCGACTCTGAGAACCACAGCAGGCGACTGCGACACCCTGGAATTCCTTACAGAGTCGTCCTTGGTTCTCTACAGAGTCGTCCTTGGGCACGTCTCCGTGGGTCATCTGCGCGAAGAGCACGAGCTCCAGCGAGCGCAGCGCGGCGTGCGCGCGCTGGCGCTCCAGCTCCGACTCTGAGAACCACAGCAGGCGACTGCGACACCCTGGGATTCCTTACAGAGTCGTCTTTGGGCACGTCTCCGTGGGTCATCTGCGCGAAGAGCACGAGCTCCGGCGAGCGCAGTGCGGCGTGCGCGCGCTGGCGCTCCAGCTCCGACTCTGAGAACCACAGCAGGCGACTGCGACACCCTGGAATTCCTTACAGAGTCGTCCTTGGTTCCTTACAGAGTCGTCCTTGGGCACGTCTTCGTGGGTCATCTGCGCGAAGAGCACGAGCTCCGGCGAGCGGAGCGCGGCGTGGGCGCGCTGGCGCTCTAGCTCCGACTCTGAGAACCACAGCAGGCGACTGCGACACCCTGGAATTCCTTACAGAGTCGTCCTTGGTTCCTTACAGAGTCGTCCTTGGGCACGTCTCCGTGGGTCATCTGCGCGAAGAGCACGAGCTCCGGCGAGCGTAGCGCGGCGTGGGCGCGCTGGCGCTCCAGCTCCGACTCTGAGAACCACAGCAGGCGACTGCGACTCCCTGGAATTCCTTACAGAGTCGTCCTTGGTTCCTTACAGAGTTGTCCTTGGGCACGTCTCCGTGGGTCATCTGCGCGAAGAGCACGAGCTCCGGCGAGAGCAGCGCGGCGTGCGCGCGCTGGCGCTCCAGCTCCGACGCCGAGAACCACTGCAGGCGGCTGCGGACACCCTGGAAATTCTTCACGTTGTTATGTTCACGTCATTGACTTCTCCAGCCAACAATTACCAGATACTCAGGTAAGTATAAAATTAAATAATAAATCGTCATCAGCAAGTCTACGATTTAACATTTAAACAAGCTCGAAAAATGTTCAAGGAAAGGAGTTCAACGAGCTTTAGTGCATCTTCGACGTCCGCAGCCTGAATTGGTTATAATTAACTGTATGCTTAGGCATACAATGGGGCAAATAAAAGACCAATTTTAGAAATTAGCTGCTATATTCTTGATCCGTTGACGGTAAGAAAACGAATGACATTTGACATTATAATATTATGTATAGTATTGTTAAACGCCTGTTCTGTATTAATAGCAAATATTGTAGCTCCTCCACTTCTATCACAACGAGACAAGGCGTTTGCGCCGAAACATAACTCACATTTCGTGGTTACGACTGTGGTCTCCTATTCGGGAGGTCGCAGATTTGATCCCGGGTTAAGTTAATTGCGTTTAAGAAATTAAATATCACATGCTTCAACGGTGAAGGAAAACATCTTGAGGAACCCTGCACACCTGAGAGTTCTCCATAATTCAAAAATTCAAAATTCAAAATTATTTATTTCATGTAGGCCAACCTGTGGCTCTTATGACACATCAAGATTCTACCACCGGTTCGGAAAGCGGATTCTGCTGAGAAGAGCCGGCAAGAAACTCAGCAGTTGCTCTTTTCAAAATAATCATTTTACAATATTAATAAGTAGCTATTACATTGTAATAAGTTTTTATACTATCTTGTGGGCAGCTGGATACCAAGCTGATTTAACCCGTGCATCTTTGTAAGAATAGAATATGACATTTCCACAAAACGTACGTACGTATAATGTTCTCGAAGGTGTGTGAAGACCGCCAATTCGCATTGGGCCAGCGCGGTGGACTACGGCCTATAACCCTTCTCTGAGAGGAGACCTCGCTCAGTAGTGAGCCGATGATGGGTTGATAATGATGATGATGATGATGAACTCACATTTCTAAACTTGGTCCGTTTCTTGACGTCAGGCTTCACAGACACCTTGTACACCGCGTGGTAGACGCACGGCCTGGGGTGGTTGGGCAGCCAGATCTTGTACAGGCGAATTGGGTGGCATTGCGACAACGTGTCCGTTCCGAATATCTGGAAAATGTGATTCTTTGGCAGACCGAAATAAATACCTTATTATGTAGGTATTTATTTCGGTCTTCCGCTTTCCTTTAAATTCCTTTTTATGTAACTACGACTACCTACTCGTACCTATTTTTATAAATAGGTTAATAATTTTAGTTTACTGATGAAACAGCAGATTAAGGCAGAGTATTATTACTCTGCCTTAATCTGCTGTTTCATGTGAAAATGTGATTCTTTGGCAGACCGAAATAAATACCTTATTATGTAGGTATTTATTTCGGTCTTCCGCTTTCCTTTAAATTCCTTTTTATGTAACTACGACTACCTACTCGTACCTATTTTTATAAATAGGTTAATAATTTTAGTTTACTGGCAGCAACAGCAGTAAACAGCAGACTAAGGCAGAGTATTATTACTCTGCCTTAATCTGCTGTTTCATCAGTAAACTAAAATTATTGGCCACATTATAATCCGTAGACCGTACTATTAGGTATATATAATATATGTATTTTTAGGGTTCCGAAAAAAAAACGGAACCCTGCTTTTATGATCGCATCGTTGTCCGTCTGTCTGTCCGTATGTTAAGGCCCTTTTTCTCAGAAACGGCTTGAGGTACTTAGTTGTTTATTTATACTGAATACAAAGGTCAATGTCTCTTTATGCTGTGAAAATTTCAAGTTAGTTTAACTCAATAAACGCTTTTCAAGGCGTATTTAAATTTTCCATACATAATTTTCAGTGACGTTTTTGCTCGCTTTTGCCATTAATTTAAATCTAGGCGTTTTATCTTAAAATAATTTAATTTTGTAATGTTATTTTAAAACGTAAAAAAAATTAAGATGAAATTAGGTACATATTATGTGTATACTCCCTTTCAAGTATGCATAGGTATATAGAAGTTAGTCGGTATGCTTTTGGAACTTCCCTCATTGTGGAAACACTGCATAAATAGCATAGTATTTACTGTATTGTAAATTTGTTTTGAAAAGAGCAACCGCCGAGTTTCTTGCTGGTTCTTCTCGGCAGGAAGGGCATTCCGAACCAGTGGTATATTCATCGACTATTAATTATACATACATACAAAAGCACTTGTAAAAGTTTATTTGAATAAAAAATATTTCTATTCTATTCTATTCTAGTGACTGTCAACTACGGAACCCTACACTGCGCGAGGCCTGACACGCACATTCACTTGACGATTCAAAGACACTTTGTAAAAGTTTATTTGAATAATATAGCCTTTTTAGAGTTCCGTAGTAAACAAGGAACCCTTAAAGTTTCGCCATGTCCGTCCGTCTATCCGTCCGTCCGTCCGCGGTTTAGCTCAGGGTCTATTGGTACAAGAAATCTGTAAACAAAAGTGGTGAAATAAAATTGTGAAAAATAATTTTTTTTAGGGTACCTACACGTAAAGTGGGGATGATTTTAAAGTGCTAAATATTAAAGTCAAATGACGTCGCCCCCCCCCACCCTCTGCCAGCTAAATGGTTGTTTTTTAGGATACGTGAAAAAATTCACCGCAGTAGTATTATTATATTATAAAGAACTATAAAGGAAAACTATCACGGCTAAGTAGGCTTCAACACTGTGTAGGAAGTGTAAGTTGCATATTTTGTAGTATATTCAATATTCATAAATAAAATATAAGCACTATCCTAGGTCAGCAATAATATTTGTGACTTGCAACTACGGAACCCTACATACTGCGCGTGGCCCGACACGCACTTGGCCGGTTTTTTATCTATTCTATTCATGACTCATGAAGTGTTTTTAGACCCTCCACCTCAAAGTTAATCTGATGCGCAATCATTTTCCAGCAGTTCTTCGCACTCTTGCTGGAGGGTATCCAATATTCGCCGTTATTCTCCTTAGTCAGCAGATAGCTGCGCTCGGCTGGGCAGTACACCATCAACGAAACCACGTCGGTAATGTCGTTGTAGTGTTTAAACATATTGCCGTGTCGATATTGATGTAACTTCTTCAAAGATAAGTAAGCTAAGGTATTTCAATTATTGATATGAGTAGGTAAGTTGAATTTTCGTATTAAAATAGGATGAGAATTTTTAGAGAATTTGTTTACATTTTGTAAGTACCTACCGGATCAATTTAGGATAATGACAGTCACAGAATAACAAACGGAGTGGTCAAAGACTGGTTAGAACTCCCTGTGAGTAGGTAATAACTAATAAATGTATTGTGTGGGTTAGAACGTCTTTGGAGTGGTCATATAGCATGGAAGTAGAGTAGTAGTACCTGGTAGTACCTAGTTCTTGACATCTAAAAGTCTTCAGCCTATTACATATTTAACTAGCGACACGCCCCAGCGTCGCACGAGTAATAGAGCATTATATTATGCATATATAATATTGTTTTTTCTGTCATAGGGTCACTTTGAAAAAAGCAACCGCCGAGTTTCTTGCTGGTTCTCGGCAGGAACGGCATTCCAAACCAGTGCGGTAGATTCATAGATTATTCAAAAGCACTAATTGTAAAAGTTTATTTGAAAAATATTTCTATTCTATTGCTATTCTATTATATTCTATCAGCTTGTTTTGTTACCGTGTTGAATATTGTGGATTTATTTTCGCGCGCGTTCGTTTTTATTTTGCGATAACTCCTGATATTCATTTAAACTAAATTAAGGTGGAAAGTATTATTGACCGAGCGAAGCGAGGTCTCTTAGTCTACTAGAATGAATTTGCACTTGTCCGTCCGTCCATCTGTCCGTCCGTCCGTCCGTCCGTCCGTCTGTCTGTCAGAGCCTTTAACTTTTGAATTACCGAACGTAATTACTTCAAAAGATAAATAATATGTAAACTGATAGCCTTCAGCCGAATATTGCATAAAACATTATAAAAATCTTTATTTCAGGGGGGCTCTCATAGAAGTGAATGCGAAGGAAAATATTTTTTGTTGCCTTTCATAGGCTTGCAATATATCGTTTTAAAGACAAAATATTTCTTATTTAATTTTTCCCTTAAAATTGACGAAATGGGGGGCTTTCAAAGTGGCGATTTTATACGCTCGCTTGAAGACGCTCTCTAGCAAAATCCGCTATGTATTTTCAAGCTGATTTTATTTTTTTATTTCACTTATATCCTGTACTTGAACAACAAATACTAAAATTACATGAATATTATAAAGAAACGAGATTATTTAATTTTTAATGGGCATCAGTAATTCATATAGCATCAACATAGCTTCACAATAATGCTAATAGATGGCGCAGTCATTATCTATTCCATGGAACTAGGAGATTACGACCATTACGACTACGACCTATCCCAAAAACAGTTTTGCGTCGACCATTATTAGTTACATAATTTATTACCATATTATTCAATTAAAATTATTTTTTAGTTAAATATCAAACTTCAATAAACTATTAATTACTACATTTTGTATATTTTCTATTTGCGTCGATAGATGACGATTTGTACAGATGCCCGTAACCCGGTTTCACTCGTTAGTACCTACATAATAATTCAATGTTTTCACTAATGTTCCCTAACCTTTACGGGCTACCTATGATAAGTTAGGTGATGATTTCTGTCAACTTATTTATCACGATCCTGTACGGGACACCTAAAAGGACATCGGGACGGATGTTAGGACTTAGGATTGTATTTAGGAGCTACCTACGTAAAGAGACTCCTACTTAGGGGATGATTTAGGTATGTTTGGTGAAAACGGGCATAATAATAATGTCAGTTTTGGTTATCATGTATCGATTGAATGTAGTGGTAGATTCATCGACTATTCAAAAGCACTTGTAAAAGTTTATTTGAATAAAAAATATTTCTATTCTATTCTATTCTATAATGAATAATCATGGGATACCGTTACAGCGAGGTCTCAGTTCGGGGCGAACCACTAGTTATAATGTGCATGATAGGCACCGTATCCGTCTAAATCAGTCTAAATAGATTTCCAAATAGCGGTGACCATTTTTTTAGAAGTTAAAATGGGTAACAACACCCTGTCTAGTAGTGAAAACCGCATGAAAATGCGTTCAGTAGATTTTGAGTTTATCGCGAACAGACAGACAGACGCGGCGGGGGGACAACTGCTGAGTTTCTTGCCGGCTCTTCTCAGCAGAATCCGCTTTCCGAACCGGTGCAGGTAGAGTCATGACTCATGACTCATGACGTGATAAATATATATGAACCACAAGTTGGCCTACGTGAAATAAATAATTTTGAATTTTGAATTTATTTATTTTTGGGGGACATAATTTATGTATAATATCTACATAGTGATTATTAATTTTATTCATTTATGTAGTACACTAATTTTATTGATACTATACAAATTTAACTACTAGAGCCATCTGTTGACGATTCTGAAAACTAAGTGGTGTTTTAACACTGTAACTGTTCCGAGTTTGGTACCAAAAACAAGAAGCGTGAGTTTGGGCCAGTTTTTGTATGCATAATTGCCGCTAGATGTCAATGCTGATTTTCAAATATTAATCTTCAATTATTTAATAATATAAAGATAAAGACACACTATATTGTCTTAATAAATGTAGTTTGTTTTTTAAATCTTCTAGGGAATAATTGTAAAGAGACACAGTTCTTATTATGGAGATACTTACATGTATTTCCATGATTTTTATGCCCTTAATTTTTTTATCGATTCAAATAAGTAACTTTTCTTTTAGGTAGGTATATATACCTAAGCTTCGCCATAATAACAGCTGTTGCATTTTATCCGGCATTAATATTCCCATTATTGAAAGAACCGGAAAGAATAAATTTTTGTCATACATTCCTAACTCGCGCTATCGAAGTTTTTAAGTGCTAAGGGTATATAACACAATCAACCGTGCCAATTGATAGGGAGTCCGTTTCTACTCAGTAAAGCAGTATCGGCGGAGAGCTGTTCTAAATCTTCGAGCCCGGTCGCGCAGCTATAGGTGGGGTGGCTGTAACGCGACTGCGATGATGCCTCAGAGTTTCTACACTCTTGATAAACAAAGCAAGCTCCTGAGATCTTCTCTCGCAGCCTCAATCTTAGCAGGAAGCACAAGATTCCGCTCGATTCGTCCAGGAATGCTTCCTCGCTCCTACTGCAGTAGAAAATTTGTCTCCCTTTTGCTATGGAAGACTTTTGCTAGAGACACTCTGCTAGAGTGGTAACTAGCCACGACAAGTCTAGTGACGGTAGAGTGACGTCGCGTCTCGACAAGGGATTTACCGTTCCGGATTTTATGGGTAGATAACTTAAGGGTTTATATTTTAAACTACTGTACGGTCTATGTCGAAACCATAAAATTCGCACTTTCTCATTAGTGTGCGGTCCTGAACCGTACAACTTCTATGTCCCCTTCCAAGTTAACCTGCTACCGACTTAAAACTGCTTCGTCACTTAAAACACTTACCACTGGTGAAATCGCAGTTAAGGCTGTGGTTAAGGGCTATCTTGTTACCTGTTGCCGAATAAATGAGTAAATAAATTGGTTAGGTACATAAATGTTTGTGTACCTACCTACTGATGTCTGTAGCTTGTGAACCTACAAATAAATATAATTATTTGTAAAGCAATGCTTGTAAGTTATAACCAATTTGCATAAAAATTACTGAACTAATTTTGATGCTATTTTTTGTTTAACATATTATATAAATTAGTATGTATTACCTAGTATGTAAGTAAAACCTAGCTTTTACTTCAGAGCAGTTAATTTATCTTTTTTAATTTTTAGGGTTCCCTACCCAAAGGGTGCTAACGGGACCCTATTAATAAGACTCCGCTGTCCGTCCGTCCGTCTGTCAGCGGGCTGCATCTCGTAAACCGTAATAGATAGACAGTTGAAATTTTCACAAAGGTATTGTGTATTTCTATTGCCGATAACAACAAATAACAATAAAATTAATTATATTTATATATAAATATATATGCCCGAAAAAAATATATAAACACCGATTTATAATGCGGTTTGTAAGTTGTGACCAAAACAATCGAGCATTTTTTAGGGTTCCGTACCCAAAGGGTGCCAACAGCCAACGGGACCCTATTACTAAACCTACGCTGTCCGTCCGTCCGTCCGTCTGTCAGCGGGCTGTATCTCGTAAACCGTAATAGATAGACAGTTGAAATTTTCACATATTGTGTATTTTTATTGCCGCTAAAACAACAAATAATAAAAATTAAATTAAATTAAAAAATAAAAAGGGCTCCCATACATGCAAAAGGAGTCGAAATAAAATTTTATTTTTTTATCCTGGCATGTGGGATGTCATTGACCAGAGCTTATTAAGTGGAGTTTAAATATATATTTTTTTATTTTTTAGCTACAATTTTGAAGAAAGGGGGGCCATCAAAGTTGTCGGTTTTAGACCAATTTTGTTAGGGGGTCTATCACAAAAACTAAAATAGTTAGGAATCTGAAATTTTGGTATATTATGTACTATATAGTGTATTTAGGCAACAAACACTGAAAACACCGATTTATAATGCGGTTTGTAAGTTGTGACCAAAACAAACGAGCATTTTTTTCCCGCTAATTTAGTACTTTCTAAGAACTAAGATATCTTAATATGTATCTAGTTTTTAAAAAATGATTTGGTCATATGTACGGACCTAAAAGAGCGAGACCCGACTCGCACTTGGCCGATTTTTTCCCTATATGCTAATTTAGTACCTACTTTCTAAGAACTAAGATTTAAATATGTATCAAGTTTTAATAAATGTTTTGTGCATATGTACGGAACCCTAAAAGAGCGAGGCCCGACTCGCACTTGGTCGATTTTTTCTCATTACAATCATAATAATATTTTCAACGATGTAATAATATTACCTATTCTTAATAATATTATAAACAACAATGAAAGTATTCAGAAATGCCATTTCCTTTTAATTAAGGTCAAGGGGAGTAAGAGAAACGGTGGGGTAACAGAAACACAAAGCTTTATCTAGCAAACTATGCAGTTTATCGAAATTTGCTATCAGTCGATAAAACAGTATTGTCGAAGTGGTTTAAATTTTTTTAAAGAGATGTCGCTGCGATAATTCTTCAAGGTTATATTAAAGAAAGAAATTTGCCATTTTTCAAAACTCAAAACACGAGTTAGACACGATTTTATTTATTGCTTTTTTTAAAGTGATTTTATACAGTTTTCAACAGTTTTTTGTGGTAAGTACTTAGAGTAATATATAGATTTAATGTTCCAATTGTTTTTTCTGTCTTAAACGTTCAGTTAATTAATTTAAGACATGTTAAAGATTCTAGTCACTAAAAGTTCCGAGTGGGAAAGTGAAACAGAGATGAGCGGGGAAGAGAAACATATGTTTCACTTCCCCCATTTTCAGAGATTACCAACCTTCTTTAAATTATATATATGTTATTTAAAAAAAACTAATATTTGATTATAGGTCATCTTGTGTCTGCCACACCAAATTTATTAATTTTATTGGTGAAAGCAAGAATAGAGAAAGATGTAAAAATATTGTAAACACGATGTTAGCTATGTTATTGAACTAAAAAATTAATAAATTTAGAACTTACTCAAAATTTGTTTTGGTTTACTACCCCTGACTTGGCGACTATGTTTCACTTACCCCATTTTCAGTTTTTTCCATTTATTTAAGAAATTAGACCATATAGCCATGCACTGAGACTCGTTATCGATTGAGGCAATTAAAGATGCCATTTTAGTTGTTGAAATAGTTCTATAGGCTTCATATTTATAGAGTTCTGATCATAGTTTCACTTACCCCATTTCGGGGGTAAGTGAAACAAAACCATAGTCTACTTTTAATGAATAATTTTGTCGTTTTTTGCACGACTAGAGGGCTTGAAGATCATGTCATAAGAAAGCCGATTTAATGAAGAGTATATAGCATTTATTGTTATTCAAATTGACAATCTTTTTACTGGCTAACAGGTCATTTTCTAGAAAAAGCAGTAAAGTATGTTTCACTTACTCCCCCTGTCCTTATAATAATGTATATTATTATGTAATATGTACATAATAGAATAACATTAAAATAATACTACTAATAATAAAACTAAGTACTAATAATACTTAGAAATAAACATAGAAATTAAGTTTCACAATTTATAAGTTGTAGGGTATTGATCAATACTCGGCAGTGTGTAATAGGTTTATATGTATGTAGCGTGTGACGTAGTGATCACGCCACCTTTCCAGACTGCTTGCCGTTTTGTGATTGGACGAATTCCCCACCCAGAATGAAAACACGGCGCATTCAACATGTCCAGTGATGTGCCTATTAATCGATACTACCATGTGGACTTAATCGAGTAAAACACGAATAGTTCGTTTCTGTTTCAATAATATCTTTCTTTACTAAACTTCTTAAAATATGAAAAAAATAATGAAACCAATCTTGCACCACATACATAGGAGGCGTGTTCGTATGTAACCAGTAACCACAGACCAATAAGCGTGCAACACAAATAATATTTTAATAGTATCAAGGTGAATCGATGTATATTCGATACATTGGAATCAAAATACTGACGTTGTTAAAACTTTCAAAGTTGGTACATTACTAGGAAGATTTGTATTTGTAAGTTCTGCTAGTGTTTATCAAGTTAAATTTAAAATTCGGTGATAATTTACAAGTGATATTTACATTGCGAAGATTGGAGCTAGAAAACCAGCGGTAAGTCTATGATTTACTATTTACAACTCCCATAATTACACAAAAAATGCGGGTTTCTTTCTATGACGATTTTACGCTTATTTACAAGATAACCTCTATTTTGCGCTTAAATATTGTTGCGTTTAAATGTTGAGAATACCTATTAATTCTCTTAAAGTATACCCAATAGGTATAATTTAATGAACCTACGTTGTTAAAAATAACTTATATTGTGTCTTAAGTAATTGCTATTTTTCGTTATAATCCGGTAAAAAACTAATTGCGCACGCGAAATCTACCCACTTTTCTAAATTAATGTGTTAATTACTTACTTAGATTATTTTTGTAAGGTAAAGCAGCTCTAAGCCTCGAATCCTTATTTTATTTAAAAACGTTTACATATTAACCCTTTATACCCTTTTACCCTTAGACTATTTACAATGTTAAAATCTCTAACTATATTCTTTACACCTTTCCTACTGATTCTATTTGATCCGTGTATAAATATCATTGATTTGATCATACTATAATTTGCAATTTTACAAAATAAAATTAAGTAGTAAGTACTTAATTTGATTTGATTTGATTCGGAACCAGTTGTAGTCACTTGATGATCCAAAAACACTTTTTTTTAGTAAGTAACATTGGAAAAGGTTTTTTGAATAAAAACTTCTATATTTTAAACACATATCTATAGATAATATCTATTGGTGCATTGCCCTTATATTTTTTAAGAACATCTTTTTAAGCTATTTACCTATACCAACATATATCCAGATTTTTACATATTCAAAACCTTGAATATTATTAAGTTCATTAAATAATTTATCCTTGAATGTGTCCTTAATATCTCTGGGATATAAATTATGAAGAAGGTGACACAGCACCTGAAAATACATGAAGAAGGTATGCAAAGTTATTTTAAGTCAACAACTCAATTAAATACAATACTTTCATACATTATTTATTAAACTTTGTACAAATAAGATAATAATACATCCATTGTCTGGAATGCACTTTGTCCGCTCTTTGATAAGCAAAATAAAAAATTAATGTCCCTATCCCTTGTGACAAGATAACCGTATCACTCCAGAGTCCAGACAGCCCTTCCAGGCTTGTGATAAGGTATCTTTGACCTTCGGGAGATAGAAGGGATGAAGTTCACAAGCAACTGAATAGTTGCTTTAACTGTCTTTGCCTCATGTTGTCTGCATGGATTTAAGTTAATAATGTATTATACGAGTATGTACCACAATAATTGTTTTTATGATGTGGATATTTTGATCCAGTTGCATGGACCGTGGTCACGACAGGACCACGGTCCATGCAACAGAGTCTGTTCAGCAGGGTTCCAAATTATCAAGATAATTACGCTTCTTGATAATTATCTGATAATTATCGGATAATTACCGGATAATTATCACCAGTATAAGAAATTAATTTGTTAGGTATATTGTTTCATAACTAATGCATTATAGGTTTGAATTCTAACAAAACAATAAAAACAAAATTTTTTTAGGAAAAACTAAGAAATTTACCGTATTGTACAAAAAGAAGGTTAAAACTTTTAAAAAATATTGAAATACATGTTTACACATATATTTAAAGTGTGTATAGTGCCACAAACCTTTCTTGTCCAGTGGTCACTATACTATAGTTGTACTAATTTTATTCTTCACCACAGGTATAGGTTTTGAATGGTTTCCAGTACGGCAATTGCCATATCAAGAACAACACTGACACGTTCGAACTTCGAATACAGTTCACTTTCACGAGCGCAATTTTTTGTTATTATCAATCGATAATTATCCATCTGTAATTATCACGATAATTATCATGATAATTATCGTGATAATTATCATTGATAATTATCCTTTCGAACCCATTGCAACTGGATCGAAATCATAAAAACAACAATTATTGTGGTACATACTGATTTATTACATTATAATTATGTCATTGAACCACAGAAAATCGAGAAATCGTGAGCGCTGGCATCCTTACGTGGTTGAAATCCAACCTGCTCGCACGAAGCGCTTCAGTTCAACGTTTCTGAATCGAACCGCTAAGGTGTGGAACGCACTTCCAACATCTGTGTTTCCGGCCACGTATAACCTCAGTACCTTCAAGGCAAGAGTGAATAGGCATTTTATAGGCAAGCGCGCTCCAACCTAGACCTCATCAGTGCTGTCCAGCATTGATTGTCGTCAAGCGCGAGCCTATCCCGCAATAAAAAAAAAAAACAATCATCATAAGTCTAAAATCTTTATGGATTTAAGTTATTTGTAAATCCTACAGCTTATGGAAACTCTGTTTTCCCAGCAGTGCGATTGTCTAACAATGAATGCATCAGTGTGATGATTCCAATCAGCTCTGATTGGCTTGTACTCTCTTTTTTTTTTTTATTCAATCACAAGCTAGTCCTTGACTGCGATTAAACCTGATGGTAAGTGACAATAGAATAGAATAGAGATGTTTTTTATTCAAATAAACTTTTACAAGTAATTTTGAATCGTCAATGAGTCTACCACTGGTTCGGAATGCTGTTCCTGCTGAGAAGAACCAGCAAGAAACTCGGCAGTTGCTCTTTTCAAAATACTTTTACAATATACTTAATAGATATTATTCTATGTAGGCAGAGTTTCCACAATGAGGGGAAGTTCCACAAAAGCATACGTAATTATTTCTAATTATAATTCAACACATGTTAAGACGGGCAGACAGAAAGTAGCCCCATTGCCGCTGGTGGCACCCGTTCACGAGCATGACGCATGACCCAGCCATTGCTTCGCTCAACCATATTTGAGCGAACACAATGCATTATAAGATGGTAGCGAGCTAACTTGGAAGGGGTATGGCAGTGACCATTCAACCCATACCCCTAATTGGTTTCTACACACCATCGTGCCCGAACGTGAAATCTCTTGGCAGCACATCTTTGGCGGTAGGGTGGTAACTAGCCACGGCCAAAGCCTCCCACCAGACCAAACCAGAGACAATTCAGACATTATAAATTTCCAAATTTACCCTGCCGGGAATCAAACCCGGGACCTCCCAGTTATAAGACAACAGCGCTCACCCCTGAGCCAGTGAGGTCGTCTTGCTATTTTTTAAAAGGTTTAGATGCATTAAGCAAATAAGTACCTAATAAATTCAGCCAATTGGAGGTGCTTACGATCACCACACCAATGCAATCTTTGTTAGACTATATTCCACTGCTGGTGTATCCGATTTGCATTCTTTGGGATAGTTTATTACTACCTTGTGAGTTGTGACACCTCAAATTGGGTATTTGACTGATATTTTTTATTCATTTAAAATAACATTTTGAAATATTATAACACAATGCCATTTCTCTTTTTTAAATATCTTTACTAGTCTCGGAATTATAAACTGTTTTACTGTGACTGTATCTGTCTCTTTCTAAAAAGAAATTCTGTATGGAGCTGGTGAACTGTGACATCACAGTTCAGTAGCACTTTCTCTGTCTAACATGAAATTTTAAAGCTCTGTAACTTATTTACCAATTTATTTTCTGTTTTTAAAAATGTTATTCTTAGAACGCTATAAATTCGAATAATAACCACAATAGGGTATTTGACTGCTATTTTTTAAATATTTCAAATAAAGCCTTTAAATATTATAACACAATGCCATTTTTCTTTTTAACCGTCTTGAAAAAAGGAGGAGGTTCTCAATTCGTCGGAATCTTTTTTTATCGTTTGAGCGGTTTTTAAAATATCAACAATAAATTAAATACTTTGTATAGTGTAATGTAGTAAAACGGGAGTTTGAAGTCAAAGTATTATTTACATTTTCGATTTTAGTTAATGAATATCAAAATTTTGACAAAAGTCCATTTGAGACTGTAACTGACAGATTGATGCAGCTTATCGAACTATAACGCATGGAAGTGTTTCATTTTTAGTAAGTCTTTAAAGGCCGACTACGCAGTATCGTCGCGTTAGTACGACGAGCTCGCACAAAATTATTAAAATTTGACATTATGCCCGATTAATCAAAAACTATTACTTATATTTAAAAATAAATAAAAATCTGTTTTAGAATGTACAGGTAAAGCCCTTTCATATGATACCCCACTCGGTATATATAGTTATTTTACTTTAATTTCAAACTCCCGATTTTCCCCCTTTTTTAATAAAACTAAAAATAATTTTTGATCTTTTTTACTCCAATGTTGTTGGGCCACTATTATACACAACTATTCCAAATTTCATGTCGATAACTTTATTAGTTACTAAATTAATCGACTGTGACGGACGGACGGACGGACGGACGGAGAGTCTCACCGTAAGGGTTCCATTTTTACCATTTTGGTACGGAACCCTTAAAAATGACGTACCTACAGCGCTGTGAAAAGGTGTCATTATTCATCACAATAACCATCAAAAACGTAATTATCAGTACCACAGACTGTATCAGAAAATAATTCACGGCACTCACACATTCATTTGTTGTTTTGAGCCTACTATGGAGCGGAACTTTGTTAGTTTCTGTTCTAAGAATTATAGTGCGATGATGCAGCTTTTCCGCAATCAACCAACAGGCCTCATGAGGATGTCTCAGATCCATCACTGGCAGAAATAAACAACTGAAAATCGTCGATAAATATTATATCAGTATCGGATGTTCCCTAGTTTAACCTTTCGCATAGTAGCAGTGATAGCCTAGTGGTTAGGACTGTGGTCTCCTATTCGGGGGGTCGCAGGTTCGATCCCGGGTACGCACCTCTGACTTTTCGGAGTCAAGTGCGTTTAAGCAATTAAATAGCACTTGCTTCAACGGTGAAGGAAAACATCGTGAGGAAACCTGCAAATCTGGGAATTCTCCATAATGTTCTCGAAGATGTGTGAAGTCCGCCAATTCGCATTGGGCCAGCGTGGTGGACTATGGCCTATAAACCTTCTCTGAGAGGAGACCTGCGCTCAGTAGTGAGCCGTTGATGGGTTGTTAATGATGATGATATAAAAATGTTCTAAGGTTGAAACAGACATCAAATAAATTAAAGCCCAACCTACGAGTAAGTTGGTAAATAGTTACTTATAATTTGGCGCACTGCCATGCACTCCGCGTTTGAACTCGCGCCCTCACCCTATGCGCTTACATTGCGCCTATCTTTCTTCGACTTATTTTTGTAAAGCCGGGCCGTAAAAAAGTTGTTTCGAAGTTGACGGTGTGATAGATCCGTGCCTCGGAGACCACGTAAACCCGTCGACCCTGTGCCTGATCTCTCTCCGGTCGTGTCGGATTGCTGTCCCGTATGAGAGTGTGAGAATAGAGCATTAGCTGTTCATTTGCTGCCGCAATCTCGAAAAAGCCACTGCTTTTTTGCTTTTAAAATCACTATTTTAACTTCAGTTAGACCCTTTTGAAAAATATGTCAAGGTTTCACCTTGACATATTTTTTTTGAAAAAGTAGATTTTTAAGATTTAAAATAATGGTGCAGCAACGCAAATGAACGAACTAGATCGCGTACACACTTGTGCACTATAGTAACTTCTGCGTAGTTGTCTGGTCTATGTTTAGAATCATCATCATCATCATCATTACCAACCCATCAACGGCTCACTACTGAGCGCAGGTCTCCTCTCAGAGAAGAGTTATAGGCCATAGTCCACCACGCTGGCCCAATGCGAATTGGCGGGCTTCACACACCTTCGAGAACATTATGAAGAGAACTCTCAGATGTGCAGGTTTCCTCACGATGTTTTCCTTCACCGTTGAAGCTAGTGATATTTAATTGCTTAAACACACTTAACTTCGAGAAGTCAGAGGTCGACCCGGGATCGAACCTGCGACCCCCAGAAGAGGGGACCACAGTCGTAACCACTAGGCTATCACTGCTTCATTACGTTTAGAATGGCTGCTGTGAAATTCGGACGGAAGTAAGTCTAATTTCAAATTCAAATAGTACTTAATTGCAAGCATCGCGTGTTTCGCAGCGAGGTCTATTTTCGTCCGGGACGGGACATTGGACTTCGCCCCGGTCCATTATCCCATCGCGTTCCGACTCCCGAGTCCCGACTCTCCCGGCGCTCCAGGCGACCGAGTATCGCCTTCCGTTATCCACTATCCGCTTGTATGGCCACCATGTTATAGGGATTTGCGGGACAGTCCATTTTAATTTCTTTTTAAATACTTGCGTGTCAAAAATTGCGGGTATCGAATCCACATCTCTCTGGAATCGCACCCTGAATGTGTTGGCCAGCAGCCCCCCGATTGTCTAAAAGTTATTCCATTGATCGTATTCGTATTCGATGACATTAGCGTCGAAGTAAAATAATCCTAATAATAATGATTGTAAATCAATATTTAAAATATAAATTAAGTTGTAGTAAATTGTGTGAATCAATATTTAAAGGCACAAATTCAGTACAACCGATTCTAATATGGAGCGTATCGTATATACGTAATCATATAAGAATGCATACACGAAATTGAGCTCTAATTCAATACTGTTATGGTTCATTTTACTTTGACGATAATGTCATCGAATACTATAGCGATCAATGGAATAACTTTAGACATTCGCAGGACAGTTTACACTATAGATACAGCCACGGTCGAACTGTCTGTCAGCGCCGATATTAGTGATGTTCTAAATTCAATCAGTTTAATAAATATTGTCACACATCACATGCAGTTACATAATAGTAGATCTATTTTTCAAAGACCTCATTACAGTGGAACTCTTTTGAAACGAACAATGCTACAATGATTTTACTGCATTTTTATCTTCGACATTTTGTTCTTTTATTGCTTTTACTGCAATCCAACGAGACATTGTCGTCGTAATCTATACGCATCTTTATATTTTAAGTCAAGTTTCGAAAATTCAATAATATTTGGCAATGAACAGCGGTTTAGTAATTTCTCTTGCAGAATTGAACTAGACAAAGGAGGTTGGCGTATTTTGACCCAGCATTTTTAAAAACCGTTCAGATTCAGAAATCATTTAATTTTAATTAATATTTTACAGAGTATTTTTCTGTGTAAACCCGATATTTTTAGAAGATGGGGATCAAAAATATAATTATTCACAAGTACATATTATAAATAACCGTTACATGGCAATACAAGTGAATTCTTTTTTCTCCCAACTTTATTTGATAGACTTTGATGAATTTTTTTGTTAGAATGGTTTACTAGAATAAGCATAAGAAGTTAGATTCCTGAACGTGGGCTTGAGGCCCACGGTTCAGTTCGTCTGGGTCAGAAGCTCTATGGAATTCGCCAATCTCCTTTCTAGAAGTACCTTAGGTAAATAGTATTTAATAAACTTCTGCTAAGAGACTTGTGACATTGACATTGATAGTAACAATGTTTATATTTAAGTGCAAGCGCGAATATAAATACATAACACTTTAATTAACTAAAGATAATAAATTAATTACATACTAGATTAAAGATGTTATTTATTGCCAATTATATAATAATCTAAATTATCAGGTACTTTTATTCTTCTCAATCGGTCACTCTTGACAGTGGTCGGGGCTGCTGAGATGTGATCTCGCGCGATGCTTCTCCACTTGTGGTGGTCAGCGTTGCTGGAGCACACCATCACTGTCGTCTGCATCTCTTTAACCTTTGTCTATACAGTTTTCTTATTTCCTATTTTCCTGAGTCAAGATCTTGTGCATCATGGTTGCCCTGTCACGACGTTCCTATCTTAGGTCATTCCTCAGACACTTCACTATAGTCTTACGCGTGTAGGAGTCATCCCGATAAAAAAGACTTAATCGTCATTCTCGCTCATTGGATCTTATTCCCATGTTTTAGAGATTTTTTTTCTCTGCACGGTGTCTACTGCCTTAGTCCTAGATTATTGTATCCGTAGCGAAGTACCGGCTGTGATTATTGGTATTTATGCTATTTTATGTCATTAGTCTTTGTCAGTGATTTTCTGTGCCAGAATACAGTAGGAGGGTAATTCTTTCAATATTTGTAAAGTGTATAATAGGACAGGCCATCAGTATTTATTACAGTACGATACGCTTGCGTTGGGATTTCACTTCCTTTAACAATTTAGGCTAGTAGTCTAGGCAATGAAGCTAGTGGACCCCAACATCAATTCCTCAGGCGACGAAACTTTACAGAATGATAAAGTATCAGTAGTTAAACGTATTTTATAAATATCCAAAAAAAAATTAGAACGGAAGTTAGGTATTTTTACCTAAACTCTTTTATGCTTAATATCTCAGTTCGGCAAAATGCTCGGTCAAAACTTTCTTCACCTGAAACATTCATGTAAAGTCTAGAAACAAAATATAAAATATCCAAAATATACTCCTAGTCGAAACCACCAAATTTTGAAAAATACGTTTTTTCAATGTAACTTGCAGCGAAAAATTGCTCTGTGAATTTTTTTCACTGGAATGTCCTTTTATAGCCGTTTTGTACCTACAACTTGAAAATCCAAACAATATACCAAGAGACTATATTTTTTTCAAAAACTACCCTTTTACTCACAGTGCAAAATTTCTCCATCCATTTTTTTTATTGATATGATTACAATTATTTTTTTTGTATCAAGTATCAAAATATCCAAAAAAATAATCAAGCGCATTAAAAACTATAAAATTTTAGAAAGAAATATTTTATATATTTTAATCCATCAAGGGAAGCAGGAGCGTGGTGAGTTGACGTAATGGTCCGGGAGCCAGTGACAGATTTTCATGACCAAGTCCCTAAAACTTAACTTAAAACTTCGTGAAATGCATTAGGGATTTACATTATGAATATTCGCGACCGTCAGCTGCGACTCCGTGGGTGGGGCGGGCAGTGGCAGCCTCCAACGCATGGAGAAAAAAAAAGTTTTTTAGTCATTTCCTCCCATTTGAAAATTTGTCAGATATATAGAAAAGAAATAAAGTCAGCTGACCATAACATGGTCCACCATGGAGGCTGCCACTGCCCGCCCCACCCACGGAGTCGCAGCTGACGGTCGCGAATATTCATAATATAAATCCCTAATGCGTTTCACGAAGTTTCGCTCGAGAGGAAATAAATGACCGAATTTGTACCTGGCTCCCGGACTATAACGAGACTTTATCTATTCAGTGACGAGACTGACATTAGTATCTGCCTTTTGTGACGCGAGCCAGTACTCGATAATCGAATGTATGTCGTAGAGTCGACAGTTCAATTTTCAATCAAAAACTGTTGACAACTACAGTGACTGTGTCGGTCAAATGGTTCTGAACCATATTGTCATGGTATTAAAGCGAAAAATCGCACGCAGGTCTAAAACTAGTTTAAATGCTGAGACAAAAACTGCTTTAAGAGTGTATAATAATTTGCAATTTTGTATTTTAAGTAATTTGTAATTAGGTAAAAAATAGTACGTCGTCAAAAGTACGTCGCGCGTCTATCACTCTATTTCTCACTCACGAGAACACAATAATTTGCCATCCCGCTCGAAAAGGGGCACGAAATCCATATCATAGCGACATTACTGCACAATTTTAAGGGCGCTAATGCAAATCCGTTAAACTATTGGAGTTTTCGGATCATTTTGTAACTAATTCGAACAAAATACAATGGAACTAAAAACTACAACACAGAGATTGGTCCTTTATCTCCAATTTTTGGTTTTGGTTTGGTGAAAAATCTTTCTTTTTAGTACTATAAAAATGATTTTTCGTCACCTCTTCACACCGAAAATTGATGATTTAGGAGCGAGTTTAGGTTTAGGTACATTTTTTCTGCATAACATACCAATTTTGAAAAGAGCTGACTTTCTTGCCGGCTCTTCTCAGCAGAATCTACTTTCCGAACCAGTAGTAGAATCATGACGTGTCATAAGAGCCACAGGTTGGCCTACGTGAAATAAATTTGAATTTGAAAGAAATGGATATTATTATTTTATAAGTTGTTATGGCTATTTTTAACTGACTCCAAAAAAAGGAGCAGGTAATCAATTCGACGTTTTTTTGTGCCGATGTTACTCCATAACAAGGAGTGAGCAGGAGCGTGATGACGTCACGAGACCCGACTTTGTCTGCCCACGGCGACGTGAGCCTGTAGATGTCCAACGAGTGCAATCTCTGCGCGCGCAGTTGGTCCGAACCAACCGAGTATGACCGAGTATACTTACTCGTGGTTACTCGTATTTCGTTCGACTAAGAAATTAGAAACGGCCATTAGTGACCAAGGCGATCATTGTTATTAGCAAATTTGTTTGTTGTTGTACGCGTAATCGTTATGGAAAAATTTTGTATTTTGTGCAATAAGAGCTTTGCCGGCTTAGAGAAAGTTACAGTGAAAAAAAAGGAGTTGAAACGATTAAAAAATGCAGCATAAAAAGGGGCGACGGATTAGAGCACAAGCTTCACGGATTAGAAGAATTAGACTTACACGTCTCTTGCAGAAAAGCATACATAAACGATAATATGATCAAATCATTTTTAAAAAAGAAAAGACTTAATTCACAAGAACCATCTTCAGAGTTTGATTACAATTCCAAATGTATTTTCTGTAATGAGAATGCCGATGTGAACAAATCAAATAATGAAGTAGTACATAAATATAATTGAATTTTTTTACGACAATTATTTAAACATTTTTTGGAGTTTACTCCTTAAGAATCGATTTTAGCAGCCTGGTATGAGAAAAATCCGGACAGTAAAATCAATTTATCAATGACCTTGTTACGTTTTTCACAACGTTGAAATTTCTACCCTAACGTTGAGTAAATAAGGTTGGTTTTCGCTTGAGTTGTCGAATGCCCGTGTCACGTTTTTCACAACGATGCAAATTTCTACCCTAACGTTGAGTAAATAAGGTTAGTTTTCGTTCACAACACCGTACGGAGTACAACACCGTGGCTATTCAAATAGTTTACACATAAGCCGAAAGATGGCGCTGATCTACATGTGAACGAAAGCCAACCTTGTTTACTCAACGTTAGGGGTGGAGATTTGCATCGTTGTGAAAGGCGTACAGTAGTAGGCGTTGTGTGTAGCGCGGGCATTCGACAACTCAAGCGAAGACCAACCTTATTTACTCAACGTTAGGGTAGAAATTTCAACGTTGAGTATGAAGTAAACTCCAGTTGTGCGTCGTGAGCTGACTCACACAATTTTTTTTTTCACTTACAATTAAGACGGAAGCTCGAGAAAATTTTGTTAGTTAACAATTGTTTAACTTGTTGAAAAATTTACTTTAAGTAAAATTTCCAACGAGAATAAATTATTTATAGTGTTCAAAACACACCATAATTTTTTCAAATTTTTAAAAAAATATTCAATACCTTAAATAAATTAATTAATGTGCCGTACTCGCTTTTGACGCCGCGCGCGCAACCTAAAAATGTCGCGCGCAGACCTATTTTCAGCGTTAAATTAAAATTATAAATAATGGAGATAGAGTTCCGGGAGTTCGGAGTTTTTTATTGAAAATTTCCTCTTCTTTTAGAATCTTTTTTTTGAAATTTCTTAAATATTAATAGTTTATGAAATATTGGCAAAAAACGAAATGCCATTTTTTTTATCTTTAATTGTTTATAACTTTTGCAATTTTTTATGTGCTAATACACGCTTTTGGAACATTTTTCGTGGCGTCATTCCGGATCCAATGAGCTATCGCACATAATTTTAAGACCAGTATCTCTATTTTGTACCATTTTGAACTTATCAACTAGACTATTAGAGCCACTTTATGAGCAAGTGTGTTGAAAAAAAAGTTTTTAGTTTCTACACATTATGTTGACATTGGGCGTGTTTTTATGCTCGCCCGACTTCAGAATGAGGCATTAGAATTGAAAAGTTGGATCCAGAAAGTATTGGGGAACCATCTCGAGAATTTCTTCTAGCAAGTGAAATAAAAATTATCCAAATCGGTTCAGAAATCTCGAAGAAACCGCTGTACATACAACACACGGTGTTTGAGGATCCCTAAAAAGTGTCATGCTCTTTTTATTTATTGTATTGTATTCATTCATAATACAGGAATCTTGAATAAAAACAGTATGTCACTTTTTTAGGGTTCTCCTTAAATACCGTGCATAAGTTAAAAAAATAAGTGCTGAATTGAGAGCCACTTCCTTTTTGGAAGTCGGTTAAAAAGGTTTTGGTAACAAAGTAATCAATGAAGCTTTTGCCAAAAAACAATTGTTTTAAACATTATAGAGCTTCATAATTTTTTATACTTTTTCAAAATAAAGATGTTATTTTTTGGTTGTTTGAAGCAGATACATATTATTTTATTTTCAGTGAAGGAAATGAATATTAGTTAATATAAGCTGTTATGGCAATTTTATGTTGTTTTTGTTTAAATTTTCCCAAAATAAACTAATTCGGAGAAACAAATTATGTTTAAGGGCCCTTAATTAAACTATTGAAAAGCTCATTCATTATCTGGAAGCTAAGTCGATACAATTAGTGGTTGTATAAATAAATTAATGTTGAGGTACACATTTATGTTTATTATTTAGCATCGTAGAAGGCATGTAGTAATATATTATTTGTGAAGTCGCTTCGCTCGCGCACGCTAAACTATACCCAATGATTCAAGCATTAAGGTACATTATCGCGAAAACGCAGTTTAGATTTCAAAAAATTCTGTTTCAATATCGATGTTCTTCGTGATATTTTTTTTGGATATTTAGGATAAGTGTGTAAATGTGACTACCTACTATGTTAAAAAAAAGAAATTGGATAGAGAAATTTTTCATTCCGAGTTATAAACAATTTTCAGTTGAAGTAAGATAAATAGATTTTGATATGGATTTTTTTTTGGATTTTCTTACACGTTATGCTAAATTACATTTTAAGGACATTTGAAAATAAAAAATTGACTGAGCAATTTTCTGGTCGAAATTACGGACAAAAAAAGGAAACCTCTTTAAAAAATGACAGTTCCGTTTGAAAAAAGTTTTGGATTTTTATCAAGTACCTATATTAAGGCTAATAATTAGTTTGGTAAAAAAAAAATTGGACGGAGAAATTATTCTGTTCAAAATATTAAGCTATTTGTACTTTTAGGTATAAATACCCAACTTCCGCATGGATTTTTTTTTGGATATTTTTGTGTAAATTTTGGGTCATCCCATACTACAACCTCGCCAAATTTCATCGACTGAGGATTTGATGTGGGGGTCTCCATACAACAGACCGCCCCATTGCCTAGGCTATAGACTTTGTAGAGATATCAGACGACCTGTACATACATATCTGTATATGAGTATAGAATGAATGTTGAATTTGCCGTGTAAGCTTTTATGTCATTAGTGCTCTATTCGTGGGCTTGGGTATTTTCATATCAGTGTTAGGTTAATCCTTGACTGCGTTCTCTGCTGATGAAAATTAATGATCCAGACTAAGATTGAATGCGCTAACCTGAAAGATAATCTTTGAAGCGTGTTGGAAAACTTGCTTTTCATCAATCTAATTTACCTTTTATTGATTTACTTATTATTGATACTATACTATTGATATGAACACTAGCTATGAGTCCGCGCCACGAAAGAAGTCTCGTAGACGCGGCGATAGTAGTTTTATGTTTATGCAATTCTTCTTCTTTATCAACCTATAGACGTCCACTGCTGGTCAAAGGTCTCCTGCATGGACTTCCACAGGCTTCGGTCTTGCGCCGCTTGAATCCAGCGGTTCCCTGCGACTCGTTTGATGTCGTCGTTCCACCTGGTGGGGGGCCTGCCAACACTGCGTTTTCCGGTGCGGGGTCGCCACTCCAACACCTTGGGACCCCAACGACCATCAGCTCTTCGAACTAAGTGCGCCGCCCATTTCCACTTCAGTTTCGCGACACGCTGAGCTATGTCGGTGACTTTGGTTCTCCTACGAATCTCCTCATTTCTGATTTGATCTCGCAGGGATATACCGAGCATAGCTCTCTCCATCGCTCGCTGGGTGACCCTGAGCCTTCTTATGAGGCCCATATAGTTAGCGACTCGACTGGTAGCTTTATGCAATTATTGTATGTAAAATCTATTAGTTCCACCTAATTGCCGCGGGACTTCTTTAGTGGCGCGCACTCTAATAATAATTAATGCATCATAAAAACTTCATAAACATCAAAACCAGACATAACACAGCCAAACACCCAAAATTTTTCTTTCTGCCAAGAAGTATTCCAAAACTATCTGCGACATTTGCTGATCCATTGTATTTCGGAATTCCTGAATAATTGCAAAACGTCTTTGAAATGTTTTTATTTCTCATCGAAAAGCGATTGATGAATCGCAAATTTACCACGAGTACTAAATATAACGAGTAATACTCGTAACTATATGGGATTAGAAATTAAGTTAGTATACAAAGATATAGAGATAATTTAAACTTATATATATAAAAGAAAGTGGAGTTGGTATAACTCAAGAACGGATGAACCGATTTGGCTCAAAATTGGTGGAGAGCTAGCTTAGAACCAGGAGACGGACATAGGATACTTTTTATCCCGTTCGACCGCGTTTCCGTCAAGTCAATATAAAACCTGGTATAACAAAAATGCATCTGACATGGAATAAAAAAACGAAAATGACAGTGGAAGAACAAAACGTAGATAAATGACAGCTAAACGTAATTTTGTATTTGGTTAATTATGGTAGAAAATTATGGTAAAAACAATTATAAAAATTATAGTTTAACGTAATTGATAATATCATCAGTAATATGTTTTCTCTTTGAATCATCATTAACAATGCCGCGAGCAAGACGATCAAATGTTTCCTGCTACAAAGCTACGGATTGACGTGATTTATTGGATAGGTATAGTTGAGAACCTGGAGGGTGACAAAGATTTCCCGCGGGATGTTATGAACTAAATCCACACAGACGAAGTCGCGGGCATCAGCTAGTTAAATATATTTTTCATTGTTTGATATTCGAGAACTTTCAGTTATCGGTCTAGTCGAGTCATTAAAGTGATTTCTTTTCGCAATAACATGTAGATTACGATGATACTCAAATCGGCTCATCGTATCAATGACACATCGGTTATCATACGATTACAGATATAGACTCTAGACAGGAATGTGTCGCAATGTTTTCTTTAACTTTTTCCCCAATTTTCTAATTCATTTTCTTAAAAAAACCTTAAATTATTTGTATTTCGTTCTGAACTATTATTAGTTTTTGTTAACGTTTCGACCCGCATACTAATTTCCTTAACTTCGAAGCATCCGGAGTCAAATAAACCGTTTCCGCTGAGCGAATTACTTTGGACCAGACTCACATCGTCTTTTGTCTCCGATTTGGTGGCTGGATTCGTATAACTAGTGGTTCGCCCCGAACTGAGACCTCGCGGTAACGGTATCCCATGATTATTCATTCAATCGATACATGATAACCAAAACTGACATTATTATTATGCCCGTTTTCACCAAACATACCTAAATCATCCCCTAAGTAGGAGTCTCTTAACCTAGGTAGCTCCTAAATACAATCCTAAGTCCTAACATCCGTCCCAATATCCTTTTAGGTGTCCCGTACAGGATCGTGATAAATAAGTTGACAGAAAACATCAATCACCTAACTTATAGGTAGCCCGTAAAGGTTAGGGAACGTTAGTGAAAACATTGAATTATTTATCAAACATTGAATTTAACTCGTAGTTCCATGGGAATAGTTACTGACTGCGCCATCTATTAGCATTATTGTGAAGCTATGTTGATGCTATATGAATTACTGACGCCCATTAAAAATTAAATAATCTCGTTTCTTTATAATATTCATATAATTTTAGTATTTGTTGTTCAAGTACAGGATATAAGTGACCTAAAAACATAAAATCAGTTTGAAAATCCATAGCGGATTTTTCTAGAGAGCGTCTTCAAGCGAGCGTATAAAATCGCCACTTTGAAAGCCCCCCATTTCGTCAATTTTAAGGGAAAAATTAAAAAAAAAATATTTTTGTACTCAGTTCAAAATTATCTTTAAAATGATACGTAACAATTTTATGTAACGCGATTTTTTTTTTTTTACTTCGCATTCGCTTCTATGAGAGCCCCCCTGAAATAAAGATTTTTATAACTTTTTAAGCCATTTTCGGCTGGAGGCCATCGGTTTACATATTATATCTAAATTTGAAGTAATTACGTTCAGTAATTCAAAAGTTATAAGGCTCTGACAGACGGACGGACGGACGGACGGACGGACGGACAAGTGCAAATCGCCCTAGTTAACTCAAAGACCTTCGCTTCGCTCGGTCGAAAATTGGAAGCAGTAAGTAACTTTCAACTTCAACTTTCAACTGGAAGCAATAAGTAATGCAAGAAAATTACTAATGTATAATTTATGTGTAATTTAATAAAAATGTACATGCTCTGCCATTTGAATGTTTCACTGCAAAATGGAATGGTTGCAAAATGGATGGTTGTTATCAAGCCTAATTAGCCGATTTTTTCTGTGTCAACTACCTATTCAAGTAAATTCTGTGTTATTTACTTACTTTCTGAATCATTAAGATTTTCCTTACTTACCTTATGCTTAGATTCTACCAATTCGTCTCGTCTGGTGGGAGGCTTTGGCCGTGGCTAGTTACCACTCTACCATCAAAGACGTGCCGCCAAGCGATTTAGCGTTCCGGCACGATGGCGTGTAGAAACCAATTAGGGGTATGGGTTGAATGTTCACTGCCATACCCCCTTGCAAGTTAGCCCGCTACCATCTTAGACTGCATCGTCACTTACCATCAGGTGAGATCGCAGTCAGGGACTAACTTACTATAGTATTCCTCGCCTCTGCTTTAAATCTTATCTGCTAGTTCTGCTACATAAGCTTTCGATTCGATTTCCCACCATCGATATCCCATCCATAACCTTCCGTAATCTGTTTTCCATAGCGCCGAGGGCGTGATTCGATTTTCGAATCTCGCCCCACATACCGTGACGTCGCGGTCACGCGAGTGCAAGTGCACCGAGCTCGTTCTATTTTAGCTTCTCCGTATCTCAGGGAAACAGGGCTGGCATGGCTGCGCCATCTTCAAATTGCATTTCAATGGCAACCACCTCGCGCTGTTTTTCATAACTTACAAAGCCTCTTCTTTAACGGTTATCGATTGAATACGTATATATGCCGTACAGCAAAAAATAGTAATATTTATGTTTGTTGTAGAAGTTTTGACCCTTCACATCAGTAAAATAATAATCATCATCATTAGCAACCCATCAACGGCTCACTGCTGAGCGCAAGTCTCCTCTCAGAGAAGGGTTATAGGCCATAGTCTACCACGCTGGCCCAATGCGAATTATCGGCCTTCACACACCTTCAAGAACATTGTGAAGAACTCTCAGGTGTGCAGGTTTCCTCACGATGTTTTCCTTCACCGTTAAAAATAATAATAGTTTTTCCATTTATTTGTTTCAACAATAAAAAAACAAGATTAGAATTAAAATCTTTTCCACACCAACAGTTTCGATCTTTAGATATACGTACCTACTTGAAAGTTGAGAGGTCATTAACATTTCCAGTTTCCACCCATAAACTCAGTTACTCCATTAATAAGTTAGTAAAAAAACAACACTCAAAGATAAACACCGATAGGAGGTTTTTTTTTGTTGAAGATTTTATAACAGCTAGTATAAGTCTTTGTCTCCGATGATTAATATAATATGTTTCGTGATACTAAAAGACTAAATTACGTGTTATTCAAATAGAGGCACTATCAGGCAACATCCTTTGTTTCGCTTCACCTATTGCGACCATTTTGGGCACTTGGGCAGGTTTATTTATTTTGTCGTTTTTTGCACTTACATGTAATAGACTAGTCATCACACTTAAATGTCAATTAAATGCTTTATGGTTGGCGCTTTCCATCTTTTTGCCTCTGCCAGAAACGAATTCGATGAAATATGGCATGAAAGTTTGCGTTTTCGGAATAGACACATTCTACTTTTATCTATACATGTAATAGAGTCGGTATGCATTTTTGGAACTTCCCTCATTGTGGAAACACTGCATATATAGCATAGTATTTACTGTATTGTAAATTTGTTTTGAAAAGAGCAACCGCCGAGTTTCTTGCTGGTTCTTCTCGGCAGGAAGGGCATTCCGAACCAGTGGTAGAGCCAGACGATTCAAAAGCACTTGTAAAAAGTTTATTTGAATAAAAAATATTTCTATTCTATTCTATTCTAATAGCTATCTTGCTCTAGTCAATTCATTCAGTAAACTACAACGATTATTATTTGATATAGTGAAAATAACTATTTCATCTTAAGCTGTAGGTATAATGTAATCTGTAAAACCAAGTTCTAATGAAACTAACGTAAAAGACTGAAAATAAGGTATAGTTGAAAAAAAAAAAGAAAGAAACCTTTGGTCTAAAAGTTTTTTTTTTTTTTTTAATATACAGGGTGTCCCCTTTCATAGAAAGGGTCCTTTTTTGCTATTCCTATTATAATCATTTTTAAAATTCTGGTTTTCATCCGTAGGTAGGTACTACTTAATCTAAGAAAGGTGTGGCCATGCTTCAAAGCTCGGAGCCCGGAGTGCGCAAAATAGGAGAATCATTCCGGCTTTTGCCAGGAGCAGAGCGACGCGATTTATATGCAAGTGCCATCTATATATGCTCACGATATAAGAGGCACTATGCATCTCTATCGGTCGCTCTGTTCCTGGCAATAGCTACTCTCGCTATTTTGCTTGCGTACTCCAGGAACGCATCTCTGCCAGAGGCCTCGCCCAGTATGGTGGGCACGGAGTCTCTGCATAGTTTCATCCGCAATTCTTGCTGTAGGTCCTCCCGGGCCGCTTCGTGTTGAGGACAGTCCATCAGAAGATGTATAATCGATTCTGATACACTGTCGTCGCACACGCAACCCGGGTGGTCTTGCGTTTGAACCTATGCAGGTACTCCGCAAACCCTCCATGACCAGTCAACACCTGGGAAATCACCATATTGTGGTCGATCTTTTTGACCACGCGATGTGCAAAAAGCACATTCGGCAGAAAGACCTTTGGTCTAAAAGTTAACCTAGTTAAGTAAACTCGATACTGCGGTAAAACAAACTTAATAGTGCTGCGGCAGCCTTCTTTATCATCAGAAATACGGAAATAAATGACTAGTTATCTATTTACATTTATCAAGTTCTGACTTCTGTACAACATAACATCAAACTCTAAAGTCCAATGTCGATAGCGATACATCGTTCGGATCACTAACGTGTTTATATGATTTTGGTATAACAAAGAAAGGGATAAAAACAAGATTTCCAAGGGGCAATTCCATAATATAAGATCATATTTTGTGTGTATTACGCGACCCATGTTAACCTCCTGTCCTAACAACATTTCCACATAATGCTTATCTAATATCGGAACATATTAAATGTGCGAAATGTGCCTTTCCCTTTCACATTGTCCACAATGGTATCGAATAACTACGAGTAAATAATCCGATTTCATACATTTTACGTGTATTGGATATCGGAAGACAGAAAAAACTATCTCTGTCTTCTCACAAACACTATTGGTCCAAACTTGGGACTTTCTTACTGAAATCTTAACGTTTGGTATCATAGTTAACCAAATGTAGACGAGCTGTCTATCAAATGGGTTTCTTTCGATGACGTGTCAGCCCTAGACGTGGATCATGGCCACGGATCGCCAACGATGGGAACGGCGACCGGCAATTCCGAAACGAAATTTCGAATCAGTTTACGCACGGCTGCCGCGCAGGTCGCACGTTCATTGTGCGTCCCTTTTAAATTTTTCATTTATATTTTATTTTGCTTATGCAAATATATCAAGTGTCTGTGATAGTTTAGTAGTGCTAGTTTATTTAGTTACGCTTTATTCACTAGTTGTTTGGGTAAGTAGTTTTCTATTCTCTGTTTCATTTCTTGCGACCACGTGAGGTGCAAAGTTTAACCGGCCTATTACGTGGACTCTTGTGGTTACTCTTCCGTAATTTGATTTAGATCACACGAGTGTGCAAAATTTTATTTTGCTTTTAACGATGGTAGAAACGATAAATTAGACGTATGTAAATTGTAAAACCGTTTTCTATACTTGCCTTCTTAATGAATTACTGTAATTTCATAAAACAGAATAGTAAGAAGGGTAGTTTCATGATTGGTTTTCATCAAAAGCGATAAAATGAAGTAGCTCATAATTTTGTTGACGTCTTAAATAAATAATCGTAGGTCATTGACTCTATAATCTCACACTTTTATTTAGTGATAGATTACGTAAGCGCGTCGACAATTCTCTTTCTCGTCCAAGCGTAAGCGTAATTTAAGCGTGGAGTCGTAAGATGCTAAACACAATTTGACTACATTATTTATTATTGTGGTGGTGGGTAGGTACATTAACTATGTAATAATAATTTATCAAATTATTGGTTAATGTTTTAAGTTAATAATACTTTTGTAATCATTATTATTCTTAATACATGCCTATATTTTTTTAATAAGACTCCGTGAGTTTATTCGTGTTGGACTGTGCAATTTCCACGTTCCGGACCTGTCCTGATTTTTCGATCAACGTGGTGACACTAGAATACATTTTTGATTTTTTTAATATATAACCCTTTTTCACTATTAATAAATGCAAATGCAAAAGTGTGGTTATTGTTGGTGTGTTGGTTTGTCCTTCAATCACGCAGCAACGGATTGACGTGATTTTTGGATGGATATTGCTATTGGGTATAGTTTAACTGAGAACTCGGAAAATGCCATAGCCTTCATAGGCTAGGTAGGCTTTTATCTCGGAAAAACAAAGAGTTCCCCAGAATTTCCCCTCGGCTTTCACAGAAAAATATACGATAAATATTTTTTAACCCCGACGGAAAAAGAGGGGTGTTATATGTTTGACGTGTGTATATGCGTATCGGATTATTTCCAATGCATGGTAACCTTGAGCTGATGCTGCAGCATCAAGTAGTCTGCGGGATACCCAACTCCTCAGCAACTTATATCAGATATAGTGTTGTTGGGCTCAGTAGAATGGTCTCAATGAATAGGTGTTAGATAGGCGATGATCGAGGATCGAGGAAGAGGATTTGATGATGGAGCAGAAAAGTTGGTATCAGGATGTCAGGTATATCGTACATAGTCCGGCCATAGATATTTTTATATATTACTAGTAGGGCGCGTGGGTGCGCGGCCCGCAAGCGGACCGCGGTTTTTCTACTCGTCTAGTAGACTTTCAGCTCCTGATCATTTTCTATCACAAAACCACTCTTCCATCTTTTATACTCTCCGAGATAGACACCGTTGAAGTTTGTATGGCCGCCATCTTGAATCCGCCATTTTGGATTTTTTTCAGCTCACTGCCAATTGGATGAGATTTCGAGTGACTTTTGTTCGAGCACCCCCACCTATCTACATTACCATGGCCGTGCTCCTCACCCACCTTCCAAACCCTCGATCATCATATGTCATAATTTGTCATAATGAAAATTCTTCAATAAAAAAAAATCTTGAAAAGGAATTGTATCAAAGTCGTGCATGATTCCCGGCTTCTAGTCTCTTCAATATTCGCCATATATTTTTGTATGAAGAAAAAAAAAATTCCGCCATCTTGAATTTTTTTCTGTTCGTCAAGTAGACCTTAGGGTCTTGATCAGCTTTTGCCAGGAAACCACTCTTCTATCTTTTATACTCTCCGAGATAGACACCGACGAAATTTGTATGGCCGCCATCTTTTTTCCGCCATTTTGAATTTTTTTTCAGCTCACTGCGAATTGGATGAGGTTTCGAGTGACATTTGTTCGAGCACCCCCCACCTATCTTCAATACCCTGGCCGTGCTCCTCATCCGTCTCCGAAATCCTCAATCATCAGCTCTCTCCATAATTTTCCTCCGAATGAATTTTTGTCCTCTATACGAAACCATCGGTGGAAAAAAAATTTTTCATACAAAATTTTACAGGAGAGGTGATCAATCAGTCAGTGAATCAGTGAATCAGCACGAGCAGCTATATATATATTAATTATAGTTGATATAGTTTTAAGCAAATAGCCCTCTTGTACCTACTGGCTTTTTTAAAACTGATTTAATTTTATCTGTCTGTTTAAAATGTCTGATATACCTAATTAGCTATTAAATAATGGCAGCAAAGTGCGCACGTTGCAATTCTCCATTGTAGTATTTATTTATTTATTGAAAAGGTGCACAAAACCGGTTGCAACCAAATATAAACGTAATACAATAACATCATATTTGGGTTCCAGGTAACAACCCTTAATATGTGTACACAGTGGTTATAAAATTTATGCATGGAATCTACAGAAATTATAGTTAGAATTACACAGTTTACTCAGTTACACAGTTAGTAAAGTTAACATAAATATTTAAAACCTTAAGTGCATTATTTATAGTGAATATGTAGGAAAGTAGATGTAATTTATCGGGTAGAACAAAACTCAACAGCCGAGTCGTGGTACAGATTTGTAGAAACTGGGTCGTGCCCTTGACATTGCCGATGCGGCGGTGGGCTCCTTGACTACGATATACCTACAGTCATATAAGTATAATATTATAAGGTAAACATGACTGTAGAATGTAGATTTAGGTATTATATACTGTTGCAAAGTTGTTAATTCAACGTTGAAACGATTATTATCTTTATTTGCCGAAAAAAACAGGACATCACAGTTATTTTGTGCCACATTGATGCCACTATTGTGGAGTTTTTTTGACAAAAAAAAGTTGCCAATAGGGAATATGCATGATATTTTTTTAATTTCTTAAATTAATCATTTACATCTTTATAACATACTAGTAGGGCGCGTGGGTGCGCGGCCCGCAAGCGGACCGCGGTTTTTCTATCGTCAAGTGAACTTTCAGGTCCTGATCATTTTCTATCAAATAACCACTCTTCCATCTTTTATACTCTCCGAGATAGATGCCTATGAAATTGGTATGGCCGCCATCTTGAATCCGCCATTTTGATTTTTTTTCAGCTCACTGCCAATTGGATGAGGTTTCGAGTATTTTTTGTTTGAGCACCTCCAACCTATCTGCAATACCCTGGCCGTGCTCCTCATCCACCTTCCAAACCCTCGATCATCATATCTCATCACTTGTCAGAATGAGAATTCTTTTATAAAAACAAATTTTGAACAGGAACCGTATCAAAGTCTTGCATAGTTCTCAGCTTCTAGTCTATTCAATATTCGCCATATATTTTGTATGGAGAAAAAACATTCCGCCATCTTGGATTTTTTTCTATTCATCAAATAGACCTTTGGGTCCTGATCATCTTTTGCCAAGAAACCACTCTTCCATCTTTTATACTCCCCGAGATAGACACCGAAGAAATTTGTATGGCGGCCATCTTTTTTCCGCCATTTTGAATTTTTTTTCAGCTCACTGCGAATTGGATGAGGTTTCGAGTGACATTTGTTGGAGCACCCCCCACCTATCTTCGATACCCTGACCGTGCTCTTCACCCGTCTCCGAAATCCTCAATCATCAGCTCTCTCCATATTTTTCCTCCGAATGAATTTTTTTCCTCTATACGAAACCATCGGTGAAAAAAAAATTTTTCATACAAAATTTTACAGGAGAGGTGATCAATGAGTCAGTCAGTGAATCAGTGAATCAGTCAATCAGCCCCAGCAGCTATATATATATTAACTAGTAGGGCGCGTGGGTGCGCGGCCCGCAAGCGGACCGCGGTTTTTCTACTCGGCAAGTATCATTTTCTATCAAAAAACCACTCTTCCATCTTTTATACTCTCCGAGATAGACACCGTTGAAGTTTGTATGGCCGCCATCTTGAATCCGCCATTTTGGATTTTTTTTCAGCTCACTGCCAATTGGATGAGGTTTCGAGTGACTTTTGTTCGAGCACCCCCACCTATCTTCATTACCATGGCCGTGCTCCTAACCCACCTTCCAAACCCTCGATCATCATATGTCATCATTTGTCATAATGAAAATTCTTCAATAAAAACAAATCTTGAAAAGGAACCGTTTCAAAGTCTTGCATGATTCCCGGCTTCTAGTCTCTTCAATATTCGCCATATATTTTGTATGGTAAAAAAAATTCCGCCATTTTGATTTTTTTTTCTGTTCATCAAGTAGACCTTCGAGTCCTGATTATCTTTTGCCAAGAAACCACTTTTCCATCTTTTATCCTCTCCGAGATAGACACCGACGAAGTTTGTATGGCCGCCATCTTTTTTCCGCCATTTTGGATTTTTTTTCAACTCACTGGCAATTGGATGAGGTTTCGAGTGACATTTGTTCGAGCACCCCCCACCTATCTTCAATACCCTGGCCGTGCCCCTCACCCGTCTCCGAAATCCTCAATCATCAGCTCTCTCCATATTTTTCCTCCGAATGAATTTTTGTCCTTTATACGAAACCATCGGTGAAAAAAAAATTTTCATACAAAATTTTACAGGAGAGGTGATCAATGAGTGAGTGAATCAGTGAATCAGTGAATCAGCCCCAGCAGCTATATATATATTAACTAGTAGGGCGCGTGGGTGCGCGGCCCGCAAGCGGACCGCGGTTTTTGTATCGTCAAGTGGACTTTCAGGTCCTGATCATTTTCTATCAAATAACCACTCTTCCATCTTTTATACTCTCCGAGATAGATGCCTATGAAATTAGTATGGCCGCCATCTTGAATCCGCCATTTTGAATTTTTTTTCAGCTCATTGCTAATTGGATGAGATTTCGAGTATTTTTTGTTTGAGCACCTCCCACCTATCTTCAATACCCTGCCCGTGCTCCTCACCCACCTTCCAAACCCTCGATCATCATATTTCATCATTTGTCAGAATGAGAATTCTTTTATAAAAACAAATTTTAAAAAGGAACCGTATCTAAGTCTTGCATAGTTCTCAGCTTCTAGTCTATTCAATATTCGCCATATATTTTGTATGGGGAAAAAACATTCCGCCATCTTGGATTTTTTTCTATTCATCAAATAGACCTTTGGGTCCTGATCATCTTTTGCCAAGAAACCACTCTTCCATCTTTTATACTCCCCGAGATAGACACCGACGAAATTTGTATGGCGGCCATGTTTTTTCCGCCATTTTGAATTTTTTTTCAGCTCACTGCGAATTGGATGAGGTTTCGAGTGACATTTGTTCGAGCACACCCCACCTATCTTCGATACCCTGGCCGTGCTCCTCACCCGTCTCCGAAATCCTCAATCATCAGCTCTCTCCATATTTTTCCTCCGAATGAATTTTTGTCCTCTATACGAAACCATCGGTGAAAAAAAAATTTTTCATACAAAATTTTACAGGAGAGGTGATCAATCAGTGAGTGAATCAGTGAATCAGTCAATCAGCCCCAGCAGCTATATATATATTAACTAGTAGGGCGCGTGGGTGCGCGGCCCGCAAGCGGACCGCGGTTTTTCTATCGTCAAGTGGACTTTCAGGTCTTGATCATTTTCTATCAAAAAACCACTCTTCTATCTTTTATACTCTCCGAGATAGACACCGTTGAAGTTTGTATGGCCGCCATCTTGAATCCGCCATTTAGGATTTTTTTCAGCTCACTGCCAATTGGATGAGGTTTCGAGTGACTTTTGTTCGAGCACCCCCACCTATCGTCATTACCATGGCCGTGCTCCTCACCCACCTTCCAAACCCTCGATCATCATATCTCATCATTTGTCAGAATGAGAATTCTTTTATAAAAACAAATTTTGAAAAGAAACCGTATCAAAGTCTTGCATAGTTCTCAGCTTCAAGTCTATTCAATATTCGCCATATATTTTGTATGGAGAAAAAAAAATTCCGCCATGTTGGATTTTTTTCTATTCATCAAATAGATCTTTGGGTCCTGATCATCTTTTGCCAAGAAACCACTCTTCCATCTTTTATACTCGCCGAGATAGATACTGACGAAATTTGTATGGCGGCCATCTTTTTTCCGCCATTTTGAATTTTTTTTCAGCTCATTGCGAATTGGATGAGGTTTCGAGTGACATTTGTTCGAGCACCCTCCACCTATCTTCGATACCCTGACCGTGCTCTTCACCCGTCTCCGAAATCCTCAATCATCAGCTCTCTCCATAATTTTCCTCCGAATGAATTTTTGTCTTCTATACGAAACCATAAGTGAAAAAAAAATTTTTCATACAAAATTTTACAGGAGAGGTGATCAATCAGTCAGTGAATCAGTGAATCAGCACGAACAGCTATATATATATTAATAAAAAATATAAATAGGTTTGAAAATAGTCAAATAATTTTTAAAAGTGAAATTTAAAACATTGAATAAATTTGAGCCGTTCAAACGCCACCATTAGCGCGCGCTTTTGATGACGTCATTCGACATGTCCCGTGTTTGTTTACTATAGCGTTTCAGTTACTTCATACTTATTTTCAGTTTTAATTGCTACACAAACCATGGAAGAAGTTAAAAAACCTTCTTACAAGTATTGTATGGTACCTAAGTACAAAAACACTATTATTAGTACACCCGATAGTGTTTTTTCGTATTCCGCGAGATGCGAAAGTACGAAAAAAAAAGTGTAAGAAAATTGTTCATGTAAATCGGAATATCGTATTTATCTAATACTTATTTACAATAAAAATTCTTTTCAAAAAACCGACTTCTAACGCCACTACAAAGTATAAAAATAATTTTAGTTTGTCCACGTTTGTTGAAGTCGGGCGGGCCTATATACAAACTATGAAACCGATGCGCGACGCTACAGAATATGATAGACTCGTTTGTAGAAGTCGAGCGAGCATCGCGAGTCGGTTTCATAGTTTGTATTTTAGGCCCGCCCGACTTCAACAAACGTGGACAAACTAAAATTATTTTTATACTTTGTAGTGGCGTTAGAAGTCGGTTTTTTGAAAAGAATTTTTATTTTAAGCTTTTAAGTGTAGTATCCTATGATTGAGGAGCTAGGACCTGGAGCTCCATGATGTAGTCCATACTTGTTACCTACAATATCAATTCGTAATCGAAATTTCCTAAATCGCCATAGTTTTAGCCTGCAGCATCAGGCTTGAGGAGTTGAAGGTTAAAATTTTTATGGGACCATTTCGCAAACATCCTCTGTCGATCAAAAAAAAAATCACGCGAATCGGTCCAGTAATCCCGGAGAAATCGGTGGACATACATAGAAAAAAAAAGAAAAAAGAAAAAAAAAAAGATACCGGCCGAATTGAGAACCTCCTCCTTTTTGGAAGTCGGTTAAAAAGTATATCTTCTTCTTCTTTATCAAGCGATAGACGTCCACTGCTGGACAAAGGTCTCTTGCATGGACTTCCACAGGCCTCGGTCTTGCGCCGCCTGAATCCAGCGGCTCCCTGCGACTCGCTTGATGTCGTCGGTCCACCTGGTGGGGGGTCTGCCAACACTGTGCTTCCCGGTGCGGGGTCGCCACCCAAACACCTTGGCACCCCAACGACCATCAGCTCTTCGAACTATGTGCCCCGCCCATTTCCACTTCAGTATCGCGACTCGCTGAGCTATGTCGGTGACTCTGGTTCTCCTACGGATCTCCTCATTTCTAATTCGATTCCGCAGGGATACTCCGAGCATAGCTCTCCATCGCCCGCTGAGCGGTCCTGAGCCTACTTATGAGGCCCTTAGTTAGCTAAAACAAATTAATTTGATATTATCCTTTCACTTTTACTTCTAGAGTACGGAACCCAACTAGAGTACGGAACCAAAAAGTATATAAACATATCAAACTTGAGTGAGCTTCAATAACATAATATTACTTATAAATTCATAGTTCGAAGAACTGATGGTCGTTGGGGTCCCAAGGTGTTGGAGTGGCGACCGAAGCCTGTGGAAGTCCATGCAGGAGACCTTTGTCCAGCAGTGGACGTCTATAGGTTGATAAAGAAGAAGAAGAAGAAGACTTATAAATTATCATGATATAGACGTAAATTAGGAGTTTAGGAACACAGATGGTTATTTAAAGGTTATGTTTTGTTTTAAGTATTATTTAAACATACTAGTGGTTCGCCCCGAACTGAGACCTCGCGGTAACGGTATCCCATGATTATTCATTCAATCGATACATGATAACCAAAACTGACATTATTATTATGCCCGTTTTCACCAAACATACCTAAATCATCCCCTAAGTAGGAGTCTCTTAACGTAGGTAGCTCCTAAATACAATCCTAAGTCCTAACATCCGTCCCAATATCCTTTTAGGTGTCCCGTACAGGATCGTGATAAATAAGTTGACAGAAAACATCAATCACCTAACTTATAGGTAGCCCGTAAAGGTTAGGGAACGTTAGTGAAAACATTGAATTATTTATCAAACATTGAATTTAACTCGTAGTTCCATGGGAATAGTTACTGACTGCGCCATCTATTAGCATTATTGTGAAGCTATGTTGATGCTATATGAATTACTGACGCCCATTAAAAATTAAATAATCTCGTTTCTTTATAATATTCATATAATTTTAGTATTTGTTGTTCAAGTACAGGATATAAGTGACCTAAAAACATAAAATCAGTTTGAAAATCCATAGCGGATTTTTCTAGAGAGCGTCTTCAAGCGAGCGTATAAAATCGCCACTTTGAAAGCCCCCCATTTCGTCAATTTTAAGGGAAAAATTAAAAAAAAATTATTTTTGTACTCAGTTCAAAATTATCTTTAAAATGATACGTAACAATTTTATGTAACGCGATATTTTTTTTTTTACTTCGCATTCGCTTCTATGAGAGCCCCCCTGAAATAAAGATTTTTATAACTTTTTAAGCCATTTTCGGCTGGAGGCCATCGGTTTACATATTATATCTAAATTTGAAGTAATTACGTTCAGTAATTCAAAAGTTATAAGGCTCTGACAGACGGACGGACGGACGGACGGACGGACGGACAAGTGCAAATCGCCCTAGTTAACTCAAAGACCTTCGCTTCGCTCGGTCGATAAGAATAAAAATCTATGTTAAAGACTAAAATATACCATGTAACATAATAATTACATTGCAGCTTTCACTCCTTTGATCTTTGCGCTCGTAAAATCGAGATTTGATACAAAATATGCTGACATCATAAATGCATCTATTTTCGGTAGATTATCCGATTGTGCTTTGACAAAACCAGTTTCAGTCATCGACCTAGATTGACCACAAATATAAATTCACAAGTAATCACACAGGAATACAGATTTAAACAATTTTTCTCACAAACACGGTATGAATATCGACGCCGTAAATCAACCGTAAATCAAATGACGTCACATTTCGTTTCGACCAATGGCGACGCGTTTTGTAAGTTTGAATTTCCCTCCTTTATTTTTCACTTTCTATATAATATTTTCTGGGTTTAAATAATAACTAAATAAAAAAAAAATACCTTTTAAGTATAATGTTAAGGCAATAAAGAATCTAGAAAAAAATATTTGAGACAAATTTAAATTTTATGCATATTCCCTATTGTACGGTGATTTGAAAAAAGCGTACTTTTATTATTTTTGAGCCTTATTTTTATCTGCATGGCAATGCATTAGGTAGTAATGGCTGGGCAAGTTGTGTAAGGTCAGTTTCCAAAAATATTAAATTCACATATTGTTACCAACAACATATTATACTTATCGACCGAGCGAAGCGAAGGTCTTTGAGTCTACTTGAGTGAATTTGCACTTGTCCGTCCGTCCGTCCGTCCGTCCGTCCGTCCGTCTGTCAGAGCCTTATAACTTCTGAATTACTGAACGTAATTACTTCAATTTTAGATATAATATGTAAACCGATGGCCTCCAGCCGAAAATGGCTTAAAAAGTTATAACAATCTTTATTTCAGGGGGGCTCTCATAGAAGCGAATGCGAAGAAAAAAAAATTTTTTGCGTTTCATAGGGTTACAGTACCTCATTTTAAAGATAATTTGAAACAGAGTACAAAAGTATTTTTTTTTTATTTTTTTCCTAAAATTGACGAAATGGGGGGCTTTCAAAGTGGAGATTATATTTGACCTCACAACGGAATAACCATTCAAAGCTGGGGCTTGAAAGTTTTATAATTTTATAATATCATGTACTTGAACAACAAATACTAAAATTAGATAAATGTAATAAGGAAACTAAATTATGCAACAACAGAACTTCACAATGATGTCAATAGATGGCGCTCTCATCTCATATAGCAAATGCAGCTATATGTAACATATTATTCAATTAAAATTATTATTTAGTCATTTAGCAAACATCAATAAAACTTCACGTTGCAGTTTGTTTTTACATGTTTTCAGATCGCGTCGATAGTTGACGCTGTGTACCTACAAGTAATTTAATTTGAATGTTCCAAAAAACTATACCTAAGTTTGATTGAGGCCTTGAGGATTTCACTATAAGAGTTCCCTAACCTTTACGGGCTACCTATATTAAGTTAGTTGACACTTTCTGTCAACTTTGTTATTACGAACCTCTACGGGACAACTAAAGGTGAAAATGACATTGGGATGTTAGGATTGTATTTAGGGGCTACCTACGTAAAGAGACTTCTACAAAGGGGATGATTTAGGTATGGTTGGTGAAAATGGGCATAATAATAATGTCAATTTTGATCGTCATGTATCTATTGAATGAATAAGTAATTATGGGAAACCGTTACCGCGAGGTCTCAGTTCGGGGCGAACCACTAGTAATAATATTATTTATCGCTGAAAATAACTGTCTACAGTTCTACACGCAAAATGTTCAATTCACCTTTAAACGTCTTATAATATACCTACCTATAGGTACCAACATTCGTACAATAAATATGTACATACTGACGTGGCCTTTTATTTACATTGTGACAAAAAAGCGTGGATATAATTCGTTCCAGCGATTCATGAGACAGTAGGTAATGATTAACCTGTAAATTCTCTTTTTCCTCATTGTGGAAACACTGCATACATAGCATAATATCTACGATATTGTAAACTTGTTTTGAAAAGAGCAACTGCCGAGTTTCTTGCTGGTTCTTCTCGGCAGGAACGGCATTCCGAACCAGCAGTGGTAGACTCATCGACGATTCAAAAGCACTTGTAAAAAAGTTTATTTGAATAAAAAACATTTCTATTCTATTCTATTCTATTGTAGGTAGGTGTTGTTTTGAGTATTTTCAATAATTTCCAATTCGTCGTCGCTCGGGTCGTTAGCTCCCGCGAACGGTGTATAAATGTATCTGGGAAAGTAAAACCTCCATGTTTCTACATAATTATTAAGGTTATAAATAACCGTAATAGCGGAAGCGTGTAGTTAAAAACAACCTTCCTCTGCCTTTGTTAACAGTTGAAAGCGTAGACAATTTTGCTTATTCGTTTCAAAATGTTCTCAGTATCTCGAACCTAATAATTAAAGGTGCGGACTGAAAACTGAAAGATCGACACTATTTAAACAAAAATTCAAAATAATTTACACGTAGGCCAACCTGTGGCTCTTATGAGAAGAGCCGGCAAGAAACTCAGTCGGCCAGTATTGTCGTACGCTGTAGTAAAAAAATAGTCTTTTTTACTCTAAAATGTTTGATCTGTAGATATCTGTAGATATTTAGAAATCTGTAGATATTGAGGTGCATCTGTGATGTTTCTGTGATCGAATGAAAACCAAATCCCAAGTTTTCCGAGAAAAATATCGTCTTCACATAAGAATGTATAAACAATGTAATTTGGTGAAGTAGTGATAGGTATTCTATAATCGCAATCAAGCGTGATGTGCAGGAGTTTGTTCACGTGTGTGTAATGTAATGTGTATGCGCTGTCGAGCGTGCAGCTACTCAGCTAGTAATAGATTTCTGTTTGTAAGCTACTTACCTATCTACTTTTCAATTTGATTGCCGCTTTTGTTGTTGATAGGTACATAATGTTATTATTGTATGCGCTAATCTAGATAGAGTAGTTTTAACTCTGAGATAAGGCTTGTTAAAACAGATTGCATTCTCACTACGTGGATTGATTTTATTGACCGCTTTACTACATATTTGAAGCAGTGATAGCCTAGTGGCTAGGACTGTGGTCTCCTATTCGGGGGGTCGCCGGTTCGATCCCGGGTACGCACCTCTGACTTTTCGGAGTTAAGTGCGTTTAAGCAATTAAATATCACTTGCTTCAACGGTGAAGGAAAACATCGCGAGGAAACCTGCACACCTGAGAGTTCTTCATTATGTTCTTCAAGGTGTGTGAAGTCCGCCAATTCGCATTGGGCCAGCGTGGTGGACTATGGCCTATAACCCTTCTCTGAGAGGAGACCTGCGCTCAGTAGTGAGCCGTTGATGGGTTGCTAATGATGATGATGATGATACTACATATATTATCTGGATTTCGACGTTGAATCTGTGGTATTCTTTTCCTCGGGGACCATTGTTAGACGGACAGCTAGGCAGGTCTACCTGTAATTAAGTTTTTATGTACCCACGGTTTGTATTTCGTAATATTTAGAAGCGTTTAAATGCTTTTGGATCATTTTTAACAGACTTCACTATGACTTCTTTATGTATGTTCACCGATTACTCGAAGACGCCTGAACCGATTTGGAAAATTCTTTTTTTGTTTGAAAGGGTATACTTCCCAGATGATCCCATTTAAATTTGAAATCGAAACGAAATCGGTCAAGCGGTTTAAAAAAAATCAACAATAAATTATATCTATACTTTGTAGTGGCGCAGGCGTTTGAAGTCGGGTTTAAAAATAAATTAAAGTTAAATTATACAAGATCGTGACTTTAAAGTTGCGAATCAACAACCTCTTTACCGGAGTCCTTGAGTTGTGAAATAAATAAACGGAAGAAAACAATATCCAATAGGAAGTTTTATTTGCTTAAAGGGATTTTAGAGGTCAGACGTCATGCGCTCGTTTATGGTCGCTAAGTTAAGGTCACTGAAGCCTTTGCGGATTATTGCTTATAAGGCGGATGGACATGGAAAAAACCGGCCAAGTGCGTGTCGGGCCACGCGCAGTGTAGGGTTCCGTAGTTAAAAGTCTCAAATATTATTGCTGACCTAGGATGAACTAATGAACCCTACCTAGCCGTGATAGTTTTCCTTTAAAATTCATTATATATACTACTGCTGTGAATTTTTCTTGTACCCTTTATACAACCACTTAGCTGGCAGAGGGGGGGGGGGGGCGACACACTTGACTCTAATAAGATTTAGCACTTTAAAATATCATATTTCCCAAACGGATCCCTGAATTGAAAAATGGTGTTCCCACACCCACAATATTTTTGAAAGACCTATTCAACGATACCCCACACTATGGGATAGTCGAGAAAAAAAACCCCCCCCACTTTACATGTAGGGGAGGTACCCTAAAAAAAATTATTTTTCATCATACCTATTCGAAAAACGAATATTGGCTTCAGAGGATAGCGGGAGCAAAATTTAATTTTAACCCCATGGGACTTTTCATTTCTCTCTTCTGATTGGTCCGCGTTAGTGCCTTAGTATGCTAAAGCACGAACGCGGACCAATCAGAAGAGAGAATTCAAAAATGTGTCGAAATTCAAGAATGTTTGAGAAGCTGTTGTCTTCGATAAGTCACGTGATCAAATTTGTCGATTAGATATATACGCCCATACTTCCAACATAAATATTAATGTTTAATTATTTCATAAAAATTCATTTGTTCAATATACGTATTGGTAATGTATGTATGTATACTCTATACATAGTAGGTTGATACTCCTAGCTTTTTCTCATAGGTAATGATGAAAAATAGTGTGTGTCATTGGGGGCCAAAATTTTTTGTTCTCGGGCGGCGTATATTGAATTCCTCGCTACGCTCAGGATTCTACTTTAGAATCCCTCGCTGCGCTCGGGACTCTACTATAGAATCCTTCACTTCGCTCTGAATTCAAAATAACGCCCTCGGGGAACAAAAAATTCCTTTGGCCCCATATAACACAAATAACTATTTCACAATTTTATTTCACCACTTTGTTGGCGTGATTGATATTTATACCCTTGTCAAATTTCAGATTTCTAGTAAGTACCAATAGTCTCTGAGCTAAACCGCGGACGGACAGGCAGACGGACGGACATGGCGAAACTATAAGGGTTCCTTGTTTACTACGGAACCCTTAAAACGAGAAAGCAGATTATGATTAAGAACTATCGAATCGTAGTCTATAACACTGCAACAGTACTCCATAACTCCCTAGTGCTTAGTATAAATTCATATAGCTAGTAGGTTGACCTATTATGTAACTTGTAAGCGGTGATAGCCTAGTGGTTAGAACAGTGGTCTCCTATTCGGGTGGTCGCAGGTTCCGCATTGAACCTGCGACCTCCCGAATACCATGCATGCATCTCTGACTTTACGGAGTTATACTATTTGCGTTTAAACAATTATGTAGGTATCACATACTTCAACGGTGGGAAGGAAAACTGAAGACTCAAGTCTTCGAACAGTGCGTGTTGCCAGTGATGACTTACGGATCCGAGACATGGTCGCTAACTAAGGGCCTCATAAGTAGGCTCAGGACCGCTCAGCGGGCGATGGAGAGAGCTATGCTCGGAGTGTCCCTGCGGGATCGAATCAGAAATGAGGAGATCCGTAGGAGAACCAGAGTCACCGACATAGCTAAGCGAGTCGCGATACTGAAGTGGAAATGGGCGGGGCACATAGTTCGAAGAGCTGATGGTCGTTGGGGTCCCAAGGTGCTGGAGTGGCGACCCCGCACCGGGAAGCGCAGTGTTGGCAGACCCCCCACCAGGTGGACCGACGACATCAAACGAGTCGCAGGGAGCCGCTGGATTCAGGCGGCGCAAGACCGAGGCCTGTGGAAGTCCATGCAAGAGACCTTTGTCCAGCAGTGGACGTCTATCGGTTGATAAAGAAGAAGAAGAAGAAGAAGGAAAACTGCACACCTAAGAAATCTCCGTACTTGGTTCTTGAAGGTGTGTGAAGTCCGCCAGTTAGCTTGGGGCCAGCGTGGTGGACTATGGCCTATAACCCTTCTCTGAGAGGAGACCTGCGCTCAGTAGTGAGCCGTTGATGGGTTTGCTCATAATGAGGTTGGCATGTACCTGTGCCCAGACAGGGGCGCGATGTGTTAAGAATGTTGAGAATTGAGATGAATGAAATTGGTATGAAAAGATGACATTAGGTAACAGTAACAACTTCTCATTCTATAATAACAGATTACAGTACAATTATAACAATTAATATCATGCACAATGTACATTCATCATCATCATCATTAGCAACCCATCAACGGCTCACTATTGAGCGCAGGTCTCCTTTCAGAGAAGGGTTATAGGCCATAGTCCATTTCGCTGGCCCAATGCGAATTGGCGGACTTCACACACCTTCAAGAACATTATGAAGAACTCTCAGGTGTGCAGGTTTCCTCACGATGTTTTCCTTCACCGTTGAAGCAAGTGATATTTAATTGATAAAACGCACTTGACTCCGAAAAGTCAGAGGTGCGTACCCGGGATCGAACCTGCGACCCCCCGAATAGAAGACCACAGTCCTAACCACTAGGCTATCACTGCTTTATGTACATTATCTATACTTATAAAAAGACTTGTCCTGACTGACTGACTGACTGATCTATCAACGCACAGCCTAAACCACTGAAGCTAGAAACTTGAAATTTTGACAGTAGGTTCCTTTTATGATGTAGGCGAGCACTAAGAAAGAATTTTTTGAAATTCCACCCCCAAGGGGGTTAAATAGGGGGTTAAAGTTTGTATGAAAGTCCGTCATTTTTCAAGATATAACCATGAAACTCGGTATTTAGGCTTTACATTAAAAAATAAAGAATTACGTGTTTCACAGTTTTTGAAAATTCTACCCCCAAAGGGGTTAAATAGGGGTTGAAAATTTGTATGATAGTTTTTCATTTTTCAAGTTATATCCACGAAACTTGGTATTTTGGCTCTTGATTAAAAATAAAGAAGTACGTATTTTTTCATTTTTTGAAAATTCTAAAAAATAGGGGTAAAATAGGGGTTGTTAATTTGTATGAAAGTCCGTCATTTTTTAAGTTTTTTCGATGAAACTTTCTATTTGGGCTTTCGATTAAAAACAAAGAACGATGTCTTTCACATTTTTTGAAAATTCTACCCGCAAAGGGGTTAAATAGGGGTTGAAAATTTGTATGATAGTTTTTCATTTTTCAAGTGATTTTTCAAGTTATATCCACGAAACTTTGTATTTTAGCTTTTGATTAAAAATAAAGAAGTATGTATTTTTAATTTTTTGAAAATTCCTCCCCTGAAGGGGTAAAATAGGGGTTGTTAGTTTGTATGAAAGTCCGTCATTTTTTAAGTTTTATCGATGAAACTTTGTATTTGGGCTTTCGATTAAAAACAAAGAACGACTTCTTTCACAGTTTTTGAAAATTCTACCCCCAAAGGGGTTAAATAGGTGGTTGAATGTTTATAATATGAAAGTCCATAATTTTTCGAGTTAGTTACATCGAGTAACGGATCTACGTGATTCATTCATGGGTATGGTTGTAGACCTGCAGTGCTACTGGTTACTTTTATACCGATAGAGCCAGAAGTTCCCACGGGATTTTCAAAGAACCTAATTCCACGCGGACGAAGTCGCGAGGGCAACAGCTAGTAACAATATAAATTTATTGCTGTTTATTATGTCGACGTAGTACAATGCACTTAGACTAAATATCAATTTCCTGATAAGAGTAACTTGTTGTCACCGCTCAATTAACGCTATTCAACTGAGTAGGGTATTAAGTAGTTGCAAATGTGCCAACTTGTAAGCTGGTAACACATTAAGTAAGCAGTGACAAAAGTTTTCCACCAGAGCAGACCAGAGACAATTCAAGAAATTATAAATGCCCAAATTACCCTATCTGGGAATCGAATCAGAGACCTCCCGCTGACCAGCGCCAGGGAGTTTGTCAAAATAGAACCTAAGCAGTGCTCGTTCCAGGGCAAGCGGTGATTTTATGCCTGACTAGAAATTATCCGCTACTTCGACCACGTGGAGTTGGGTTTATAAATCCCGCAGGAAAAGTTTGTTTTTCCGGGATAAAAGTATCCTAGATCACTCCTGGTGTAATCGTCTCCCGCCTCTGAAAGTCCCGCCAAAAACTGATTCACATTTCATGCTGCTTGCACTGCTCATGGTCGGAAGGGCTGATCGCAAGATATTGCCCAGGAAAAAAAAAATAATTACCCATAGATCGGAAGTTTCTAATTAAGTTCCGCTCCAAACGTAGGCTCAAAACAAGCAATGAATGTGTGGGTGCCATGTTATTATTTTCTGTACTGGTACTGTTAATTACGTTTTTGATGGTTATTGTGATGTGTTGTGACAACCTTGCACGGCACAATACGTTATCTTATTCTTATATTCTTATCTATATATATATAAAAGAAAGTGGTGTTAGTTACACTATTTATAACTCAAGAACGGATGAACCGATTTGGCTCAAAATTGGTGGAGAGGTAGCTTAGAACCAGGAGACGGACATAGGATACTTTTTATCCCGTTTGACCGCGTTTCCGTCAAGTCAATATAAAACCTGTTATAACAAAAATGCATCTGACATGGAATAAAAAAACGAAAATGACAGTGGAAGAACAAAACGTAAATGACAGCTAAACGTAATTTTGTCTTTGGTTAAGTATGGTAAAAAATTTGACAATTATAAAAAGTGTTATATAATAAAGCATTACTGATATTATAAATGCGAAAGTGTGTTTGTTTGTTGGTCTGTCCTTCAATCACGTCGCAACAGAACAGCGGATTGATGCGATTTTTTGCATAGGTATAGTAATGGATGCAGTAGTGGTTCCTCAGACCGGGAGAGCTACTTTTTATCTCGGATAATGAGAGTTCCCGCGGGATTTTTAAAAACTAAATCCATGCGGACGAAGTCGCGGGCATCAGCTAGTTTTTTAATAGTTTTCTGCGTGCTCGTCGTACTAACGCGAAGATACTGCGTAGAAATATGCTTTCGGCTTACTAAAAATTGCTTCTCACCGCGTTGACTATTGCGTTTCTAGGAGTATTTATTCTAAGGATTCACATGTTATATTCTGGGCCAAAAATTTATATACTCAGGTACAGGACAATGAACTCCTACATTGATATCAGTGGGTACAGAATAAAGTTTAAAACTATGGCAATATTGACGACATATACCTATTATGATAGGTAAGAATGTAACGTAGGTATTGAATCTGCGTACTACCTGGGACAGTTATGTAACGACAAAACTGTCACAAATATTGATACTTTGCCCATTTTTAACCGAGCTATTCAAAGATAAATCACTAACTGCCTGCCCTCCGCTGTCGACCATCCGGCCCTCGCTTTCTCCCCCCCATTTTTCCCACTCTTTCCTGATTGGCCTGATTGGCCAACGCAACCATGTTTGCCAACAACTAACAAATTACCGACATAAAACAAGTGTTGCCACACTGAAAGAATTGCCACTTGAAAAATTCATTTAACACCGTCATTTTTATAAAATCATGACAAAACTATTACAAAATTAATTTCTACCCGCAGTAGAAAACATGTTTATTATTTATCAGCGAGTGTCTTCCACTCGACCGTTGAATCTTTGAACCCGGCACCTACCGGGTTATCGCTTATCGGCGCCGCCGGCCGATAGCGCGATAGAAGTCCAATTCATCACCTACAAACGCCCGATAACCCCGATGTATGAGCACACGAGTAACCGAACAGAGAGGAAGCTTCCTAACAAGGGCGAAGAAGTATACCTATTCTGCTAGGGTTGTCACCTGATGCATGTCAACTATTTAAGGAAAAAATAAAAATATTTTAATGTTTGTATAATTATGTATAATTTCAGTTAAATCCTGAACTTGAACAACAAATACTTAAATTAACAAAAAATATAAAGAAACGATTTTTTTTTAATGAACATCAGTATTTTTGCCATAACTTCACAATTAATGTTAATAGATGGCATCATCATTTACTATCGACTATTATTATTATTACAAGCTTTTATTTAACTTGCAATGTATGTATGTATGTATACATGGGTATATGTATTAAACGTATATACATACATGTATCAAATCTTACAAGATGAGATAGAACCACTTTTCCGGTTGAGCTAAAATTTTGCCTGTATGTGTAAATCGGATTACCCTGCAATATTATTGGGATATGGAGCTGTTCTGATGATTGAGCTGGAAGATGGCTATAGGAACTCTATAAAAACTCGCTAACCTCATCAAATTTGGGCTCGTTTGATTCGTCTTGACAAGTACTCTGGCCTGAGATGACCTTCAGGGTCTGATAATGAAGCTGGAAGGTGGTTTTGGCAACTTTAGTAATAAAACTTTATGTACTTTAGTAATATAACTTTATTATTAACAAGTTTGGGCTCGTTTGATTAATCTTGAAAAGTACTCTGGTCCTAGATGATATCCAGGTTCTGACGATTGAGCCTTAAGGTGGCTATAGGAACTCAGTAACTAAACGACGTAACCTCATCGAGTTAGGGCTCGTTTGATTCGTCTTGACAAGTTCTTTGGTCCTAAATGATGGTCCATAGGTAATGTAGCCAGCTACGAAAAGCTTGTCTTGTAAAAATTTTTTTTTAATTTACACTAGTTTTGTATGACAAGTATTAATAATTATGTTCTTCAATTATCAAATATCGATAAAACTATTAATAACTTCACGTCGTTATTTTTGCAAAAGTTTATTCGTAACAATTTATAAATAATTGTGTTTGTGTCGATAGATGACGCTGTGCACAGATAATTAAATTTGAATTGGCGGGCCCTTTGTTAATGTTCCCAAAAATTATAAGTATGGGTCAATTTTGGTCGTCATGTATCGATATAATATGATAAAATATCAATATTAATAAAGTAACACATACTGCACATGTGAGAAAACGGAGTTTGGATTATTATAAAAAAATCTATATTCATTATTAATTACATTTTACTCATTCAATAAAAAACAATTTTAAATTTGCTTTACATAGGTAACAGTTAATAACTAACAATATACTAATCCTGACGATAACATACTTAAAATAATATATAAAATATATCGCAACTACTGTAACAATTTTAATTAAGAAACTGAAACATGTACATGAAAGGAAATTATTACTATATGTCTTATCTTGTGTGCAAGAGTTTGGCATTTTTACACTATTACATACATATACACAAATAAATCTAAACTCACAACAAACAAACACTCACTCTTCGTCTATTTATTTCCACTAAACGCACGACCGTCAGCCCTTACGTCCTGACCCTGAGTTACCCTGAGCGGCGCGCCGCGGCGTGTCGGTGAATGTGTCGGTGAGAGCTCACGCACACAGCGTTGCGCTATGTATGGGTGAGCCCGCCGCGAGCCGTTTGTATGTAGCTTCCGCTCTGTTACTTTAATATACCTACTCTGTGGTATGAGCAAGCGTGTCCTATCACACGACTAAATAATCCGTACAGAGAGGAAGCTTCATACAAAGCGGCTCGCGGCGGGCTCACCCGTACATAGCGCAGCGATGTGTGCGTGAGCTCTCACCGACATCATCACCGACGCGCCGCGCCATCCGGGTCTGCGATGGCTCAGCCTGAGTCCTAACGTAAGGGCTAACGGTCGTACGCATAATGAAAATTAGACGACAATTTCGTGATTGAACAAGTTTACTGGTTTTATATTTTAAATCAAGACAATTTAGATTTACTTACTTATGTAAATAGTGTTCTGTTTAATTTCAACAAAAGCCCCGAACACTTGCACAGTATGCAATGCATGAAAAGATCCAAAGAAAATACGGTTTTATTGATGTTTGATGATTGAGTCACATAATTAGTACTTATTATACAAAATAATAATAGTTGACGCAAAACTATTAACATTACTGTAAAGTTATGTTAAAAATACTGATTTTCATTAAAATAGAAATAATTTCGTTTCTTTATAATATTTATCTACTTAATTTTAGTATTTGTTGTTCAAGTTCAGGATATAACTGAAATTATACCATCCATCCATCATCCATCCATCAGCCTGTATTCATCCACTGCTAGACATAGGCCTTTCCGAGAGCGCGCCACCAAACACGGTCCTTCGCTTTCCTCATCCAACCGCTTCCCGCCACCTTCTTAAGGTCATCGGTCCAGCGAGCTGGAGGGCGTCCTACACTGCGCTTGCCGATACGCGGTCTCCACTCCAGAACGTCTGCCCCATCGGCCATCGGTTCTGCGACAGATAAGACCTGCCCACTGTCACTTCAGCTTGCTAATCCTCAGAGCTATGTCGGTCACTTTTGTTCTTCTACGAATCTCCTCGTTCCGGATTTTATCCCTGAGAGAGATTCCCAACATAGCTCGCTCCATAGCGCGCTGAGCGACTTTTAATTTGTGAACGAGGCCCACCGGCAGTGTCCACGTTTCCGCTCCATACGTCATTACCGTCATACGAAATTATATCTAAAATCATAATTATACAAACTTTATTAAGGGTATTTTCCCTTAAATTGTTGACACGCATCAGGTGACAACCCTAGCAGAATAGGTATACATTTTCGACGTCGCGTTGTTAGGAAGCTTCCCCTCTGTACGGATTTTTACTCATGTGGTCCTAACTCCTATGCAGTCAGTAGTATAGAATAGAATAGAATAGAATAGAATAGAATAGAAATGATTTTTATTCAAATAAACTTTTTTACAAGTGCTTTTGAATCGTCGATGAGTCTACCACTGCAATCGACACAATAGGTGCTTATCGTTATAATAATATCCTCCTGACTGAATCCTGATAATTAAAACGTTACTTGTAATAATTAATTGCTAGGTCTTTGACCAAATTAATTCATTTGAAGATAGGATCGTGATCATATCGAAGATCATTTTGATACTTGAAAAGCATTACAATTAATTTACATTATTGTTACATTGTAGATGTAAGTTGATCTCGGTACTAATTAGTTAAGTACGAGACAGCCGTTTGACCTTCAGCCGACAGAATTACGTCGTCTCACGGATCGGGGGACAATGGGTGTGAGACATGCGAGAGACGAATTAGCATTTAAGGTGGAAGACACAGTTCTGCCCGCGAAATTCAAATTTACTTTGGTTTTTCGCAATTTGTAAACTAATGCGACAAAGTAGGCTTATGGCATTCTAATTGCGACAGTGGCAGTATCATCTTCACAGGTTTATATAAAAATCTTTACTTGAAAGTGTCCAGTTTAAGAAATTAATCAAAATATCGACTAATTTGTGAGTAACTCACGTCCAACTCAGTATTTTGATTAATTTCTTAAACTGGTCACTTTCAAGTAAAGATTTTTATGTAAACCTGTGAAGATGATAATTCTACTGGCGCAATTAGAATGCCATTAGCCTAGTTTGTCGTATTAGTTTACAAATTGCGAAAAACCAAATTAAATTTGAATTTCGCGGGCAGAACTGTGTCTTCCACCTTAAACGAGACTTGTTGAGATGCTTACATTCGACAAAGAAAACATGCTCTTTTTCCCAACAATTTTCAATTCATTTTGTTTAGCTCTGTTCTCTGTTAATGTTTGTCTTTTCAGAAATAACAACTATGATGTGCGATTCTGATTCCTTTAATCCGGTAAAGCCAATACCAGTTAGATACCATAGTTCACAATCTAAGCGAAAAAGTACTTACCAAGAAATGCGTTTAGGAACGTAGCGTGAAGGAAGGATAATAATATCTGTTTCCGTATTTTTCCAAATAAATAGCCTTTGAGAGAATTAGTACTTATGTACTTTTAACTTGCGTTATGAGTTTATGACATTTTGATATTTTATGTTGCGTATAATGCGTGCGACCTACATACACGTAATGTGTTTTTCATTGTCACTCGTCTAACTTGCTCCGATTTTGAGAGAAAATTAGTACTTATGTACTTTTAACTTGCGTTATGAGTTTATGACATTTTAATATTTTATGTTGCGTATAATGCGTGCGACCTACATACACGTAATGTGTTTTTCATTGTCACTCGTCTAACTTGCTCCGATTTTGAGAGAAAATTAGTACTTATGTACTTTTAACTTGCGTTATGAGTTTATGACATTTTAATATTTTATGTTGCGTATAATGCGTGCGACCTACATACACGTAATGTGTTTTTCATTGTCACTCGTCTAACTTGCTCCGATTTTGAGAGAAAATTAGTACTTATGTACTTTTAACTTGCGTTATGAGTTTATGACATTTTAATATTTTATGTTGCGTATAATGCGTGCGACCTACATACACGTAATGTGTTTTTCATTGTCACTCGTCTAACTTGCTCCGATTTTGAGAGAAAATTAGTACTTATGTACTTTTAACTTGCGTTATGAGTTTATGACATTTTAATATTTTATGTTGCGTATAATGCGTGCGACCTACATACACGTAATGTGTTTTTCATTGTCACTCGTCTAACTTGCTCCGATTTTGAGAGAAAATTAGTACTTATGTACTTTTAACTTGCGTTATGAGTTTATGACATTTTAATATTTTATGTTGCGTATAATGCGTGCGACCTACATACACGTAATGTGTTTTTCATTGTCACTCGTCTAAGTTGCTCCGATTTTGAGAGAAAATTAGTACTTATGTACTTTTAACTTGCGTTATGAGTTTATGACATTTTAATATTTTATGTTGCGTATAATGCGTGCGACCTACATACACGTAATGTGTTTTTCATTGTCACTCGTCTAACTTGCTCCGATTTTGAGAGAAAATTAGTACTTATGTACTTTTAACTTGCGTTATGAGTTTATGACATTTTAATATTTTATGTTGCGTATAATGCGTGCGACCTACATACACGTAATGTGTTTTTCATTGTCACTCGTCTAAGTTGCTCCGATTTTGAGAGAAAATTAGTACTTATGTACTTTTAACTTGCGTTATGAGTTTATGACATTTTAATATTTTATGTTGCGTATAATGCGTGCGACCAACATACACGTAATGTGTTTTTCATTGTCACTCGTCTAACTTGCTCCGATTTTGAGAGAAAATTAGTACTAATGTACTTTTAACTTGCGTTATGAGTTTATGACATTTTAATATTTTATGTTGCGTATAATGCGTGCGACCTACATACACGTAATGTGTTTTTCATTGTCACTCGTCTAACTTGCTCCGATTTTGAGAGAAAATTAGTACTTATGTACTTTTAACTTGCGTTATGAGTTTATGACATTTTAATATTTTATGTTGCGTATAATGCGTGCGATCTACATACACGTAATGTGTTTTTCATTGTCACTCGTCTAACTTGCTCCGATTAATTACGTACCAAAATATATTTCAGACATTTCCTCATGAATGTACATGATGACCTTTTATGATGTTGGTTTTCTTAATTTTCACCCGTTTACGATTAACGACAAAGAAAAAGAGCTGGGTTATGATATTAGCAGCCTGTGTCTTTTACTTATGAATGATTGTATTTACCCACCTTGTTATAATTATGTCTGGGTAACATATTAATTGAAATCTCTAATAATCTATATATATAAAAGAAAGTGGTGTTAGTTACACTATTTATAACTCAAGAACGGATGAACCGATTTGGCTCAAAATTGGTGGAGAGGTAGCTTAGAACCAGGAGACGGACATAGGATACTTCTTATCCCGTTCGACCGCGTTTCCGTCAAGTCAATATAAAACCTGGTATAACAAAAATGCATCTGACATGGAATAAAAAAAACGAAAATGACAGTGGAAGAAAAAAACGTAAATGACAGCTAAACGTAATTTTGTATTTGGTTAATTATGGTAAAAACAATTATAAAAATTATAGTTTAACGTAATTGATAATATCATCAGTAATATGTTTTCTCTTTGAATCATCATTAACAATGCCGCGAGCAAGACGATCAAATGTTTCCTGCTACAAAGCTACGGATTTACGTGATTTATTGGATAGGTATAGTTGAGAACCTGGAGGGTGACAAAGATTTCCCGTGGGATGTTATGAACTAAATCCACGCAGACGAAGTCGCGGACATCAGCTAGTTAAACATAAAAAAATATTTTTAAAAACCGACTTCAAACGACCGCGCCATTACAAAGTATATAATTTATTGTTGATATTTTAAAAACCACTCGACCGATTTCGAAATAGCTATTTATGCAACTGCATCGTAATGAGGGTCATTTTAATTCGAGTGCTGTTTTTTGATACGAGGCTTGCCGAGTATCAAAATAGGATAGTACGAGAATTAAAATGACTAATTACGTTCAGTTGCATACAAGATTTTATCTACGACAAGGAAAATAAAATCATTAAGAAAATACGCCGTAGGCTCAATAAAGTAACAAAAAGTAACTCCGTAAGCCGCCACCAGCTGCCTGTGGCGCCTCTGTCAACAAAAAAGTAACTCCGTAAGCCGCCACCTGCCGCCTGTGGCGCCTCTGTCATATCAACGGTACAAAAGTGCCAGAACTCAGAGCCTTAGCTTTAGGTATCCTATTTTAAGAAGATAACCATTTAAACCCATACAACGAGCTGCATCGAAATGAGAAGCAAAACCGAAAGAGGGTTCATTTCGATTCAGCTGTCAAATTCGAAATTGGAACTTTTCGATGCTGGAGTAGATAAAAAATTTAATGGGACCATCCTTTGAAACAAAAAAATTATTTACCAAATCGGTTCAGGCGTCTTCGAGTAATCGGAAAACATTTAAAAAAAAAAGACCTGAGTGTCGTGGAACACTCGGTTGGAACGAAGTTCCTTTTAATAATAAATTAATAATAAAAATAAAAAAATTAGGGAAAAATTCCACTTGTAGAAATTATTTAAAATAAAATTGAAAATAGAAAATTCAGCCTGTCGAGCTGGGATTCGAACCATCGACTTTGACATCGACATCGATTTATGCGACTGTAGAAACCACAAGGCTACGGAGATCTAATGTTGTAGTGTGAAAATATTGAACACAATGCCAAATTCACTTTCAAAAAAGTGTCTGTTCAATTTAGTCTTAATTTTTTCCGTCTAGCCCCCTTTCGCACCGCGCGATAAGGAACTACGTTCCAAAAATAAGATTCAGACGAATTGAACACCTCTTTTTTGAACAATGACCTCTGATTGGCTGAATTTATGGCGTTCGTGCTGCATCAATGCATTTTAACCATTAGCGGGAGAGTACCGGCCAATCAGAGATCATTGCGATCGTACACTGATGCAATCAAAACGCCGAGTTTCTTGCTGGTTCTTCTCGGCAGGAAGGGCAATCCGAACCAGTGGTAGACTCATCGACGATTCAAAAGCACTTGTAAAAAGTTTATTTGAATAAAAAATATTACTATTCTATTCTAAAAAATCAATTTTAGAGAATCGACACAGATTTTTGTTACAAAGTGACCTTGATAGGTTAACTTAGGCATAAAAAACGAATGACTAATGTTTTCCATTAGTTTTGTTAGGTATATTAAAAGTTTTGGTAACGGATATCCATGTCAAATTAAATCATTTAATGATATCGCACGTCTAATGGTGTTTATAGAGTATCGTTTACGGTGTTGATTGATCGTAGATTGGTGTCGCGAGTCGCGACTCAGTCGTGACTCGTGACACAGTGTCGATTTCGTTCCACTATAAATTAGTCAAGGTCGCCTCAATCCGAAGGACGCCCGTCCAGCGAATCAAACAACAACTTTACATGATGAATTGCTTTCACTATTTCGATCATTCACGAACAAGCGTATATAACACAATTTTTACATAACTAGCTGATGCCCGCGACTTCGTCCGCGTGGATTTAGTTTTTAAAGTCCCTCAGGAAATCTTTAATTTTCCGGGATAAAAAGTAGCCTATGTCACGCTCCAGGTCCTCAACTATACCCATGCAAAATCTATACCCCCTATCACGTCGATCCCTAGCTCTGTTGCGGCGTGATTGAAGGGACAAACCAACAAACACACTTTCGCATTTATAATATTAGTATGACTCAGAATTTTGAAACATACAGAAGAGTTCGCGTGGATTTAGGTCTTTAATAATCCCGTGGAAACCCTTTGTTTTCCGGGATATAAAGTAGCCTATGTCACTCTCCAGGTCCTCAACTATACCCATGCAAAAAATCACATCGATCCGTAGCTCTGTTGCGGCGTGATTGAAGGACAAACCAACAAACACACTTTCGCATTTATAATATTAGTATGACTCAGAATTTTGAAACATACAGAAGAGTTCGCGTGGATTTAGGTCTTTAATAATCCCGTGGAAACCCTTTGTTTTCGGGGATATAAAGTAGCCTATGTCACTCTCCAGGTCCTCAACTATACCCATGCAAAAAATCACATCGATCCCTAGCTCTGTTGCGGCGTGATTGAAGGGACAAACCAACAAACACACTTTCGCATTTATAATATTAGTATGACTCAGAATTTTGAAACATACAGAAGAGTTCGCGTGGATTTAGGTCTTTAATAATCCCGTGGAAACCCTTTGTTTTCGGGGATATAAAGTAGCCTTTGTCACTTTTCCGGTCCTCAACTGTAAAATCACGTCGATACCTACAATCTACATTGCTCCGTACATCATCATTTTCATCATTAGCAATAGCAGGTCTCCTTTCAGAGAAGGGTTATAGGCCATTGTCACCGCGCTTGCCCAATGCGAATTGGCGGAACCGCTTTCCGAACCGGTGGTAGAGTCATGGTGACGTGTCATAAGAGCTACAGGTTGGCCTACGTGAAATAAATAATTTTGAATTTGAAATACTCGGATAAGACTTTACATTGGTTAAATCGGTTAAAATATACAGCATGACCCGAGGTTTCAATGTCGTGACATTTTAGGTCGAGGTCGTTGGGGTGGAATAAGATCCGTACAGCTAAGTACAGCCAACCGACAAAACCATAACTTTTCTAACATGATGGATGGCGCTCGTGATTTCCGATTTGTCGCCATTATTTAGATGGATTTTAGGAGTCTTTCTGGGTATCTCTGACCTTTATTTCTTTCTCTACGTCTAGGCCGGGTTTCGCACTAAGGCGGTTACGGTTTGCTCTTTTATATCCGATTTCCGTAAATTTTAGGAAATTTTGCTTTAGCGCTTTTGATTTCGATCGCCTAGAATTAATAATCTATATACATATATAAAAGAAAGTGGTGTTAGTTACACTATTTATAACTTAAGAACGGATGAACCGATTTGGCTGAAAATTGGTGGAGAGGTAGCTTAGAACCAGGAGACGGACATAGGATACTTTTTATCCCGTTCGACCGCGTTTCCGTCAAGTCACTATTATACGTGGTATAACAAAAACGCATCTGACATGGAATAACAAAATGCAAATGACAGTGGAATAACAAAACGTTAATGACAGCTAAACGTAATTTTGTCTTTGGTTAAGTATGGCAAAAAATTTGACAATTATAAAAAGTGTTATAATAAAACATTACTGATATTATAAATGCGAAAGTGTGTTTGTTTGTTGGTTTGTCCTTCAATCACGTCGCAACAGAACAGTGGATTGATGCGATTTTTTGCATGGGTATAGTAATGGATGTAGTAGTGGTTCCTCAGACCGGGAGAGCTACTTTTTATCTCGGATAATGAAAGAGTTCCCGCGGGATTTTTAAAAACTAAATCCATGCGGACGAAGTCGCGGGTATCAGCTAGTCTCTTATAAAAAGGTTAAAACGACCTAACAGAAAAAGGACTAAGGTTGGACTAAGGAACTAAAAAAGAAGAAGAAATCTTTTGGATTTCACCAATGCGACGTCTAGTGACGTTTATTCGAAGAATAAATTGGGCGTTCTGACAGTTTTTGTATTGAAAATATGCCAAAATATCCATTTCGACCTCCTTTTCAGTGGCTGAGATTCGATCCCAGTCACATATATCTATGACTTTTAAGCATAAGCAATTAAGTATGCTTTAACGGTGAAGGAAAACAAAGTCGGAAAGACTGCATATCTGAGAGTTCTCCGTAATGTTCGCAAAGGTGTACAAAGTCTACCAATCGGCAGTTTGCCAGTGACACACTATGGTCTAAAGTTTAGAGGCTCAAGACCATAGTGTGTCCCCCTTCTCATTCGAGAAGATATCACATCCTGTGCCCGGTAGTGGGCCTTCGAAGAGAGTCGACCAATGAAAATAAAGTTGTGCAGAGTTATGCCGTAAATAAACTACAGGCGGGCGTGCAGATAAAACATGACTTTGGAACGAGGCCAAAGAAGAGCATTATTGGAATAACGAGAGTCGACGCTGATTCACCCGCAGCACCCGCTCAAACGAACAAAAGAATTATCGGGCTATTTTACAAAACAAACAGCACTGATAGCCTAGTGATTAGGACTGTGGTCTCCTATTCGTGGGGTCGCAGGTTCGATCCCGGATACGCACCTCGTACTTTTCGGAATCAAGTGCATTTAAGCAATTAAATATCAGTTGCTTCAACGGTGAAGGAAAACATCGTGAGGAAACCTGCACACCTGAGAGTTCTTCATAATGTTCTTGAAGGTGTGTGAAGTCCGCCAATTCGCATTGGGCCAGCGTGGTGGACTATGGCCTATAAGCCTATAACCCCTCTCTGAGAGGAGACCTGCGCTCAGTAGTGAGCCGTTGATGGGTTGCTAATGATGATTACAAAACAAACGACCATGTAGTACTAAGACTTACTGCCCCTATACGACACGATCTGAGAGAGATCAGGCCCAGAACCGTCGACTTTACGTGCTATCTGAGGCAAAGAGGTGACACCCCACCAAATTCGTAATGCCGGGCTAGTCTGCTTTATCAACCGATAGACGTCCACTGCTGGACAAAGGCCTCTTGCATGGACTTCCAAAGCCTCGTTCTTGCGCCGCCTGAATCCAGCGGCTCCCTGCGACTCGTTTGATGTCGTCGGTCCACCTGGTGGGGGGTCTACCAACACTGCGCTTCCCGGTGCGGGGTCGCCACTACAGCACCTTGGGACCCCAACGACCATCAGCTCTTCGAACTATGTGCCCCGCCCATTTCCACTTCAGTTTTGCGACACGCTAAGCTATGTCAGTGACTTTGGTTCTCCTACGGATCTCCTCATTTCTGATTCGATCCCGCAGGGACACTCCGAGTATAGCTCTCTCCATCGCCCGCTGAGTGATCTTGAGCCTGAGAATTTATGAGGCCCTTAGTACTGAGAATTTATTGACAGATAACCGTAATACACTTATTGGCCCCCCGGAAATCGAACCTCGTCATCTGCAGTCGAACAGAGCCATTGAGGGCCTGTATTATCACCTTCTGATAATGGTCGGATAGCCTAACCGTAAATTTTGTCACTTTCTCACATTATGTCAAGTGACAAAGACAAAATATGCGAATAAGCTATCCGACACTTAGGTGGTGGTAATGGCACGTACCTACAAAGAAACCCATACGTACTTATTCACCTCGAGTGTCAGCGCTCAACCCACGGCACTGATTGCCGGATGAATGGCGGTGTTTTATCAATAGAGTACGAGTAGGTACTAAACACTTGCCGGGTCCGGCCACTTGGGTGCAAAGTCCGTGTTTTCGTTTCAAGAACCAAGATCGACAGTTCCGTGTAGTCAGGGTTGACAACCGAGCCAAAAAAAAAAAATAAAGAACGTAAAAAATATATTTATGTAGAAGTTAACGTTAAGTTTTTGATGAACTCTCTGGCTCAGTGGTGAGCGCTGCTGTCTTATAACTGGGAGGTCTTGGGTTCGATTCCCGGCGGGGTCAATTTGGGAATTTAGTAGTTACCACCCTACCGTGTAAGACGTGCCGCCAAGCGTTTTAGCTTTCCGGCACGATGGCGTGTAGAAACCGATTAGGGGTGTGGGTTGAATGTTCACTGCCATACCCCTTCCAAGTTAGCCCGCTACCATCTAAGACTGCATCGTCACTTACCATCAGGTGAGATCGCAGTCAAGGACTAAGCTTGTCATCGAATTAAAGACAAAAGTTAAAAGACTTTTGAGTTTCAATATTTTAACGAGTCAGGAGCTGATTGAAATCCGAAAGGTCGCTGTTTATTTAAGCTCCACAATTGTCGTGCCTATTCCTAATATAACTTGGCGGGGAAAAGTCTGTAGCGTGGTATTCTCTAAACATGATTGCATCAGTGTAACTATCGCAGTGAGTTCTGATTGGCTGAATATATGGTATTCTTGCTACGTCAATCCATTTTAACCAATAGCGGGAGAGTACCGGCCAATCAGAGGTCGTTGCGGTCGTACACTGATGCAATCAATTTTAGAGAATACCTCCGCTGTTAAACAATGCTGTATCCTTTAAGACATTTTCTTTTAAATTCAAAATTATTTATTTCACGTAGGCCAACCTGTGGCTCTTATAACACGTCATGAATCTACCACCGGTTCGTAAAGCGGATTCTGCTGTGAAGAGCTGGCAAGAAACTCAGCCATTTTACGCGTAGGTGATCCTTCCCAGTAGGGGCATATTGGGCATTTATAATTTTTGACATGTCTCTGGTCTGGTCGGAGGCTTTGGCCGTGGCTAGTTAATGACTTACCGTCAAAGACGTGCCGCCAAGCAATTCACCGTTTCGTACGATGGCATGTCTTCTTCTTTGCTTCTTTGATGGCATGTGCTTCTCCATTACTGGAGGTCAGCAGTCAGTTTTTTGAACCTCTCCATGTACTTGGATGGCTTGTAGATACTGTACTGTACCGATTATGGTGTATCGGATTACACTGCCATATCCCTTTCCAAAGTAACCCGCTAGCATCTTGACTGCATGAGTCAACCATGAGGTGAAATCGCAGTCAAGGACTATCTGTTCATCCAATAAACAAAGGCAAGTGTCAACCCTAGAAGCCATTGGGTGGAGTTGTCCATCCGCGACGCTACAATTGCTTTGGTGGACTTCGGACCACATTGTCTGTAGTTGTGGCAGGTGGACTACCATTGGGTAGTTGGTTATCGGAGTCTGCAATTATCATTATACGTAATTCGTTGATATCCGATGTCACGCCGGCTTCGAATGTCGCTGGAAATGTTGCCAGGCTATAATTAGGACAGTTATTTACATAGTTTTTTGTTTTATCGACTGCGAACCAGCCAGTTTTTTTACATACTTAATGTTAATTAGCAAAAAACGGGCAAATGTTTTGTTTTTAAAACGGTGCCGATTTGTATTAAGAAAATACTATGTTTATGAGAGTTACACAATATGTATTTTAGTTTTCTTTCTATGGGATTGAAACTTTTTACTGAAATACTTTTGGAATTATTGTTTGGGATCTTTTGCTGCGTGAGAATGGAATTTTTAAAGCTTTTTAGTAGTATGATCGTCCTTCATCTGTTGTTTTTGTATTTTTTGAGTATATATAGGTATTAAATGTATTTCTAGACTAGTTTATGATCGCTACTTCGTCGGCATGGAATAAGTTTTTTTTGATCCCGCGGAAACCATTTGGGTTTCCGGCATAAAAAGTAATCTATGTCGCTCTTCAAGTTCAAAATAATTATACCCATGCAAAATTCACTTCAGTACGTTGCTTCGTTGCTGAGTGATTGAAGGACAAACCAAAAAAGCAAGCACTAGTTTTGGAAGCGTCTCTTCATTCGGCATATCACAGTTCACGGTCATTATTTCATTCGAGTGTTATGTCACTCGCTCCTCACTAATTAACGCGTACGTGCCACAATTTGAGCTAGTTACAGGCTCCATTATTAATTGAGACTTATCACGCTCATTTCACAAGAGTCGCATTGACACTCACAATGAAAAGACTTGTATTCCATAAAAAATAAGAATGTTATCTTGAAACCTTGAAAGTTCCTTTTATAATAATCCAAGAAATTGGGATAAGTAGCAGGCTGCGGGGACCAAAGCCTTGATAACTTTGCTCTCAAACTTAGGCTGAAGACTATCGACGTATTTATTAGTACTTTCTATTTATAACAGTTAACTTATAAGTATCCTTAGTGACTAGCGGATTTTATGTTCTGACATACGCTCTAAATATTTATCTCAACCTTAGCTCTGTCCGACGCTCGTTGTATAGTTTAAAGAGTATACTCCTCATTTGGCCTCATGAGGACGCCTCAGATGATCCATCACTGGCAGAAATAAAAAACTGAAAATCGTCGATACTTAAATATTTTATCAGTATCGGATGTTCCCTAGTTTAACCTTTCGCATAGTAGCAGTGATAGCCTAGTGGTTAGGACTGTGGTCTCCTATTCGGGGGGTCGCAGGTTCGATCGCGGGTACGCACCTCTGACTTTTCGGAGTCAAGTGCGTTTAAGCAATTAAATAGCACTTGCTTCAACGGTGAAGGAAAACATCGTGAGGAAACCTGCACATCTGAGAGTTCGTCATAATGTTCTCGAAGGTGTGTGAAGTCCGCCAATTCGCATTGGGCCAGCGTGGTGGACTATGGCCTATAACCCTTCTCTGAAAGGAGACCTGCGCTCAGTAGTGAGCCGTTGATGGGTTGCTGATGATGATGATGACTCCTCATTTCGCTTGTCTATTCTGTTTTGGTCATTGGTAAAAATATATTCTCTACCAGGGTGCGTTTGGCACGATGCTATGTTTTTTCGGTTCTTCTGTATGGTGTCGAATCATGGACCTTAATTCAAAATATGAGCAATCGATTAGAGGTATTTGAAATGTGGGTGTATAGAAGAATTCTGAGAATATCATGGACGGATAGAGTTTCCAACGAAAGTGTTTTGCAGATGGTCAACAAAGGGGCAGAAGTTTTAAAGACAATAAAGCAACGAAAACTGCAATATCTGGGACATACATATAATGCGTGGCGATAAGTACAAGTTGCTCCAACTAATAATACAGGGCAAGATACAAGGTAGTAGACCCCCTGGAAGAAGACGGACCTCTTGGCTCAAGAATCTCCGGACATGGTTCGGACTGAGTACTCGATCCTTATTCCGCGCAGTTGTGTGTAAGGTCCGAATAGCCAATATGATAGCCGACCTCCGGTAGGAGATGGCACCTCAAGAAGAAAAATATATTAATTATTTTTAAGCTATTGCATAGCTTTTATCACGGGCTTTGAGCGCGGCGACCGAATCAAGAAATTCCGTAACGAAAATAAACCTAACACCCCCCCACTCCGAACGGCACAGCGGAGCGGCGTTGAAAGCCGTGCATCGTCTAACGTCGTTTCAGTTCGGCAGACTTCCGCACGGTGTTTGTGGGCGTGCGACTAGAAAATGCTATGCAATAGCTTTACCGCGGCAGTCCCCGAGTGCCACACGTATTTTTTTTATTAGATTTCTTCTCATTCTTATATCGTCATTCGTCACGACTCACGTTGCTGGTGTGACGTCTTTTAGGTTTTTACCTTATAATAAATATGTATTGCGTTATATATGATTCGATTTGTCACAAAAGAGACAAAGTTCCGGTGAACGTGACTGCGCAAGCGCACTAAGTAGCAGCTGCAATTGATTTGTGTTTTTTTCCTGTGACGTGATCTTGACGTTCGAAAAGTAAATTCCAAATGACTCCCATGTTTCCGTTTGTTATACATATACTTGAGTATTTACCTGTTTAGACAGGAGCTGGGATTGCCGTACTTACGTATTCGTACTGACAACAACTGACTATAACTTGGGTACCTTTAAATCAAGAGTGAATAGGCATCTTCTAGGCAAGCGCGCTCCATGTTAGGCTGCATCTTCACTTACCATCAGGTGAGATTGCAGTCAAGCGCTGGTCTATATATTTAAAAAAAAAAGCCTACTGGTGTTATATACCTAAGTCTCATTTTCAAAATTACTAAAATGTCTTGATTTGTTAATTTAGGTATTCCTTATAAATAATAATATTCAATAGATCTTATTATTATTGCTCTACGGCTGACGGCGGTGTACACTGTACGCCACATTCTTTTGTCAAGCGATGTTACGGACGGTCGCGTGAATATATTTACCATAAAATATTTTTAAAAACATAGTTCTGTGTAAAAGTACGAATTATAAGAATACAAGATGTTAAACCGAATAATCTGAAGATTTTATTAAAAACCTCCCGTTTTCTGAAGCTGTAGTCTTCATTTGTGTTGTGTCGTGTTGCCTTTAGACATTGTATATTTTATGTGCTAACAAATTTTATTAAAAACCTCCCGTTTTCTGAAACTGTAGTCTTCATTTGTGTTGTGTCGTGTTGCCTTTAGACATTGTATATTTTATGTGCTAACAAATTTTATTAAAAACCTCCCGTTTTCTGAAACTGTAGTCTTCATTTGTGTTGTGTCGTGTTGCCTTTAGACATTGTATATTTTATGTGCTAACAAATTTTATTAAAAACCTCCCGTTTTCTGAAACTGTAGTCTTCATTTGTGTTGTGTCGTGTTGCCTTTAGACATTGTATATTTTATGTGCTAACAAATTTTATTAAAAACCTCCCGTTTTCTGAAACTGTAGTCTTCATTTGTGTTGTGTCGTGTTGCCTTTAGACATTGTATATTTTATGTGCTAACAAATTTTATTAAAAACCTCCCGTTTTCTGAAACTGTAGTCTTCATTTGTGTTGTGTCGTGTTGCCTTTAGACATTGTATATTTTATGTGCTAACAAAATGTCGTGAATAATTACTAATTAGTCATACTCCAGACATGTTAACTGTGTTAACCAGAGTACGTTTGAACCAGTATAACTTGTTTATACATTATAGGTCAAGTTTGCTCAGCGAAGTGACACTACAGCCTTTGTTCTCCAAGCTCTGAGCCGTACTTCGCCCTTTGCGTATCACGGTATCCAGGTCGTTACACTTGCGAGACATTTGTGTTATCAACATATGTATAAATCTGTATATAAATATGGTTGAGCGAAGCAATGGCTGGGTCATGCGTCATGCTCGTGAACGGGTGCCACCATCGGCAATGGGGCAACTTTATGTCTGCCCGTCTTGACATGTGTTGAAATATAATTAGATATAATTACGTATGCTTTTGTGGAACTTCCCCTCATTGTGGAAACTGCATACATAGAATAATATCTATTAAGTATATTGTAAAAGTATTTTGAAAAGAGCAACTGCCGAGTTTCTTGCTGGTTCTTCTCGGCAGGAAAGGCATTCCGAACCAGTGGTAGACTCATTGACGATTCAAAAGTACTTGTAAAAGTTTATTTGAATAAAAAACATTTCTATTCTATTGTATTCTATCTTACTTTGTCACACATCCGAGAAAAATTATGTATGTGTAGTACAATTGGTGTACAGAAACCTGACCATTCTTTGTGCAAGTAGTTATTGAAAACCCCGACTGTAGGTACAATTTACTGAAATTGATTTATTGAAAGCAATTTCCTAAATCTTACACGGTAATTTTAAGAGAAAAATAATCATAAATACAAATATATCAATGAACATTATAACTCGCTCTTTTAAACATAATCGTCTTCCAGTTTATTTACAGATTTTTGTATAGCCGAGTTAAGACCAATGTCAGGTTCATAATTCACATGATGCTATTTGAGTTTGAATGAAATCGACATTCTACGCTTTTTAGGTAACACCGATACATTTTATCTTATTATCGTTGTGTAACAATAACAAGTAATTTCGAGTGTATTTCAAATCGATTTCCAACACAACGTCCTGATTCCTGACAAAGCGTCTTTTTATTAATTACTATCTGATGCCCGCGACTTCGTCTGCGTGGATTTAGTTCATAACATCCCGCGAGAAATCTTTGTCACCCTCCAGGTTCTCAACTATACCTATCCAATAAATTACGTCAATCCGTAGCTTTGTAGCAGGAAACATTTGATCGTCTTGCTCGCGGTATTGTTAAAGATTGTTAATGATGATTCAAAGAGAAAACATATTACTGATGATATTATCAATTACGTTTAGCTATAATTTTTATAATTGTCAAATTTTTTACCATACTTAACCAAAGACAAAAGTACGTTTAGCTGTCATTTACGTTTTGTTATTCCACTGTCATTTGCGTTTTGTTATTCCATGTCAGATGCGTTTTTGTTATACCACGTTTTATAGTGACTTGACGGAAACGCGGTCGAACGGGATAAAAAGTATCCTATGTCCGTCTCCTGGTTCTAAGCTGCCTCTCCACCAATTTTCAGCCAAATCGGTTCATCCGTTCTTGAGTTATAAATAGTGTAACTAACACCACTTTCTTTTATCGACCGAGCGAAGCGAAGGTCTCTGAGTTTACTTGAGTGAATTTGCACTTGTCCGTCCGTCCGTCCGTCCGTCTGTCTGACAGAGCCTTATAACTTCTGAATTACTGAACTTAATTACTTCAATTTTAGATATGATATGTAAACCAATGGCCTCCAGCCGAAAATGGCTTAAAAAGTTATAAAAATCTTTATTTCAGGGGGGCTCTCATAGAAGCGAATGCGAAGTAAAATATATTTTTTTGCATTTCATAGGGTTGCAGTACCTCATTTTAAAGATAATTTGGAACAGAGTACAGAAGTATTTTTTTTTAATTTTTTTTCCTAAAATTGACGAAATGGGGGGCTTTCAAAGTGGAGATTTTATTCGAGGCTAGATCTCTAAAACCACTTTATTTTAAAAATTGAAACTTACACATAATTTGAGTTATATTCTGTACTTGAACAACAAATACTAAGATTAGATAAATATTATAAAGAAACGAAATTATTTAAGTTTTAATGGGCATCAATCTTTTCATCAATCAAACAAAACTTCACTATACTGTTAATAGATGGCGCTGTCTTTAATATACAGTTTTGCGTCAGCTATTCTTATTTTGTCTATTACTAATTATGTTATTCAATTAGCAAATTATTATCAATAAAAGTATCACGTTGTTTTTGCAAAAGTAAATCCGTTTCTATTTACAATAATTAGACGTTAGCACCTATTTACTACCGTATGATGGTACTGTCTATGAATGTAAAGATGAGCGCGCATCTAGACATGCTCGCCGCAGAAGCCGCAAGCGCGCAGTCATGGCAGTTTATAATTTTTTTTATTATGAAATCGTATACTACGTAACACCCGTTCAGCGAACCAGCTGAATTTTAGTAAAATACTGTAGGCATACGCATCCCATCCACGAAAGCAGATGACGATTGACGTCATCAGATTCGGCGCGTTTTAATTACAATATAATATAGTTAAAACTACCTTATGGGAATTATGGGATACCGCGAGGTCTCAGTTCGGGGCGAACCACTAGTATATATAGATTTGACTAGTAGGGCGCGTGGGTGCGCGGCCCGCAAGCGGACCGCGGTTTTTCTATCGTCAAGTGGACTTTCAGGTCCTGATCATTTTCTATCAAATAACCACTCTTCCATCTTTTATACTCTCTGAGATAGATGCCTATGAAATTGGTATGGCCGCCATCTTGAATCCGCCATTTTGATTTTTTTTTCAGCTCATTGCCAATTGGATGAGGTTTCGAGTATTTTTTGTTTGAGCACCTCCCACCTGTCTTCAATACCCTGCCCGTGCTCCTCACCCACCTTCCAAACCCTCGATCATCATATCTCATCATTTGTCAGAATGAGAATTCTTCTATAAAAACAAATTTTGAAAAGGAACCGTATCAAAGTCTTGCATAGTTCTCAGCTTCTAGTCTATTCAATATTCGCCATATATTTTGTATGGAGAAAAAACATTCCGCCATCTTGGATTTTTTTCTATTCGTCAAATAGACCTTTGGGTCCTGATCATCTTTTGCCAAGAAACCACTCTTCCATCTTTTATACTCCCCGAGATAGACACCGAAGAAATTTGAATGGCGGCCATCTTTTTTCCGCCATTTTGAATTTTTTTTCAGCTCACTGGCAATTGGATGAGGTTTCGAGTGACATTTGTTCGAGCACCCCCCACCTATCTTCAATACCCTGGCCGTGCCCCTCACCCGTCTCCGAAATCCTCAATCATCAGCTCTCTCCATAATTTTCCTCCAAATGAATTTTTGTCTTCTATACGAAACCATTAGTGAAAAAAAAAATTTTCATACAAAATTTTACAGGAGAGGTGATCAATCAGTGAGTGAGTGAGTGAGTGAATCAGTGAATCAGCACAAACAGCTATATATATATTAATATTTCCATATGATTGTTTCGACTGATGTCGTCATCAAAAACATTTTCGCCTACGTACGATCTACAATCTCATGTATTTATAAGTGAAGATTTATTTGTATGTTTGTATGATAAAAAGTTTGGGGTTAATGTTCTTCACACGGATGTAATAAAATTGTTACCATGTGCACGTGCATGTGAACACGTTTGAAAAAACACTATGATTACATAAAAATTTGCGGCAGTCAGTGGTCGTTTTTGGTGGACACTTAAGAGACATTTGTGTTATCAACATAATATGTATAAATCTGTATATTTTTATCTTACTTTATCATACTTCCGAGAAAAATTATGTATGTATAGTATGTTTCAATGTGTAGCAAGACGTATAAACATTCATGGAGTAATGATGCCATCATATCATAATGATGTCATACGCGTAAAATGTACCCAACCAACTTTGTACCGTGCACAAGCTTTGAATGTTTATTTATATGTATCGGTAAAATTTTTATATACTCAGTCACGTTTGATTTTATTTGATTGTCCCTTCTATCCTACTATGTAATCTATATATATATAAAAGAAAGTGGTGTTAGTTACACTATTTATAACTCAAGAACGGATGAACCGATTTGGCTGAAAATTGGTGGAGAGGTAGCTTAGAACCAGGAGAATTTCCGTCATGTCACTATAAAACGTGGTATAGCAAAAACGCATCTGACATTGAATAACAAAACGCAAATGACAGTGGAATAACAAAACGTAAATGACAGCTGAACGTAATTTTGTCTTTGGTTAAATATGGTAAAAAATTTGACAGTTATAAAAAGTGTTATAATAAAGCATTACTGATATTATAAATGCGAGTGTGTTTGTTTGTTGGTTTGTCCTTCAATCACGTCGCAACAGAACAGCGGATTGATGCGATTTTTCGCATGAGTATAGTAATGGATGTAGTAGTGGTTCCTCAGACCGGGAGAGCTACTTTTTATCTCGGATAATGAAAGAGTTCCCGCGGGATTTTTAAAAACTAAATCCATGCGGACGAAGTCGCGGGCTCCAGCTAGTAACTAATATTAAAGATGCCAATGAGAAGATGGTTGGATTTTTGTTACTCCTTCACACCACAACGAATGAACCGATTTGACTGAATTTTGGAATGGAGATAGGATATAGACCCAGGATTAACACTGGCTACATTTTATCCCGGAAAATTAAAGAGTTCCCGCATTAATTAAAAAAACTTTGATACACGCGGACGAAGTCGTGGGCATCATCCAGTAATATTATAAATGTGAAGGTTATGTTTGGTGGTTTTCCTCAGATGATTACGCAGCGACTAAACTAGCGGCACGCTATGATGGCCGGTTTGACACATTACAATAGTGATGTGGAATGTCAATTTATTCTCGAACAAAAAACAATTAAGTTTTGTTTTTGTACCTGATTAAATAGGTTTAATAAAACAAAAATGTATATGTTTATTTAATTTATTTGAACGAACTGAATATTTGAATGAAAATGAATATACATACTTTATATGCACACAAGAAACATATGAATACAAAAGATACCAAAAAAGGTGCCACAAAAGGCCATAATTAATCAGATTCGTCCATACTACTATTTTCACTGTCGTCACTGCTATCATCACCTACATTAATAATTATATGTTCGTTTTCTATAATATTATCTATTTTCACATCTCTTTCATAATCTTCCCTTATTAATTTAACAGTTCTATTCACAACCTTTTCCCAGTCTCCTTTAGTCACATGTTCACAAGCTTCTTTTAATAATTTTAGCATTGCATTTTGAAAATTGTTCATATTCACAAGTACATTCACCCCTTAAATGGTGCAAACTGATTTTTCTACACTTGTATACATTTTAGAAATCAATTTAATAAATAAATTTTGAGTCCTAAACCTAAAACTACATTCGATAAAATTTATGAATCTCTGCACATCACTATCGTCAATAAAGTAATACAATTATTTCCTTCAAAGTCGTTATCAATTAATACGGAACTTCATGAGCGGACAAACGTCAAACCGGCCATCATAGCGTGCCGCTAGTGTAGTCGACGTGTTTTTTACACAACTACGGCAAAACCAAAAGGAAGGGTTATGATTTTAGTAGTCTATAATATATGTATGTATGTGAATGTTCCACCGTAGCGCCTAAACTACTGAGCCGATTTTGATGAATGAGGTGTCAATCGATTCGTTATTTTGGTCCTGGTGACAAAGGCGTACTTTTAACCCCCGACTCAAAAAGAGGGGTGTTATAAGTTTGACGTTGATTTCTGTCTGTCTGTGTGTGTGTGCGTGTGTGTGTGTGTCTGTGTGTGTGTCTGTCTGTCTGTGGCATCGTAGCTCTCAAAAGGATGGACCGATTTCGATGCGGTTTTTTTCATTTGAAAGCCAGTTTCCTTGCGGTGGCTCTTCTATGTTTGGTTAATATCGGTCCAGCAGTGTAAGAGTATCAGCTCTTTTCCAAAATGATGTAAGGCATTTTTGGCGTATGATTACTCGATTAAGTGCTTCATGCGTGCCAGTATAATCGTTAAATGACAATTAATTGATACCTTCGGCAGCCATAGATTCTCATGTCGGGGGTGTTTTTAATTTTCAATTTTATACGAACAATATTGATATTGACGGATGCTATATCCCACTTCCCCGTATTCGGGTTACAGTTTTATACTTTTTGCTTGTTGCATAGCTAAGTTTAAGGATTTCTAGTTGTAGATGAAGCATGCACACACGAGAAAATTTTGTGATTCAAAATTATCTCGTATTATATTGGCAATTGGGCATGCTCCCTATTGGAGAGTGATAGTCTAAATTTGTGACAGTCTAATTTTAATCCCGGGAAAAACATTTTGAAGGATTTTTAAATTCCTAACTAAACTAACATGCGGACGCAATTGCAGGCAAACGCTAGTAAATTATAAGGCCGATATTAGACGTTCATCGTTGCAAAAATTTTTGCGAAAATGAGCCGTCTTGATTCGCCCTAAGGGCGAATTTAGCTTTCGAGATTTTCGTTTTCATTTTCGAGGCTTCATCGAGTCATCGAAAATGAACCGTCTAAATTTTCCCTTAGGGCGAAGGGCCTTAGGGTGCATTTTCGAAAAACATGTTGCAAAAATGTGCAAAAATGAAACATGAATAGGGCACCGTCTAATTTCGGCCTAATGCTAAGGTAATGCAGCAGTCGTGATGGATGTAATTCCGATCAAAGTTTAGTGGAATATAACTTATCTATAAGTACAAAGTGTATGTCAAATTGATAAAAGAATTACTTGTTATTCGAATATAATTGGGGCGATGGGGATGATTCTTTAATGTAATCAATATTGTCAGAGTACCTTATCTGTAAGTGTATAGTCCCTTTCAGATACGTAGGACTTTATGAATGAAAAAGTTTATACGTAGGTATAGCTTGGTCTCTCACCTAAGCAGGCACTCATTCACTCGTATCGCACTTAAGTAAGCATTTGGCAGCCCGCACACAGTCAATAATATTGTCGAAAATATTGACAATATTTTCGTCAATATTTAGACCCCGCACACTACGCAATAATATTGTCAATATTTCTAACAAAAAGTGATTCAGTAAGGCTCTTTTAGGGTTCCGTTAAAAAAAAATTAAATTATTATATTTCCATGTACCCATGGAAATATTTTAATTAAATTTTTTTTATTTAATTAAATTTTTATTATTTGTTGTTATAGCGGCAATAGAAATACCTACATAATATGTGAAAATTTCATCTGTCTATCTATTACGGTTTACGAGATACAGCCCGCTGACAGACGGACGGACGGATAGCGTAGGCTTAGTAATAGGGTTCCGTTGGTACCCTTTGGGTACGGCACCCTAAAAATAATTTTCGATTTTTCTTTATTTCAATGATGTTGGGCCACTATTACCTATACATTATTATATAGTATTATATACAATGCCCAATATATTATATATTTTATATTATATATTATTAAATACAATGCCCAATTTCATGTCGATAGCTTTAATAGTTACTGAAATAATCGACTGTGACAGACGGACGGACGGACGGACGGAGATAGTCTCACCATAAGGGTTCCATTTTTACCATTTTTGTACGGAACCCTAAAAAAGAAAGAAACGATGGCTTAAATACTGGATGACAAAGTGGAAAAGTGGAATTAAATCATTTAAACCTAACAAATCGGCCAAGTGCGAGTCGGGCCTCGCTCTTTTAGGGTTCCGTTAAAAAAAATTAAATAAAAATATTTCCATGTACCCATGGAAATATTATGTTTATTTAATTTTTTTAATTTAATTTAATTTTTATTATTTGTTGTTATAGCGGCAATAGAAATACATAATATGTGAAAATTTCATCTCCTTATCTATTACGGTTTACGAGATACAGCCCGCTGACAGACGGACGGACGGACGGACGGACGGACAGCGTAGGCTTAGTAATAGGGTCCCGTTGGTACCCTTTGGGTACGGAACCCTAATAAAAGAACTTCGAAATACAGAAAAAGATGATTTTAAACATTACATGAGAATAAAAAAGTAGCTTTCAAAAAATACTATCTTTAGTAACCCCTTACTTAAAAAAACAAGATATACTGATGCGAAAATCGTTACGTCTCCCACATTCTAATAAATTCTATTAAATATTCTTTTTCATTGCTGCACTGGGGATGTCCTCCATTTTTGGTTGCGAGCGCACGTCCTCCTGCCTTGAAATCTTTTTTCAACTAAAATATTGACGCGCGCCCGCACACTGTCAATATTATTGTCAATATCCCTGCCTCCCCCCGATATTGACGAAATTTCCGGACTTCGACAATAATATTGATCAAACCCCGCACACAGTCAATAATATTGTCAATATTCGTAAATATTGACAATAATATTGACTGTGTACGGGCTGCCTTTGGCAGTGGCAAATCGCTTCAAAAAGACTTCTCATCATTTAGCAAGATTTTAAAATATTAGTTACAAAAGACAACTCTGACATACAAAAATTTTAATTCCTATAGGTGAGACCTATAGATGGCACTCTCACTCAGCTCAAACTCAAAACTGAGTTAAAACGAGACAGATTTATGTCAGGACATATTTGTGTCTCGTTTTAACTCTATCTTGAGCCTTGAGCAGAGCCAGAGTACGATCTATAGATCTCGGGGACAGGTTCAACGCGTAGAGGCTTCATGAGAGAGTTGATCTAAATTGGGCGATGAATACTCATTATTATTAATAATCATTACTATTATTAGTAGTCAGCCAAAATGTTGATACAAAATCAATTTATATTTTTTTTATTGATGAAGAAAACGAAGAAAGAAAGATTAATTAATGACCGTGATTAATAAATTATAGGTAATTGAGATAATATAAGTCTTAAGTCTAGTCTTATCAACATGCAGAATTACTGCCGATCATGGTCAATGTGAATCACGGCTATGTACATTAAAATAATTAATGAAATGATAATATTATTTGTTAATGTTGCTATGCGATTTATGATAGCGAATAAAATTATTTTAATGCAGACACTTTATTATTTTTATGAGTTTTTATATCGTGGGAGCCAGTACCTTTGAGTATTAAACCAACACTTTAATACTCAAAGGTATTATTAACTGTCATCGGCTCTATAAATCATTAATTTTTTATGTGATTAGATGATGTCAATTCCAGTACACTAAAATGAACCTTTTAGCTTCTAATTTAGGAGACCTACCTCTAATTTAGAAATATTTTGATTTTTGAAAGACGAGTTTCTTTTATATAGATTTGTTTGACCGTCTATAAACTTGTGGTGCTAAGTTGTGGTGATTATTCTATGATTACTCGATAACTTATTTCAATTATAATAATATGTGATTAATTTGTTACAGGTTGAAGGCGTATAGAAATGTTTATAGACGAGAATGAAACGTAAGTCTCTTTTTTACCAGTTTATTTATTTGTTTGTTTGGGTCAAATCTATTTTTTTTTAATCTTAATTTTTTAGAGGCTTTCGTCCGACACGGACACGCCAGCCCCATCGTAACCTAACTTACATTTTTCTAAAATTAATTACAATAAAATTCTGGTGGAATGTAACAGAAACCACTGAAGCCGAATTCAAAGGGTCAAATCTTGCAAGATGAATTAGAACCACTTCCCGGTTTCCGATTGAGCTAAAATTTTGCATGTATGTGTAAATCGGATGACAATGCAATATTATTGTGACATGGAGCTGATCTGATGATGGAGACGGAAGATGGCTATCGGAACTCTGTAATAAAACGATGTAACCCCATCGAGTTTGGGCTCGTTTGATTCGTCATGACAAGAACTCTGATCCTAGATGATATCCAGAGTCTAATGATGTAGCTACTAAAAGCTTTTATTTAAAAATAAAAATTTTAATTTACACTTGTTTCAAAAGTACTTGATGAGCTGTCAAGCCATCAATTTATATTTTAGATTTATATTTTTCTGGATTAGAATGAGATGTCAGATTTATGCCAGTAGATTTTTTGTTCGTGGATATATGTATAACGGAGACCGCATGCGTGGGTGGCTCCTCATTATCGTGGGCATGTTGTTCTTCTTGATCTGATTGCATAGTTGTGGGTACTCGGGCAAATAAACACGAGAAGCTGATTACATGATTTATTGCACTGCACACAATATTTAAAAGTTTGTAGAATTAACACACAGTAGTTCAAAACACAATTACTTTAAATACTTTGTAAATAGCTAGGTAAATAATTAACACCACCATATAGCGAACGATGGGTTTGGCGCGACGGTGTGACTGGGAGACCATGCTCCACTAAGCTCTCATGAACAACTCTTAAGACTACTACTGACTGTCTCATAACTATCTGATGACTAAATAATAATAATGATGACTTGTCGAATAATACTGACTTCTCTAATAATAATGACCGTCTGGCGGGCACCACAGCCCTACTTATAGACGATTCGTCAGCCCCCGCCACGCCAACTCCATCCAGGTTTGAATGTCAATGGAGTCAATTGAGTGATTGAATAAACTAGTACATCCAATACCTGAGTTCGCTTATAGAGGGCGCTTTCGAGTCACTTGAGTGACTTAATAAATTAGAACAAACATTTCGAGTCAATTGAATGACTTATTAAACTAGTACAAACAATTCGAGTCAATTGAATGACTTAATAAAGTATTACTAACAATTCAAGTCAATTGAATGACTTAATAAACTAGTACAACTGTTTTATAACAGATGGCGCTTTAAATAATGGCCATTTTAATTTTAATCTCCGACATGTAGATATAAATAAATACTTGATAGTTAATATTATGTGATTTTGTGATTAGAAATTAAACTCATGAAATTGCACATTTCAATAACGTGCTAACAGCCGACGAGGCATTGTATCAGAATGGATATTCTGATTAAGTATTAGGATAACTCGAATTAACTACAAAATACAGTCTAGATTTCTTTCCTTTAGACGCTGATCAACAGTCTAGCGATAAAAGAGCCGTAATCGTTATGTTTACCGTCATGTCTAGTTTATGCAATGTCCATCGGATCCTATTTACTATCTTATAGCTTATCAGTGAGTGTATATATATGTAACTTACTGATAACTGTTAGTTCTCAGTTATGTTGTGATCATTATACTATCCACTTGGTTAATCATTTTATAAGACGCGGCTTGCGAGTGAACTGTGGAGTTCCAAAAAATTATAGTGAATTTTAGACATGGGATTGTATTCTTATAAAATGTAAGTTTGGTCAGTATTTCTCGAAAAAAACTTGTCTAACCTTAATTCGCCCAAATTCGCCCACTTGTGCTAGGTCCACTTTCCTGCGAAGTGGGCAAGAATATCTTGACACTTTTTTCGGTAATGATTTTTTGCGTTAGGCGTTTATGTCTTCTGGTAGCTACTGAAGTTTGTTTCGTAATGATTCCCATTATTTAGGTGAAAAGTTTTCTAGATCGATTAAAAATGACCAGAAAGCTTAAGAAATGGTAGGTAGTGTGACGATTAATGTAAATTGAAGGCAAAATGATATCTTATTTAGATGTGAGGATTAATGTAAAATGGAGGTAAAATGATATCTTAATAAATGGTATATAGTCTTGGACGCGTGGCGGGGCGGGAGTGACACACAAATGAACGGTCATCCAAGCCAAACGGACGTGCGGCCACGACCCTTACAGAATGGCAAGACAGTGTTTAATTATACCATATGACTTACCCCTGTGACGAATGGACGTCACACGTAGGATAAAATATTCTGACGAGAGCTATGTACAGCAGCTACGGTAGTGCAGAGCTTACAATTAAATGATGATGTTTTCGAGCCACGTCATTGCGATGGTAATGAGTTCCAGCATTTACTAGCTGCAAATCTGAAGCTCCCTCTGAAAGCAGCTGTCCAATGATGGGGCACGGCCATTCGTCAACCCGTGAAACCCATGAAAAATAGCTTAGGGAAACCCATGAAAGACTTTAAATGAGTTTTATAATCATTTAGACCAGAATATAATTTTAAGCTAAAATATATCACGTTGTTTACACTATAATTAGCACTTAGCACAGTAGTCTCAAAGGTTGTGCAACTGTTAGTAGATAAATCAATAAATACCTACATACGACTGATTAAGTTCGGAATAATATCGTGCGTTAAGTGTTATCGCTAATCACTTGTTATTGCTTACTTCATTCGTAATCAGTATCACTAATCAGTGTTGCTATTGCATGCCGGTACGTTAATGTACGAAGTCTATTCTATCGTAGATAACTCGTTCGCACCTAAGCCGTGTCTGGACTCTGGACTGATAAGAGGCTTAGAGGAATTGAGAAATTATTTTGGGGCAACTACTATAATATGGTTCAGACTACAGTTGTCCTATGTCCAGAACACTAATACTTGGATTACTTGGTCATTGGTGCTTTTGTTTACACTACCTCTACAGGCTACGCTAAACTAAACAACTCTAAATATCTGCTAAAGTTTCCCGGCAGGCAAAATTTTCATAAGCAAAGCATTATTTGTCTGACCTGTCCATTTAGTTTCATTCATAACATAAAGTATTACTTATGGTTTCTTTAGACGCCTGTTAGTAGCTTTGGCTTCAGATTTTACAGGCTATAAGCTCAAGATTCAAGATAGAGTTAAAATGACACACAAATATGTCCTGACATAAATCTGTCTCGTTTTAACTCAGTCTTGAGTCTGAGCTGAGTGAGAGAACCATCTATAGGTCCCTCAGTGTCTAGCACTCTCTACCCTGAGTTCCTTCGCTTTTACTTTAAAACCTGGCTTTCTTTCGATAGAACTATTGAGAGAATCCTACAATGATACTAATTTTCTCTACTTTTAGCCGTGCGAAAATACATCACTTTTAACTTCTAAAACAAAGGGTTTCCATCTCTACATCCAGTACTATTATGTCAATACAATATTTTGGATACAAAAGCAGCTCCTTCATGCTTTCTGCGCTCCTTTCAGATACCACAAATGAAGAGCTACCGTAAAACTTGCCGTTTACAGCTCTTGTCATTGGAACAATTGTCCTATTGACGAGTGTACGCATCAATGCAACCGATGCACAACCATCGATACTGCGCTCTCGTGCGGAACGGCTCTTGCTATACCGCTTTCACTTCGACCACTGACTTTTGCGGCTATAATTTACTCTTTACTTATCGAATCTTTGTTCATACCTATTATTCGTGTGAATGTTTCCATCAAATTGCCGTATTCTTCAGAGACCTTACTTCTTACGGGTTTTTATCATCATCATCAACATGATCAGAACTTACTCCGTGACGAATATCCCAGGCAGTTTGATGTTGTCAGGAACACACTATATTTTTCACATTAAAATTTTCATCGTAAGAATATCATAATAAACGTAGTACGTATGATTAGCTATAAGCCTATAATGCAGTCAAACATAACATTGTTAAACCATAAAAAGGAGTCTTCATCGTCATCATCATAAGCAACCCATCAACAACTCACTACTGAGCGCAGGTCTCCTCTCAGAGAAGGGTTTAGGCCATAGTCCACCACGCTGGCCCAATGCGAATTGGCGGACTTCACACACCTTCAAGAACATTACGAGTATAAAGAACTCTCAGGTGTGCAGGTTTCCTCACGATGTTTTCCTTCACCGTTGAAGCAAGTGATATTAAATTGCTTAAACGCACTTGACTCCGAAAAGTCAGAGGTGCGTACCCGGGATCGAACCTGTGACCCCCCGAATAGGAGACCACAGTCCTAACCACTAGGCTATCACTGCTCTAAAAGGAAAACTACACTGCTCTAAAAAGGAGTAGGTATAACTAATTAGTAATTGTGTTAGATTCATAGAAATCTTAATAATTCTATGGTTAGATTCTTCTCAATCGGTCACTCTTGTCAGAGTGGTCGTGGCTGCTGGGATGATGTGACATTAGTTGATAGTCGTCAGTCTCCTTAGATAGATCGATTTTGGGTCGCACCGCCTCCCGCGCGATGCTCCTCCACTTGCGACGGTCAGTTGCGTTGCGGGAGCACTCCACCACAGTTGTCCGGGTCACCGCTTTTATCAAGTCCGTCCAGCGCGTGGGTGAGCGTCCTCTCTCTGTTTTCCCTTCCACCTGACCCTGCACCACCAACCGCTCAATTGACCATTTCTGCCGAAGAACTTAGCATGTATTAGACAAATTATAGTAAATCCAAGGTTAGTAATATCGCAAAAGCGGTCCTGCGGATATAAATAAAGGACAAAGTCCACGTTGCAAGGCGATACCTGGCAAGGTCTTTGTTAGTATAAACGCACCTAGGTAATTGAGTAATTAATCATACGTTATTATGTGTGTCTGTGATGAATTACTGCAACTTCACTTTACTGTTTTTATCAATTTCCGTATAGACCGTCTGGAGCAACGGATACCTACCTATATCTGAGTTTGGAAAGGTTAACATATGCTTCATGCTTGCGCCTTGCAGTTCATATGCTCATAAAGAAAGTCCCCCATAATAGCGACATACAGTACCCGGCGATATATATTGCACATCGGCCTTTGGAATAAAACGCTATTCTATTCACATTTCGACTGCATTTTTTTTATATTATATTATTTAGTTTATATTATTATTTTATATTAATTAATATAGTATTATATTATTTTATATTATTTAGTAATACGTGATGTAGGTACTCGCCGATTGTGAAGAGATTTCAGTAATTACTACGTGAATTTCTGGCTAGCTTTCCTTGCAATAGAATAGAATAGCGTTTTATTCCAAAGGCCGATGTGCAATATATATCGCTGGGTACTGTAATCGCTTGGTACACTGCACAGTTTTTCATACAAAAATATTACTCAAACGTTATCATCCTTATCCGCAACCAGCACTGCAAGAACTTAAGCCTCCCCAAGAATTCCATTCGCTTTTTCTGGAGAGTTACATAATATATTCAGTTTTTTGGCGCTGCATTTTCGATTTCTGAAGATTGTACTTTGTAGACATATTTCGCTTTGCGTCGTCTCGCCTCCATTTCGCTTTCCACCGGTGAGCGTTGCACTTTAATCTCCTACACTTCCCCAGGATGCATTGCACGGTTTATCCTTTGCGAACCATAAATATTTACAACCTGATTATAATAATAAATAAGAGGCTAATCATTGGAAAATTGAAATTATTTTCATGACGTAATTAGGTACCAAATCACTGATTATTATTTATCGGATTTAATCTAAGTTTATTTGCAATCACATGAATCATCGCGAATGACTCAAAATCAAAATATATCAGTCTCTAATTAGTAGTAGGTATAGCTCTACTTACTCACATTATTCGAAATATATTATGTGAAATATCCATGTGATATGTTGCGACTTGCGCACCATGTGAGTCAACCATTCTAGTATCCCCCTATTATATCTTATACTAGCTGATGCCCGCGACTTCGTCCGCATGGATTTAGTTTTTGAAAATCCCGCGGGAACTCTTTCATTATCCGAGATAAAAAGTAGCTCTCCCGGTCTGGGGAACCACTACTACATCCATTACCATTACCCATGCAAAAAATCGCATCAATCCGCTGTTATGTTGCGATGTGATTGAAGGACAAACCAACAAGCAAATACACTTTCGCATTTATAATATCAGTAATGCTTTATTATAACACTTTTTATAATTGTCAAATTTTTTACCATACTTAACCAAAGACAAAATTACGTTTAGCTGTCATTTACGTTTTGTTATTCCACTGTCATTTGCGTTTTGTTATTCCATGTCAGATGCGTTTTAGTTATACCACGTTTTATAGTGACTTGACGGAAACGCGGTCGAACGGGATAAAAAGTATCCTATGTCCGTCTCCTGGTTCTAAGCTACCTCTCCACCAATTTTCAGCCAAATTACTTCATCCGTTCTTGAGTTATAAATAGTGTAACTAACACCACTTTCTTTTATATATATAGATGATGAACTGAAGATGCTGCGAATTTTGATTTTACACTAATCTTAAACTTGTTTGGAGTAAGTAAGTTTGGAGTAAGTACAAAACGATCCAAACAATCGTAGAGAAATAAACTCGTAGTATAAGCTTTGCGAAATCATCACATCTATCAATGTCACATTGCGTTTAGTTCCTTCACACTAAGGTTTGTGCATGATATTTCTCAACGAATCATACTAATGTTATAAATACGAAAGTGTGTTTTTTTGTTGGTTTATCTTTCAATTACGCCGCAACAGAGCTACTCGTACGTATCGACGTTATTTTTTACATGGGTATAGTTGAGGACCTGGAGAGTGACATAGGCTACTTTTTATCCGGGAAAAATCAAAGAGTTTCCGAGGGATTTTAAAAGCTAAATCCACGCGGATGAAATCGCTCAGCTCTAGATCAGCTTGTTTATAATATTCCTCTCATTTCTTACAAGTAACTATCTATACTAATATTATAAAGAGGAAAGATTTTTTTGTTTGTTTGTTTGTACCGTATAGGCTCTGTAACTACTGGACCGATTTTAACCATTTTTTCACCAATAGAAAGCTAAGTTATCAGGAAGTAACATAGGCTATAATTTACTGTCAAAAGAATTAGAGATCCCGAATTAGAGATACAAAAATGTAACCCAAAGTAGGAAAATTTTGCCTATAAAATGCATTATTTGGCGTGTGCTGAGAAAACTGTTGATGATACATAAAAATGATGAACTACATGATTCGAGGACGAAATCGCGGGCATCAGTGTATAAATAAAATGGGACTACCCTTTAAATGAGACAGGTTTTGAGTAAACTGCGAGGGGTAGCAAACTGAAGACCTGAATGATTAAAAAAACTCATCAACATGCAGTCTAACCCAGTGTGGTCGAATAAATAAAACAGCAGATGTGTCACTTGACATTCCCATAAATGGTTTCTCATTAATTTAATGATAATAAGTATGGCCTTGCATAGGTATTATATATTGTACAATGTACAATTAAAGAAAATTGCACGAAAATTTTAAATAACTAGATTAAAAATAAAATGCCATCAGATGCAGATGCAAGATGTTTAATTTTGAATGCATCCAACTGATGCATACTTAAGTAGGTATGTCTCTTAACTTCCCATCGTGCAGTCACATACTCTCTCCATACAACTTTTATTACTTTATATACGTTTGTATAGTTATGAATATAATATGAGGTATCCATCTAATCTAATATATCTATCTAACTATCTAATACCTTATTAAACGAGCAATTCTTCTATATATGTATACTAGCTGACCCAGCGAACTTCGTACCGCTTACAAAAATATTTAGTGGTTGGTCACCCTTATCATTTAGGGGTATGAAAAATACCTGTTGGCCGATTCTCAGACCTACCCGATATGCACACAAAATTTCATTAAAATCGGTCCAGCCGTTTCGGAGGAGTAAGGTAACTAACATTGTGACACGAGAATTTTATTTATAAGAAGATATATAATCTGAATCTCGGAAACGGCTCAAACGATTTTCATGAAATTTAATATGCAGGGGGTTTCGGGGGCGATAAATCGATCTAGCTAGGTTTTATTTTTAGAAAACGTCGTTTTATTCGTGTTTTACAGGATTTCAGTTGTATTGTAAATAGGCCGCTCGTCTCACCAGATTCAGTAGACTGCACTGTATTTAAATTGCCGCATACATATGGTACTTGAGTAGCTTCGTCTCTATATTATAATTCTTTTCTATTCTATTCCTTATTATTTGCCTTCAAGGTTTCATTCTATCGACTCCACGACGGCTGTACCACGGGGCAGACAGCCCGGTCACGTATTTGTTTATTTACAAAGGTGTCGAACTGATAATATCAATTCACCGATAAGTTTATTTTTAACAAAAGACTTGTTGAACATGGCACGTTTAGTGGGTACTTGAGAGGTATTGGTGTCACTGTCTGCTGATTATACCGATCTACTTGATTTAACATAACTTCGCAATTATTATAAGGTAATATATAGATCCTTAGGATCTATATATTACCTTATAATAATATATAATATTACCTTATAATAATATATTATATCCTACAGTAGGATATAATATATTATATACACAGTATAAGGAGGAAGATCCATTACTGTATGATTTTGATTATTCACTTACGTGTTAGGTTATAAATTATAATTCGTATTAAGTATCCATTAAAACGAAAAATGTAATGTTACATTTATTAAGTAATTTTAATATTTCACAGGTAAAATTAACTGGTGCGAAATTAAATTTCGAATAAAAATGAAACCTTCAAACAAGAAAAAAAGAAAGTTCCTCTTTCTTCTTTTGGCTTTCTAACCATTTTTTAAACGACTTCAAAAAAGGAGGTTCTTCCTTCGACGCGTATTTTTCTTAGTGCAAAGTCAGTGCATGCACTACGCCACTCAGTGGCGTAGTGCATGCAGACCGACCGTGGCGGCCACTGTCGGTAATAATTTTAATTTTACCTTTTTTTCGCAGTCGTTTTAGTAGGTTGGCATTTTTTCGATCCAAAGCAAACGTAAAAAAGTCGATTAATAATATCTTCTAATCGACTCCCAAAAAGAAAAACGAGTGCGTAGAAGCCCTTGTTAAAGCAAAATATGATAAAAAATAATAAGTAAGTAGTTACAAATGTGAAACCTTGAAACACGATAGGTAACGTGACAATATGGCGGTGCTTATGATGAAACTAGGACAAAGTACAGGCTAAAAGGACGGTAGCAGGTGGAGGTGATAAACCCGCGTGACGCACGATTAAACTGAACCCTTTGTTTGTACCTACTTGTTAGTTATTTATACTTTAGACTGAGTAGGTAATCTAATATATAAAATTCTCGTGTCACACAATGTTAGTTACCTCACTCCTCCGAAACGGGTGGACCGATTTTTATGAAATTTTGTGTGCGTATCGGGTAGGTCTGAGAATCGGCCAACATCTATTTTTCATACCCTTAAATGATAAGGGTGACCAAGAGCTAAATATTTTTGTTGGCGGTACGTAGTTCGCTGGGTCAGCTAGTCTAAATATATAAAAGGAAAAGGTGACTGACTGACTGACTGACTGATCTATCAACGCATAGCTCAAACCACTGGACGGATCGGGCTGTTTAGCATACAGAGCTATTATAACTCAGGTATCCGCTAAGAAAGGATTTTTTAACATTCAACCCCTAAGGCCCGCTTGAAGAGACGCCGAGTTAGGTTTATACCCAGGAATAAATTTGAAATTTTGACAGAAGCTCCATACGAAATCTGTCAAAGCAGCAGCTAACTCTGGGTTGAAAGGATAACCCGGCGTTTCTGCAAGCAGGCCTAAGGGGGTAAAATAAGGGTTTGAAAAATCGAACTTAACGTGACCGAAGCCGCGAGCTTATAGTATAGGTATATTATTAGCAATTCTACTTAAGAACTTGTATAATATCCTCCTCTCCCCTCCAAATAAAAGTAAAGCTTGTGTTAGGTGTAGGTAAGACAACAACGGGGGAGGATTGAACCTTCACCGAGTTTCTTGCTGGTTCTTCTCGGCAGGAAAGGCATTCCGAACCAGTGGTAGATTCATCAACTATTCAAAAGCACTTGTAAAAGTTTATTTGAATAAAAAATATTTCTATTCTATTCTATTCTATTCTATTCTATTCTATTCACCGTTGGGCTAGTAAGGTAATTAGACTGCAAAATATTTTGGGTGGGCTCGATCGATAGGTTTCGATAGACATCGCCTGTTGGTATCGGTCTCTGGTTTCTCCTGTTTTCTCTGGGGTCACTGCGTTTTCCGATCCGGGTTCTTATCGGGACACCAACTTCATCATTTACTCTTAATCATACATGTGGAAATACGTCGGAGTAGGTAGTTAGGGTTACCTCTCACGTATTACGACCCTGGAAAGGCAGCTTGCACAAGCGTGGCACACATTGACACATGAGATAAGGGTATTAATTAAGGGCACTATCCTTAGAACAGCCCATGCGTGAAGCGCTAGGGAGGCACGTGTATTATGTTTTTAAAGTGTTCCCGGTTTGATAAATCTCCGAGAATGCCTGCCAGGGGTAGAAATCCCACATAATCCGACCTCTCCCCCTGGACGTCAGGTGTCTTAAGGAGATTTCCTTCTTGCCAACAAAAAAAATTGGCAGTCATAGGGACTGCCGATAGAAGTGAAAACTAGATTTGCTAATAATTAAAAACAAATAAGAAAAGCGCACTGTCACGATTTCGTGAGTGAGATTCGAACCTGCGACATCATAAATTAAACGATAAGGAAGGCGGCTGCTTGCCCGCTGCGCTGTACAAGGTTGCTTGGGAACCTCTAAAATGTTGAACGCTTACTGAAATCTCCAGGTGGCGATTGTGAAGGTGACGATGACGCGAAATCCATGTTTTTTCTCACCCAAAAAAAGTGCTCAGCGCGCCTAAAGAAGTTTTCACTTCAAAAAAAAAGATTGGCGCTACTTCAAAGAAGCCTTTGTTCAAGAGATCCGCATTTCAGTGTCGTATCGGCTATCTATACTAATATTATAAAGAGGAAAGATTTTTTGTTTGTTTGTACCGAATAGGCTCTGTAACTACTGATTTTAACCATTTTTTCTATAATAGAAAGCTAAGTTATTAGGAAGTAACATAGGCTATAATTTATTTTCAAAAAATTAGAGATCCTTAAGAAAATTGCAATAATGTAACCCAAAGAAACAAAATTTTGTCTATAAAATGCATTATTTGGCGTGTGCTGAGAAAACTATCGATGATACATAAAAATTATGTACATGATTGAAGTTCTCATTATTTTCTACAAAAAGTTTGAAAGCCCCGCTCTCAAAGGAGGCGCGGTCACTCATTAAAATCGCAGGGTAAATTATATTATTTAATAATTATGTATTATTATATGGTTGGTGAACTTACGGGGGTGACATCATCAGCAATGATAAAACCTCTCTCAAAAAAAAAAAAAGAAAAGAAAAAAAAAGCTTTTGTGTTCTAAAATTTTTTTAGTGGGTGAAAGGTTTGTCCGTCAATCACGCTGCAACAAAGCTACGGATTGACGTGATTTTTTTTGTTTTTTGGATAAGTATAGTTCAGAACCTGGAGAGTGACATAGGCATCCTTGAAAATCAAAGAGTTCCCGCGGGATTTCAAAAACTAAATCCATCCGGACGAAGTCGTGGGCATCAGCTAGTTGTAACTTGTAGTACCGCGATGTAGCAGTTGGTACAGAGTGCGGTTGTGCGGTTGCAGGCCGGACGCGTGGTGGGTGTCGGCGGCGCTGCGCGCGCTGCGCGCCGTCGTGCTCGTGTTCGACGTGCTCACCTTCCCGCTGCACCTGCTGCTGCAGCGGCCCTGGAGGAAGCGCGCCATGTCGCGACGCATCAAGGTCAGTCACCTTGCGGAGCTCAACCAGGTGGTCGAGTCCACGTTACAAAGTGTCTGGCTACTGATCTATTGGTAGAAGTACGCTGGGCAGGCTGTGCTACGATTATAAACAATGACAGCTGTCTGTGCAGCGAATCAGTGGAGGTTTCTACTGGGATCTAAGTGTGACATTTAATGTGAGTATCCAAAATATTCATTTTGATACAATTCACATTAGTTCCGAGAATCTTCAGTACATTATACTGCTGTCACATTCTTCAAACTGAATAAGGTTCCATTAGATATTTGTACTTAATAAGTAATAAAAATCTAGAGTCCAGTCCAAAGATCTATTATGTCGCAGTAAGATAGTTGAAGCCGTGATATAGCTATAAACCTAGGGTTATAGCTATATCACGGCTTCAAATATCTTACTGCGACATATACATTACACAAGGTGAGCAAATAGATTAATGCCCGTTTTCACTAACAACGAACAAGGCAGCGCCTAGTTAAGTAACGCCTAATGTTAGGAAATCCCTAGGCATACATTTACGTTTCACCAATCCATTTTCACTAGGCAATTCCTAAACTATGAATTGCCTAAACTTGTCTATGAATTTTTGTATCGTGTTGTCATTATTTACTCTGAGTGTACAAAAACTGTCAGTTTTTCTATTTGACGTCTGTATTGTAGTCTGTGCCTGCAGCGACTTATTTTAAACTCTTGTTGTTCCGTCTGTGATTTTGAATTGATCGGTTTATTTTATTTCGCCATTTTAATTTTATATAAAAATATGTAATACATCGTCATAATTTTGGAAGTTATTTATCCTAGGTCGAATCACTCTTGGTCTAGCATAAGAACGGATGTCCAGATCATTTACATTATCTAAAAAATTCTTTTCAAAAAACCGACTTCTAACGCCTTCATAGTTTGTATTTTAGGCCCGCCCGACTTCAACAAACGTGGACAAATTAAAATTATTTTTATACTTTGTAGTGGCGTTAGAAGTCGGTTTTTTGAAAAGAATTTTTATTTTAAGCTTTTAAGTGTAGTATCCTATGATTGAGGAGCTAGGACCTGGAGCTCCATGATGTAGTCCATACTTGTTACCTACAATATCAATTCGTAATCGAAATTTCCTAAATCGCCATAGTTTTAGCCTGCAGCATCAGGCTTGAGGAGTTGAAGGTTAAAATTTTTATGGGACCATTTCGCAAACATCCTCTGTCGATTAAAAAAAAAAAATCACCCGAATCGGTCCAGTAATCCCGGAGAAATCGGTGGACATATACCGGCCGAATTGAGAACCTCCTCCTTTTTGGAAGTCGGTTAAAAACTCCAAAAATTCTAATAAATCTTCTGTACTCATATTAAAAGTTAATTCAACTGTAAAGACAATAGGTAATATACGATAACAAACAGAAATGACCACGAAAATCGCAATGATACAATGAGCGCTGAGCGGCAGATGTTGATAAACTACTCATAACTGTCACTTTATGAGTTGCCTAACATTACGCACCGCCTCATCGGTGTCGTAACTTTAGGTTGCGCCTAACGTCTTTAGGCGCCACCTAAGGGTTGGTGAAACGTTTTTTTCCCCTAGGCATGTCCTAAATATTTAGGCACCCGATTTAGGCGTCTCCTAGGTTTAGTGAAAACGGGCATAAGAGTCAATGACCGTCCGTGCGTACAATCTAATGTTTATGTTATGGATGTTAAACTATAACAATTCAAACACTTTGCTGCAATGTGTCAGTGTGAATGAACGTCGAGAGTCTATTTTGAGGAGTTGTTTGATAAAAGCAAAGATTTGAAATTTAAATCGACCCAGTTATTTCTAAAATAAATTTAAAAATTTCTCTCTCAGCTCTCTTCCTTCTCTATCTCAGATCTCTCTTTCACGTCCCTTTATGATACGACCCCAACTTAGATCTTTAATAAGTATAAGTATGAATACTTACTCATTATATATTAGAGCAAATAAATGTTACTTTATTACAGGAAAGAAATATTATATTTTCTTTTAGTATCCAATTTTTTAGGGTTCCGTACCCAAGTGGTACCAACGGGACCCTATTACTAAGCCTACGCTGTCCGTCCGTCCGTCCGTCTGTCAGCGGGCTGTATCTCGTAAACCGTAATAGATAGACAGATGAAATTTTCACATATTATGTATTTCTATTGCCGCTATAACAACAAATAATAAAAATTAAATTAAATTAAAAAAATTAAATTAAAATGGGTAGGTGGGTAGATGGAAATCTTTTAATTTAATTTTTTTTAACGGAACCCTAAAAGAGCGAGGCCCGACTCGCACTTGGCCGATTTTTTTATAACCTTTTTTACTATTACAAAAAGGAAACTTCTAGTCATAAACGAGAAGTAGTTATAGCAAACAAATGTAGGCAATTATAATTATTTGCTACGGCTATAATAATAATAATCCTCATGGATATTTAATGTCTAGTTAACAAGTCAAAAGGATCATAGCTTAAAAAATATAATACTTAAGAACTACTACTATAAGGACTATAAGAACTTGTAATGTATACTATATACTATAAGAACTTGTATTTTAATAATATACAAGTTCTTATGTGTTAAATGTGTAGTATATTTTTTACGCTAAAAGAAAGTTGGATTATTATCCAACAAGATAATAATCTTGTTGGATATTTTTGTATCATTTGTTAAGGTCAAGAATTCACTTCAGTTCAATTCCTATCGACCGAAAATTGCCGTAAATGGTAGTAATTCGGATATTACATAAAACTTGATTAATTTAAGTTTCATTTTATGTCAGACCATTGGATATACTCCTCTTCCTTCTTTATACATTTACTGTACTTTTATAACAGTTATTCTACTATTATGTGGAAGTGTGTCTTTGTACCTTTATACGGCTCAATCGCCAAACCTATCTTGACGAAAGGCACAGGGATAGCTTGCATCCTAGCCTAGAACAGAGCAAAATTTTATCCCGGAAAATCTTAAAATGTTCCTACAAGATATTAATTACAAAAACCACGCGGGCGAAGTCGCGGGCATCAGTTACTTATTTATTTTATCCTCCTAAAATTACAAATGCAAAAGTGTATATTTGTTTGTTGCTTTGTCCTTCAATCAAGCACCAACACTCGAGTTAAGGTTTGACGTTATCTTTTGCATTGATAATAATATATTTGAGGACCTGGAGAGTGACATAGCTAAATTTTACTCGGAGGAGCAAACGATTCCTGCGGGATTTTGAAAACTCCACGTGGACAAAATTGCGGGCAAAAGCTAGTAACTTAAAACATTTATTTATTAGGGCGAGCGAAGCGAGCCCTAACACTATCCCACAACCTGAGCATTTTGTGGTACACTTTACTGAAAAACTATCACGCCTATAGATTTGTGCTTTAACATAGTAATTTAACTTCATATCCAGATGTGTTATCTGTAAAAAAAATATAGCATCATGGCAGCCTGATGATTTTTTACTATGACGACATCCTCCGTAGATTTGGAGTAAATGTCGCAGGGCAATGATAGAAAGGGACATTTGATCAAATCTCTAAGAGGTTTGATCAATTCCCGTGAAATATTAAAATAAAATTTTATTTTGACATTTCCTGAAAAAAAAAACAAGTGATTTAGTCAAATCACAAAGCGTCTTAGCCGTTGATTTGTGGCAGAGTGGCTGTGACCTACGCTCTGGGGTCTATCTTGTTCATCGCCATTTAGGGTGAAACCTCAGGATGGTCTGATATATAAACATAAATTCAATAATTATAGTTAGTTCAGCAGCGTTACTGCAAGAGTTTGAATTATAGTTGCTTATACAGGCTGTTCCATAAGTCTTGCAATAGAAATAATCGAAGAGGTTTTGACGTGTATGGCTGAGCACATGATAATCTGTCACTAATTACAAGTTCATGCATGGACTGTGTGATGAATCTTCCATGAGTTATCTTTGGGAAATAAATCGAAAAAATATTAAAAATGGATAGTCTCGGTAACAGAGATTACAGAGTGATTTTCTATTACAATTTCAAACGTGGATTATCTTACCAAGAGTGCCACGAGGAAATGTCCAGTACCTTTGGTGAAGAGTGCCCTTCCCTTTCTACCGTATTCAGATGGTACAAGGAGTTCCAGAGAGGTAACTACAATTTAAACGACGATGAAAGACCGGGCCGACCCATTGCAAGCAGGACCCAAGAAAATATAGACGCTGTCAGAAAACCAATAACTATTAATAGGCGAATTACATGCAGACAGATAGAGGAGATTCTGAACATTGGTGCATCTACAAATTCAAATTCAAATTCATTTATTAATTTGTGAATATGGTACAGTCAAGATGTTATAATTATACAATTTAAAATGCGCATATCCTACCAAAGTGTGGTGTACAAATATAGGAATGTTATTATATGTCAAAAAAAAAAAAATTAAATTAAATGTCACAAAATAATATACAACAGTTAAAATTTTTCCATAAGGTAATCACAAATTGTATAATATGTCTTATCTATCAAAAAATTTTTTAACTTTTTTTTAAACATAGGGATCTCCTGCGTTTCAATAATGTCTCTGGGTAAGTTATTATATAAACGAGGCCCAGTGCAGAAGAAGCTTTTTGTAAAATGGGCACATCTACTGGGTGGCTGTCGCAGCTCAATGGCATGTCTTTTGCTATTGCGATTTTGAAATAAATTTAAATTACTTTTAACAAATACAATAGTTTCATAAATATACAGACATGGCATTGTAAGAATTTTATACTTTTTAAAATAGGGCTTACAACTATCTGTCGTTTTTAATTTAAATATGGCCCTTAAGCATTTCTTTTGTGCCTTAAATACAGCTTCTTTTTCAGTAGAATTACCCCAAAATAAAATACAATATCTCAATAGCGAAGCCACATAGCCATGGTAAACCGTCAGTAGCGCCGACACGTTTACTGTTTTCCGCAACATATGAAGTGCAAAGGAGAATTGCCTTAACTTAGTACAAATATGATTTAAATGTTCCTTCCAATTTAAAGTAGAATTAATATTCAGACCTAAGAATTTTGTTACATTGACTTCGTTGATAGTTTTACCTTCATAATTTACATTCAAAGCATAGGGCATATTTTACACGATAATTCAATTTTACACGATGGACCGAAAAGTAAAAAAGGTATGTTGTCTTTGGATCCCTCATACTCTCGACGACAGTCAACGCATGGCGCGTGTTGAGTGGTGCAAGAAAATGCTAAAAAAATACGACTCAGGCCGATCTAAGGATGTAAACTCAATAGTGACTGGTGATGAAACTTAGCTGTACTACTTCGACGTTCCAAGTAAATCAAGATCGAAAATTTGGGTGTTCGAAGACGAGCGAACCCAACACAGGTCAAACAACAAAAGTCAGTTAAAAAAAGGATGATCGCTGTTTTCTTTGGCAAGAGAGGCATCATAGCTAGAGTTGTATAATGTATTAGACACGCAGAAGACTGTCAATGCTACCTGGTACACTGAGGTTTGTTTGCCTCAAGTCATCTGCGAGCTGAAGAAACTGCGACCAAACTCGCGTCTGAACAGTTGGCACTTTCATGATGATAACGCTCCTGCTCATCGAGCGAACACAACTCAAAAGTTTTTGGAAAAATCGAAGCTCACGGTGCTTGACCATCCTCCTTATAGCCCCGACCTTGCGCCGTGTGATTTTGGTCTCTTTCCTCTAATCAAAAACCAGTTGAAAGGACGACAGTTTGCGACTGATGACGAGTTATTGAGTGCATGGGATGAGGCCTGCGCCAGTATTTCAAAGGATCAATGGAAGAAGATATTTGATACGTGGTTTAAACGCATGCATAAGTGTATTGACAGAGATGGATATTATTTTGAAAAACATTAATAAATAGTGTCATTTTTGCAAGACTTATGGAACTAGCTACGTACAAGTAGTAGGTAGTAGATAATATGTTTGTTGTTTCCAGGCCCGCATCATAGAGTCCAACGCTGACAGCATCACAGTTCGCTCGGTGTCGTCGCCGTGCGAGCTGCACCTGCGGCTGGTGCGCGACGGCGTCACCAGCATGGAGAGCATGCTGCGCGCCGCGGCCGCGCGCTGGCAGGAGCGGCGCTGCCTGGGCACCCGCACCGTGCTCAGCGAGGAGGACGAGCCGCAGCCCAACGGGCGCGTCTTCAAGAAGGTGAGGGGCACTCCGATGTGGGCACAGTTCGTGTCGTCACCAGCATGGAGAGCATGCTGCGCGCCGCGGCCGCGCGCTGGCAGGAGCGGCGCTGCCTGGGCACCCGCACCGTGCTCAGCGAGGAGGACGAGCCGCAGCCCAACGGGCGCGTCTTCAAGAAGGTGAGGGGCACTCCGATGTGGGCACAATTCGTGTCGTCACCAGCATGGAGAGCATGCTGCGCGCCGCGGCCGCGCGCTGGCAGGAGCGGCGCTGCCTGGGCACCCGCACCGTGCTCAGCGAGGAGGACGAGCCGCAGCCCAACGGGCGCGTCTTCAAGAAGGTGAGGGGCACTCCGATGTGGGCACAGTTCGTGTCGTCACCAGCATGGAGAGCATGCTGCGCGCCGCGGCCGCGCGCTGGCAGGAGCGGCGCTGCCTGGGCACCCGCACCGTGCTCAGCGAGGAGGACGAGCCGCAGCCCAACGGGCGCGTCTTCAAGAAGGTGAGGGGCACTCCGATGTGGGCACAGTTCGTGTCGTCACCAGCATGGAGAGCATGCTGCGCGCCGCGGCCGCGCGCTGGCAGGAGCGGCGCTGCCTGGGCACCCGCACCGTGCTCAGCGAGGAGGACGAGCCGCAGCCCAACGGGCGCGTCTTCAAGAAGGTGAGGGGCTCTCCGATGTGGGCACAGTTCGTGTCGTCGCCGCGCCAGCTGCGCCTGCGGCTGGTGCGCGACGGCGTCACCAGCATGCAGTCGCATAAAAGCCATAAAAACGCCGATTGCTGCCGCTAAAAGTAGCCAACGCACGCTCCGTCTTACTTGTCCCGCCATCTTGCATTCTATATCCTCCCCTCTCTCTCTCTCTCCTATACATCTATCCCTTTCACTCACACTTACGTTCCATTTCTCACATCGTCACAATAAAGTGTGCAAATAGTCAAGCGTCAATGTGATTGTTGCAGTACAGGATGGGCGAGTACGTGTGGCGCACGTACGCCGACGTGGAGCGCGAGGCGCGGCAGTTCGGCGCCGGCATGCGCGCGCTCGGCTCGCAGCCCAAGCGGAACGTGGTGATGTTCGCCGAGACGCGCGCCGAGTGGATGCTGGCCGCGCACGGCTGCTTCACGCAGAGCATTCCTGGTGAGGGACCGTGGAGCTGGCTTCAGCTGCTCTGCATTGCCTGTTTTCTCATCTTAGCACCCCCCCTCTCTTGTCTTCTCTTCATCCTGGGAATTGTCTCCGCAAGTAGGCGATGTTCGCCCGTTTTGCGTGATTCCTCTGGTGCAGCTCCCCGCCGGATCACTCCAGCCAGCCGAGCTCCTTCCAGAATCCGAGCAGGCCACCCAGGTCGGCGAGGCCTTCCGGAAGTGTAGCTGGAGAGCCAATGTATTTATGACGTTGGTCGGATACACCTCTGCATTTAAGCAGTACGTGTTCCGGTGTCTCGTCACCCTCCATGCATGCTCTGCACAGAGGGCTTAGCACCCATCGATAGATCTCCACTGCCGGACAAAGATCCGCAACCGGAGAAAGAGCCTGCAGGCCGAGTGTGTAAAAGCTATATCAATCATTTTCTTAACATGAATTGAATTGTAGTACGTTTGTTTTTCTTGGAACTTCCCCTCATTTAAATATTATATTCTTTTCTAACAGAGATGCATGGGTTAAATCAGATAGGCATCCAGCTGCCCACAAGATAGTATAAAAACTTATTACAATGTAATAGCTACTTATGAATATTGTAAAATGATTATTTTGAAAAGAGCAACTGCTGAGTTTCTTGCCGGCTCTTCTCAGCAGAATCCGCTTTTCCGAACCGGTGGCAGAGTTATGACGTGTCATAAGAGCCACAGGTTGGCCTGCGTGAAATAAATAATTTTGAATTGCTACAATTCTTTTCAATTGCTCAATTTCGCGTTCTTTCTGCAACAATGCATTTAAGCCAATAGCGGGTGAGTATCGGCCAATCAGGCGATTGTGAACCTCACACTGAAGCAATCATTTATACACAGCTGTTGCCAACGATTCACATGTGATGGTCCGTACGTAAATGCCAAAGCGAGTATCATTCAAACTCCTTGAGACCCCAACCGATCTGATATGATTCTGATTCTGATCATGACTGATCAACAGCTGAATGATTCATCATCATCATCATTAGCAACCAATCAACGGCTCACTACTGAGCGCAGGTCCTTCTCAGAGAAGGATTATAGGCCATAGTCCACCACGCTGGCCCAATGCGAATTGGCGGACTTCACACACCTTCAATAACATTATGAAGAACTCTCAGGTGTGCAGGTTTCCTCACGATGTTTTCCTTCACCGTTGAAGCAATATGATATGTAATTGCTTAAACGCACTTGACTCCGAAAAGTCAGAGGTGCGTACCCCGAATCGAACCTGCGACCCCCCGAATAGGAAACCACAGTCCTAACCTAAGAATGATTACTCGTTACTAATATGTAAATATAAACATATCAAATTGTTCCAGTGGTAACCATCTACGCGACGCTGGGCGACGAGGCGATCGCCCACGGCATCAACGAGACCGAAGTGTCCACCGTCATCACCACGCACGAGCTGCTGCCCAAGTTCAAGCAGATCCTCGCGAGGACGCCGCGCGTCGACACCATCATCTTCATGGAAGACCAGCTCAAGGACACCCCAAGGGACGGGTTCAAGGAAGGCATTCGTATTGTGGCCTACAAGGAAGTGCTTGAAATGGGCAAACAGTCCAAGATTGGTGAGTAAACATTGTAACTAGCTACCTCTCCAAGATCCTGGTGAATTGTGATTTTTTATTAAAGGTCGGCATAAGCGCAACCCGCCACCTCCCATGGCTCCTCCAACCTAGCGGTTATATTGGCCGAAACACTGGGAGGGCGCCCTATACCTGCTTTTCGCGTGTTCCCGGTGCGCCTTCTTCACTCCCTACAAGTTCTTTTTTATCAAAACCTTGTCCCTATTGTCCTTCTCCCCTTTCTGGGCGGACAGCACAACCACGCACTTGCCCGCAGCTGCGCCACAGTCGCGCCTTATTCCTCGTCAATATTTCGACACTTTTACTGCTCCTCATCGTCTGTACTTCCATATTCCTCCTCTCCTTCCTCACTCTCCTCTGGACCCAGCATCGATCCCTGCGGATATCCCACGGTAGAGGTCTTCCATCTCAGACTGAGAGGGGATTGTATGGAAGACACCTATTAAATCTAATAATATACTAAGATCTGAATAATTTCCATCGCAGAGTCCGTGCCGCCGTCGCCCAACGACACCGCGATCATCATGTACACGTCTGGCTCCACGGGCGTGCCCAAAGGCGTGATCCTATCGCACCGCAACATGGTGGCCACGCTCAAGGCCTTCGCCGACGCCATGCCCATACACGACGGGGACATGCTGATGGGCTTCCTGCCGCTCGCGCACGTGTTCGAGCTGCTGGCCGAGAGTCTCTGCCTCATCGGAGGTAGGTGTAGCGCCTCGTGAAGCCGATACACGAGGGGGACATGCTGATGGGCTTCCTGCCGCTCGCGCACGTGTTCGAGCTGCTGGCCGAGAGTCTCTGCCTCATCGGAGGTAGGTGTAGCGTCTCTTGTAGCCGATACACGAGGTGGACATGCTGATGGGCTTCCTGCCGCTCGCGCACGTGTTCAAGCTGCTGGCCGAGAGTCTCTGCCTCATCGGAGGTAGGTGTAGCGCCTCTTGAAGCCGATACGAGGGGGACATGCTGATGGGTTTCCTTCCGCTCGCGCACGTTTTCACACTGCTTCGTCGGAGGTTGGTGTGATGATGATGAAGCTGATAAGCTTCAAGTGACAAGTTTTATCATAAGGTAGACATGCTGATGGGTTTCCTTCCGCTCGCGCAATTAAGTTCAAAATACTGGCTGGCCTTTCACTTTTTCCCCATGGAAAAGCATAGCATTACTTTACGACAGATAGTGCAAGGACGCACTTCCAACATCTGTGTTTCCGGCCACGTAAACCTCAAATAACCTAAAATAACCTCAGTACCTTCAAGGCAAGAGTGAATAGGCATTTTCTAGGCAAGCGCGCTCCAACCTAGACCTCATCAGTGCTGTCCAGCATTGATTGTCGTCAAGCGCAAGCCTATCCCGAAAAAAAACACATTCTGAGCCGAAATTCAGATTGTGAAAACGGGAAGCAGAAATTATTGTATTTTGTGTTAAACATATTCTGAATTTTTCCGCATTATTTTGCAGAATGATTCTGATGAGCGTTCTGAATCTGAAAATTACCATACATTTATGATTTACCTGAATTTGTAAGAAACATGTGAGGCGAGGAATCTGATTTGAAGATACTGAATTGCGTTTCTTAATTCAGAATCTGATTCCGGATGCCTTCGGCCGACCTAAAGCTGTGTCCGCTCAATCATTAATTGTACTGTAAACTGATTTTACACATTATGCCTTTGCCGCAGGCGTGCCGATCGGGTACTCAACCCCGCTTACCATGCTGGACTCGTCAAGCAAGATCATGAAGGGCACCATGGGTGACGCCACCATCTTGAGGCCGACCTGCATCACCACTGTACCGGTAAGTTCTACATTTATAAATGACATAATTATTAGTGTTTTAAGAGATTCTCAATTGGGCTCGTATGTACCCTGTTTTCTGTTTTGGGGCAGATTTGCCTGAATATATTTATTGATAGCGAAAAATTGCATTTTAAGCAATAGCGGTAAAGTAAAACATCGTGAGGAAACCTGCACGCCTGAGAGTTCTCTATAATGTTCTCAAGATGTCTGAAGTATGCTAATCCGTACTTGGCCAACGTGGTAGACTGTGTCTTAAGGTTTCTTATTCCAGAGGAAATATGCCTTAAATAAATATAAAATAACAGGTTTGCGTTCAGATAAAACTTGATTGGAACGAGGCCAAAGTAAAACATTGTTGGGATAACGAGTGTCTTACTAGTTTATAATGTTAGTTTGCTAATCTGCCGATAGATGGCATTGATTGAATTTACCTCTCGCGACACTTGGCTCGTCTACGGGTGATATATTAAATAAAAGTGAGTGAGAGACAACGAGAATCGACGCTGACTCACCTGCAGAACCCGCCCAAAGAATATTCCGCTAGTGTGTCGTACTTCGTTGGACCAGTGCCCATTGCCCAGTATTGGGCCGGCACTGCCGGCCCGGCAGTAGGTTGAAAATATGATGATGATGAGTGAAAATAAACGTTTCTGTCGCAGTTGATCATGGACCGCATCAGCAAGGGCATCACGGACAAGGTGTCCCGCAGCGGGCCGTTCGCGAGCGCGTTCTTCAAGTGGGCCTACGCCTACAAGCAGGGCTGGATGCGGCGCGGCTACGACACGCCCGTGCTCAACAGGATCGTGAGTTACTTGCCCGCCTTACCTTTAACACCCGGTTCTTATATTCAACTCGTCTGTAATTTGTCTTTGGCCCGCTTGCAGAAACGCCGGGTTATCCTTTTAACCCAGAGTTAGCTGCTGCTTTGACAGATTTCGTATAAAGCTTCTGTTAAAATTACAATTTATCCCTCGGTTAAACCTAACCCGGCGCCTCTGCAAGGGGGCCTTAGTCACCTAGCAATGTTGTTAGTTGTCAAAAAATTCCATACAATTTTTGTAGAAAGTCTTTAGTCAGACTTCCATGGGCAAGACAAGTCTAAAATAGACTTTGGAATTTTATATCCGCCATGGCAGTTTAAGTTTTTAGTCGCCGGCAAAATAATATGCCGAATTTTACCATAGAACGTCACGCCCAAGACTTTGTACTTTCTTGGGGCGTAGTTGAGGAACGACGAGCCCATTTGGATTTTTCATTGTTCTATAGTGTATGTATATGTAACACAGATAACCCCCAGTAGATGCCGCATACAAGGCAACAGTCGCGCACAACACATACTTGATTTAGGAAATATAAGTATTCTCGCTTCTAGTCACGACTTCAGTCTCGACCAATCTTGTGACCCGTGCGCAAGTCCGAGTTTATTTAAATCGAAATCTTAAAAATACGTATTAAATGGCTTCATGTGCTGTGAAATGGTGTGGAAAGTATGCCAAAACGTCAAGTTATAAAAAAGATGGCATAACATTTCACCGGTAAGTAAATTTGTATTTATTTCTAATAAATAATTACGAGCCGGATTTCAATTTATACTGGTTTTGTTTTGAACGCGGTGACGTGTTTTTGAGAAGTCCCTTTCACTCATTACGTTAAATACTATAGTTAGCTCTGTCTAACGGGAGCACGTGTAAGTTAGGGTTGGAGTTCATAAAAAATATATTGAAATCGATATCGATGTTGCATGTAGGTAAGTAATTATGTATTTAGAAAACTTGTAACGAATATAAAATTAATTATGTTTATGTGCCAAAAAGTATCGATATATCGGTAAAATTTTCTGAACAACGTAGCCTTTGAAATTCTATTGTATTCTACGAGTATCTCCATTCTCAGGTATGTGTGCAAACACAGGTGCACTTTTCCGCCTTATTCTGGAATTCTTGAATTCTTGGTTATTGGACCGATTTCGTTCAAAATCGATATTTAGGCTTCCCTGGGGTCAAGAAAGATTAAATGGTTTCCAAAATTTTAAAAAGTCGCCGCCATATTGGAATTCTTTGTTATTGGACAGATTTCGTTCAAAATCGATATTAAGGCTTCCCTGGGGTCAAGAAAGAGGAAATTGTTTCCAAAATTTTAAAAAGTCGCCGCCATATTGGAATTCTTTGTTATTGGACCGATTTCGTTCAAAATCGATATTTAGGCTTCCCTGGGGTCAAGAAAGAGGAAATGGTTTCCAAAATTTTAAAAAGTTGCCGCCATATTGGAATTCTTTGTTATTGGACCGATTTCGTTCAAAATCGATATTTAGGCTTCCCTGGGGTCAAGAAAGAGGAAATGGTTTCCAAAATTTTAAAAAGTCGCCGCCATATTGGAATTTCTTGTTATTGGACCGATTTCGTTAAAAACGATATTTAGGCTTCCCTGGGGTCAAGAAAGAGGAAATGGTTTCCAAAATTTTTAAAAGTCGCCGCCATATTGGAATTCTTTGTTATTGGACCGATTTCGTTCAAAATCGATATTTAGGCTTCCCTGGGGTCAAGAAAGAGGAAACGGTTTCCAAAATTTGAAATAGTCGCCGCCATATTGGAATTCTTTGTTATTGGACCGATTTCGTTCAAAACCGATATTTAGGCTTCCCTGGGGTCAAGAAAGAGGAACTGGTTGCCAAAAATTTAAAAGTCCCCGCCATATTGGAATTCTTTGTTATTGGACCGATTTCGTTCAAAATTGATGTTTAGGCTTCCCTGGGGTCAACAAAGAGGAAATGGTTTCAAAAAATTTAAAAAGTCACCGCCATATTGAAGTTCTTTGTTGTTGGATCGATTTCGTTCAAAATCGATATTAAGGCTTCTCTGGGATCAAGAGGAAATGGTTGCCAAAATTTTCATACAACAAAGAACTTCAATATGGCGCTGACTTTTTAAATTTTGGAAGCCCAGGGAAGCCTAAATATCAATTTTGAACGAAATCGGTCCAATAACAAAGAATTCCAATATGGCGGTGAGTTTTTAAAATTTTGGCAACTATTTTCTTTTTCTTGCCTCCAAGGAAGCATAAATATCGATTTCGAATGAATTTCAATATGGCGGGGATTGGAGACTTTTTAAAATTTTGGCATCCATTTCCTCTCATATTTGCTTATGAAAGGATCCTTTCGTATGCATCGACGCGCGATCCTTACAAGTGTGTCTCAAACCATTGGCATAAACGCGAATCGATCCTAATAGATGTGGTTTCAGCCTTATACTAATAAACGTGCAGAACTATCTGAAGAGTATAGGGGGTTTTTTATTTGACTAGCTCTGTAACCGTAAAAATGAAATATTGCTTTCTTTTTTTTAAAGGTTTCCTAGAAGTCCTGAGAGGAAAAAGAAGTGGATAGACACAACACGCCATGGGGAGGAAAGGTTTCCTACTAAAAACAGCGTAATTTGCTCAAGGCACTTAGCAGAAGATAATTTTCACATTATGAAAAATCGTAGAAGGAGCGTAATTTGCTCAAGGCACTTCGCAGAAGATAATTTTCACATTTTACATAGCGTTAACTTTTTAAAATTTCGGCAACTATTTCCTCTTTTCTATTCCCAGGGAATCCTAAAAATCGGTTTTGAACAAAATCGGTTCAATAACAAAGAATTTAAATATGGCGGTGACTTTTTAAAGTTTTGGCAACCATTTCCTCTTTCTTGACCCCAGGGAAGCCTAAATACCAAATTGGAATGAAATCGGTCCAATAACAAAGAATTCCAACATGGCGGCAACTTTTTAAAATTTTGGAAACCATTTCCTTTTTCTTGACCCCAGGGAAGCCCAAATATCGATTTTGAACGAAATCGGTCCAATAACGAAGAATTCCAATATGGCGGCGACTTTTTAAAATTTTGATAACCATTTCCTCTTTCTTGACCCCAGGGAAGCCTAAATATCGATTTTGAACGAAATCAGTCCAAAAACAAAAAAATCCAATATGGCGGCGACTTTTTCAAATTTTGGAAACCGTTTCCTCTTTCTTGACCCCAGGGAAGCCTAAATATCGATTTTGAACGAAATCGGTCCAATAACAAAGAATTCCAATATGGCGGTGACTTTTTAAAATTTTGGAAACCATTTCCTCTTTCTTGACCCCAGGGAAGCCTAAATATCGATTTTGAACGAAATCGGTCCAATAACAAAGAATTCCAATATGGCGGTGACTTTTTAAAATTTTGGAAACCATTTCCTCTTTCTTGACCCCAGGGAAGCCTAAATATCGATTTTGAACGAAATCGGTCCAATAACAAGGAATTCCAATATGACGGCGACTTTTTAAAATTTTGGAAACCATTTCCTCTTTCTTGACCCCAGGGAAGCCTAAATATCGATTTTGAACGAAATCGGTCCAATAACAAAGAATTCCAATATAGCGGCGACTTTTTAAAATTTTGGAAACCATTTCCTCTTTCTTGACCCCAGGGTAGCCTAAATATCGATTTTTAACGAAATCGGTCCAATAACAAAGAATTCCAATATGGCGGTGACTTTTTAAAATTTTGGAAACCATTTCCTTTTTCTTGACCCCAGGGAATTATTTTAGTATTGTTGATTAAAGAAATTCAGCAAGTACATTTTATTTCAACTAAAAACAATATTGCTCGATGATTTTGATGCAGTCCATCACTATGTTCCGGTACATTTCTAGTGCGACCTTGAATAGGCCAATCACTGCGCAGCTGGTGCGCTCCCCGTACCCCGTGCTTTCCTCCAAATTTTGTGAACTCGACTACGTACAACAATTCAATGATGCGGCATCTACTGGGGGTTATCTGTGATATGTAAGGAATGTGATTAACGTTGGTTGTCGTGTGGGGCAGGTGTTCAAGAAGGTGCGCGCGCTGCTGGGCGGGCGAGTGCGGCTCATGATCTCGGGCGGCGCGCCGCTCGCGCCCGACACGCACACGCAGGTGCGCCTGTGCCTGTGCTGCGACGTGGTGGCGGGCTACGGCCTCACCGAGACCACCTCGTGCGCCACCGTCATGGACCCCTTCGACAGGTACACTGACCTGACCAACCACCGAGTGATCCAATCCCTACTGATAATATGCCTTTTAATCCCTAATAATGTTATACATGCGAAAGTTTGTTATCTTCAATCAATCACGCAGCAATCACGCGAGCGAAGCCGCTGGTAATAGCTCGTTATTCATGGGATAAACTGAGCAAAGGTGGTTCTGCGTATGGTATATTTCATGTTCTTCTTCTTCTTCCTAGCGTTTGTCCCGGCATACGCCAGGGTCCGCTTTCCTGCTAAGTTTCCTCCACTTTGCACGATCTAAAGCATCCTCTTTACGAAGACCGTTGGCACGTGCATCTGCCTGTGCTATGTCAATCCACCGTTTCTTTGGCCGGCCTCGGGGCCGCTGTCCAGGGACGGCGTATTTAGGCACCTGTGACCCACATAGTTTTGAGGACGGCGCAGTAAGTGGCCAAACCAACGCAACCGAGACTTGCATTTTGTCTGCAATATCTCGCACGCCAAGGCTACCGCGGATGTACTCGTTGCGAATTCTGTCCAAGCGAGTAACGCCACACATCCACCTAAGCATCTTCATTTCATTGGAGTGAAGATCGCGGGTATGTCTCGTTAGCGCTGGCCAGGCCTCGCTGCCATAAAGCATTACAGGATGTATGATGCTCTTGTAGACCAATCCTTTTAGGCGGACAGGAACTTTTGGGTCACAGGTTACTGCCGTTATCTCCCTCCACTTGGCCCAGGCTGCGGCGATTCGGGACTTGACATCGTAGTCGACGCTTCCGGATTCATGTAGTACAGACCCAAGATATTTAAACTTATCCGATCTTTTAACGGGTACGTTATCTACATGGATGGTATCGTGATACCCCACACTACAGGCCATGTACTCTTTTTTGCGGTATTGAGTTTTAAACCGCGCTTCTCAAGAGTATCTTTCCACGAGTTCACCTTAACTTCAAGTGCGCCCCTGTTCTTACTGACAAGTACGATGTCGTCGGCATATTTCATTAGCCACGGAGGAGTACTCTGAATGTCCGCCGACAGAGCATCAAGCACGACGCAGAAGAGATACGGGCTTAGCACTGAATCTTGGTGTACTCTTACTGTGATTGGAAAGGTCGAAGTGTCACCGACTGCGGTCCTTACTATAGCTTCAGTCTGGATGTACATGTCTTGGATTATACGTATGTACCCGGCACGTTTTTAGACCTCAATGCAAACCAGATTTGCTCCCTTGGTACACAAACAAAGGCCTTTTGTAGGTCCAGGAAAGCCAAATGTAAGGGTTGATAACGCTCTGTATGCGTTTCTATGAGTGTTCTGAGAGCGAAAATTGGGTCTATGGTACTACATCCAGACCTAAAGCCATACTGACATTCTGACACAGAGCACTCTTGTCGGAGTCTTTGGTCTAAAATCTGTTCAAAAAGCTGCATGGTATGGCTCATAAGTTTAATCCCCCTATAGTTGCCGCACTCCTGTACACTTCCTTTACCCTTGTAGATAGGGGTTATTACATTAATGCGCCATGCATCTGGCATTCGACCTGTAAATACGATGATATTAATAAGTTTAGTGAGCAGGAGTACCGCCTTGGGAACTCATAGCCTTCCAGGCTTCTATTGGTATGCCATCATGTCCACAAGCTTTTCCATTCTTCATACGGTATAAAGACTTCGCCACTTCATCGAGTGTTATGGGTGGTATTAGCCCCAAGTTAAAAGTCTGTGGGGGCGGTATATTTCATGTTACGTTGTATAAAACGCCCAGCACAAATGAGCACTAGGTATTATGTACACATTGACGCTTGCTTCGCTCTCGCTGTCTAGAGCTAGACAGTTTAAAGATTGTTCACTTTGCTCGCAGGTCCACAGGCCGCGTGGGAGCGCCCACCACCGGCACGGACATCAGGCTGGTCAACTGGGTCGAGGGCAACTACCGCGTCAACAACAAGCCCTACCCGCAGGTGAGTGGCTACTTAGGTTGTTTAGGCACACAATGGGGCAAGTAAAAGACTAGAAGTTTGTTGCTATAATCTTGATCCGTTGATGGTAAGAAAACGAATGACATTTGACAAAAAGTAAATAATTGTTAAACCGGTTTATTTCCGGTTAATGTAGTGAAAACTAAATCGTTTCCCTCTTTAACCGCTTAATTCAACGAACGAAACTAAAAATTGATGCCGATATCGGGGTCAAAGACGATTCTGATTTGCGCATCCAAAACCGACGCGTCCCGATACAAACCAGGTAAAGCAAACTAAGTAATTGTTCGCAGGGAGAAATAGTGATCGGCGGCGACTGCGTGGCGGAGGGCTACTACAAGAACCCGGAGAAGACGCGCGAAGAGTTCATCGACATCGCCGGCCGGCGCTGGTTCCGCTCCGGCGACATCGCCGAGCTGCACCACGACGGCTGCTTCAAGATCATCGGTGAGACACTTGTCTCTGGTCACGACATAGCTCTTCCGTTGACATTTTATTTGCCTTTAATCAAAAGAAATCTTAGCCCGTAAAATTTTGTTTATTTGTACTGAGCCACTATTTTGTCACACAGACCGCAAGAAGGACCTCGTCAAACTGCAAGCGGGCGAATACGTGTCCCTCGGCAAGGTGGAGGCGGAACTGAAGACGTGCCCCATCGTGGAGAACATCTGCGTGTACGGCGACAGCTCCAAGACCTACACCGTGGCCCTGCTCGTGCCCAACCCGCGCCACCTGCAGGAGCTGGCGGCGCGCATCGGCGTCACCGACACGGACTTCGAGCAGCTGTGCCAGAACGCCGCCGTCGAGAAGGCCGTCGTCAAGGAACTGGCCGAACACGCCAGGAAATGTGAGTAACTTTGTTAAATATTGGTGCCGATACCTATATCTGCAGGAATTGGTGGCTCCTATTGCTGTGCCTAAGACAGTTTCAGGCTGCCAGAAAACACAGTTCGAAAGGGGTGATCTTCTTCGCGTGCCTCTCCGACTAGCGAAGGTTGGCAGTCAGCTTTAGTTTTTTGCGAGGCGAAACAGTTTTGCAACACTCGCGATTCCTGCCCACTCCCAGATGTTGCGTTGCGCAAGCAGTACTTTTTTCTGCTCAACTTTTCCCATCATGATGAGTTGTAGGAGTTCGTACCTCTAGTGCCTGAGCACGTGCCTCCGGGGTGATGGCAACTTTAACGTTATGTCACCCGTCACATCTCATTAAATTTTAGACCTATTGTAATAACTGTCTGCGGCGAAATACGGCCAAAAAGGTAGGTATGTTAGCTTTGGCTTTTCCATTTACTGTTGCGTGAATTTGAACGTTATATCCTTGTCCCCACAGTAAGCAATGAAAGTCTATTTATTGGACAAGACTATAATATGGTCTCGTATTCGGGGCGTCGAAGGTTCGATCCCGGGCACACACCTCTGACTTTACGAAGTAATGTGCGTTTAGGCAATTAAATATCACATGCTTCAACGGTGAAGGAAAACATCGTGAGGAAACCTGCAGACCTGAGAGTTCTCCATAATATTCTCGAAGGTGTGTGAAGTCCGTCAATTCGCATTGGGCCAGCGTGGTGGATTAAGCCTATAACTCTTCTCTGGGAGGAGACCTGCACTCAGTAATAGTGAGCCGTTGATGGGTTGCTGATGAAGATCCTTATCCCCAGGCGGGCTGGAGAAGTTCGAGGTGCCGGCAGCGGTGAAGCTGTGCACGGAGGTGTGGTCGCCGGACATGGGGCTGGTGACGGCCGCCTTCAAGATCAAACGCAAGGACATCCAGGAGCGATACAAGGAGGACATCAAGCGCATGTACGCCTCGTGAGACACGCCGCGCCGCCAGTAAAGCTGATGTGTTGTTTGTGTCGAACAACAAAAAAAGTTAGAAATGTGCGTTCGTATGCAATGCGGGTGAAACTTTGTTTGTGTAGAGCCGAACTGAGGACGTGTACTGGATCTGTTTTGTTTGTTTGCTGTGAAACTCGGGCAGATTCTACTGTGTAAAGGACTGAAGGTTGACACCTCTATAATGTATTTTTCCTTAGATGTCTTATGGATTTCACCAGCGTCGAGTGAAGTTTTACCGAGGAGTTAATTGGGAGTTCTGAGAGTTTTTGTGTTGAAAGTACTGCCAAAATCATAGATTGAAGATTGGTAGCTTAGTCGTTATGAGATACCGCCCTTTTTCTACAAACATGCGGCAATTTAATATCATAGTTTGTTTGAAAACGTCAAACGTGACTATGTGGGTACGCCAGTTCAGGCGTACTATGAATTGCCGCAATTTACTATTACGCCGACGGTATCTAGTAGTGTGCAAAGCGACTACCAATCCTAAATCTATGCAAACGCTCGGATAAGACTTATTTTACGTTGGTGAAATCGGTTGGTGAATGTAAACAAACCGCAGCAAACGTTTCGGAGAATCGCGTAAACGACGAACGTAGCCGGGCGCTTACGACGTTCTTAAGTTTGTTTTTTCACACGTAGCAAGACAAGAATGTCCTATGCGCTATGCTTTAGAGCATCGCTTACGCCTTTCTGCGTAGAACCATCAGCTAAGAAGAAATACAGTATAAGTTTAACAAGTGTAAGTTGTACCTGTTTACTTTCACAGCGTCCGAGAAGTTTCACTCGCAAGTTGTATTTTTTGCATGTTACTTGTATAAATAGATGTTTCTGTAAATTTTCGCTTCTCCGAATCAAATGATCGAGATTGATTTTACACATTTAGGGTTATTTGTATATTGAGCACATCACATGTAACTAGGAGATTGTATAAAGAAATTATATTGTGTAATGTAATAATTATATGCCAAAATTTGGGTATTTATTATTAATGATTAATTAATAATAATCCGATCTAAAATTGTATGGTGCAATTTGACATGGTTGTTTTACGCATAAAAACCGATTAGGTTGTATAAACGTGCTAAGATTCATTTGTTTATTTTACTGAATACAATAATCATGTATAAAATCGAATTTAATACCTAAAGAAATTTGCTTCCAGTTAATCTTTGTTAATTAACTTAATGTGTAAGGCAAAAGGAGTAATTTATCAAAAATGGAAAGTACCTTTAAAAATTAATGTGTTAGATAAAATATCTTTACTTAAATTTTACCATTCTTTTCCTAATAAAAGAATAGGATGGATCTACCCTACACCTAGTTTAGAGATTTCTTTACAACCGAATCAGCACTAGTGTTTGATTGTAACTTAACAAAAGTTACCATATTGAGATTTTAATGTTAAACAATATTTTTAAATAAGATTTGGGAAGTTATATTTTACTTCTAGAAAGTATATCAAAAGTCATTTTACTCCATGCATTTTATCGGATTTATAACTAGCAGAACTTTTAGTTTAAATAATTTAATTACACATTACATAAACATTGCAAAACAAAAGAATAATAAATCATTTAAGTTCTGTCCACAGTTTCTATTTGTTAAATTTTTTGATAAGTCTTGTACATATTTATTTATGTTTATATTAAAATTTGTAGTTTGTATGATGATATTATACTTGGTGTAGTTTTGTTGATAGCTCAGTGGGTACACGACTTTATTTGTATTAATGATTTAAAATGAAACTAGATGGCGCCACTGGCAATCAACATCGCGCTATGACTCACTAAAGTTCAGAACATAAGTTTTAGTCGAAGCATGACGTTGTTGACGAAGTCATGGGCTTTTAAATAATATTACATATAAATGCGAAAGTGTTTTTGAATTTTTGAAAATAGTATGCAAGACGATTAAGTCTCATACAATAAATATATTTGAAATAAAAAAAAACATTGTAAGTTTATTAATTGTAATTATTATTAATTATAATCGACCGAGCGAAGCGAAGGTCTTTGAGTTAACTAGAGCGATTTGCACTTGTCCGTCCGTCCGTCCGTCCGTCCGTCCGTCTGTCAGAGCCTTATAACTTTTGAATTACTGAACGTAATTACTTCAAATTTAGATATAATATGTAAACCGATGGCCTCCAGCCGAAAATGGCTTAAAAAGTTATAAAAATCTTTATTTCAGGGGGGCTCTCATAGAAGCGAATGCGAAGTAAAAAAAAAAATATCGCGTTACATAAAATTGTTACGTATCATTTTAAAGATAATTTTGAACTGAGTACAAAAATATTTTTTTTTTAATTTTTCCCTTAAAATTGACGAAATGGGGGGCTTTCAAAGTGGCGATTTTATACGCTCGCTTGAAGACGCTCCCTAAGAAAATCCGCTATGGATTTTCAAACTGATTTTATGTTTTTAGGTCACTTATATCCTGTACTTGAACAACAAATACTAAAATTATATGAATATTATAAAGAAACGAGATTATTTAATTTTTAATGTACATCAGTAATTCATATAGCATCAACATAGCTTCACAATAATGCTAATAGATGGCGCAGTCAGTAACTATTCCCATGGAACTACGAGTTACGACTAACGACCTATCCCAAAAACAGTTTTGCGTCGACCATTATTATTTAGTTACTTATTATAATACAATAATTGTATTGTAATTTTTTTTGTACCATATTATTCAATTAAAATTATTTTTTAGTTAAATTTTAGTTAAATATTGTATATTTTCTATTCGCGTCGATAGATGACGATTTGTACAGATGCCCGTAACCCGGTTTCACTCGTTAGTACCTACATAATAATTCAATGTTTTCACTAACGTTCCCTAACCTTTACGGGCTACCTATAAGTTAGGTGATTGATGTTTTCTGTCAACTTATTTATCACGATCCTGTACGGGACACCTAAAAGGATATTGGGACGGATGTTAGGACTTAGGATTGTATTTAGGAGCTACCTACGTTAAGAGACTCCTACTTAGGGGATGATTTAGGTATGTTTGGTGAAAACGGGCATAATAATAATGTCAGTTTTGGTTATCATGTATCGATTGAATGAATAATCATGGGATACCGTTACCGCGAGGTCTCAGTTCGGGGCGAATAACTAGTAATAATGAAAGTTAAAAGAACAGACGTCTGTTTCTCATTGATTTCGGACTGTTTTTCTTATTATATAGGGCCTAAGTATTTTAAAATGTACAAAAATAAACGCAGAACGCTAAATTATTTTTCGGTAAGTGTATTATAATTTATGATATTATTTTATTAATCTATTGGCAGTGTTGGCTTCAAAAATTGTCTTGTACCCACAAATAGATGCGAAAAAGTTGTTTTTCTTGTCAGAAATAATGGTGAACAAAAATTATGAATAAAAATTAATTTAGATCTGATGTCGATTAACACAAGATACTGTGGGGTTGTCTAAAAACGATAGTTACAGTCTGACGATCGTAATACCTCTTATTGGCTAAAATGCACTGATGCAGCAAAAACGCCATAAATTCAGCCAATTGGAGTTGATTGCGATAATTATACTGTAGCAATCATTTGTAGACACTCCCACATATATTTGTTTAGTTTTGTCACGTCCGAATAAAAACCAAAATGTAGAATTCGTAACACACTAAGTAGTGGACACAATGTTAATAGTTTCAATGCAATAATTTTGTTCATTTAATTATTATAATTAATTGTAGACAACTTTTTGTATAAATAATATAAAATACAAACATACCAGTCTTGTCTGTCGAGTATCTCTTTTGTATCGATAGTAGAGACAGCGATGTTCCCGCTACGGTAAATGTATTTAATACTATCGGAACCTGTTAGACTAAGTTATTGTTTAGTACTTAGTGGGAGGAGAAGCGCGCCGCTGTTGTAAACTATTCCGCAATTATGCTTTTATTATTAATACTTTTAATATAATAACTTTTAATATTATGTGGCGAGTCAAGCATAATCGATCAACCAAACTGTTTTAGTTCGTATCTGTTTCGTTGTATCTATGTATTCTCTAGGCTGTACTCTCTGGTGAACACGTCTATGAAACACATTTGATCTGTTTACCTATTAACAGCTGGTTTATCGCCTACTGTAATATACATTTATAAAAACTTCTACCAATCTTTTATGTAAATAATTATGAAGTAATAATATGAAAACAAACGACAATGACATTAAAGTCTTGAGTGTAACTTCAAATGTCAAACTTGATAAGTGTCAAAATAGACGCCATAAAATAAGTTTGGGCTTTGACCTGCATTTATTTTTATTCATAGACGAGTGAAAAGCTCTTTTCTAATTACGTCAATGAACTCTTCGCGATAAATGTTTTATTTCGTCGCTGAGCCAGCGCTGTAAGCGAGGCTGTGCGCTTAGAGAATACGCTAGAGACAAGTTAGTTGATGTTTGTTTGATATTTATAGTGTGCGAGGGAAAAATTGTTATTTGTATAATAAAGTTTGTGGGTGTTATAATGCGACTGCGCTGTCCAAATATGAGTTTCAGTCGACTTAGGCCCGCTTGCAGAAACGTCTAGTTATCCTTTTAACCCAGAGTTAGCAGCTAACTCTGGGTTAAAAAGACAGATTTGACAGATTTCGTATAAAGCTTCTGTCAAAATTACAAATTTATTCCTGGGTTAACTAACTCGCTGTCTCTGCAAGCGGGCCTTATAGATTAACCGCATACCTACATTTCCCTGACGCGTCTGTATGCGACCTAAAAGTATGGCATTATATTGTATACATTTTTAAAAATTATCGTTGCGTTGCAGTCATTAATATTTAATGAATTTCAACCAATCGCGACGTTTGTTTGGATTGTAATACACCAATCACAGTTTTCGTAGTGCAGGAGCCGGTGGTCATAATATATTTGGCAGCGTAGTGGCAGTCGACTGTGAGCATTTTACAGACGCTTGTCGCATTTGGCCACGCATTTAAACCCCGATATTATTACCAGTTACATTTTGTAATATATGAAATATACATTAATATGCTATGTGGGTGACTTCATTGCTGTTTTACTGAGAGCTGGTGAACGATTTGGTCAAAGTGTTTATCAGAGAACCCTGTTTTAAAATTCCTAAATTTCATATTTTCAATATTATATATACATACTTAAATAGTCTTGAGTTTTAGGTTCGGAAGCTAAGTTGTTGATCTAGTTCGTAAGTTATCGTCAAGTTTTTGTGAAACAAGTCCCCTCATTATAAAAGCTTTGGACAAATCCACCTCCTCTTATATTCTTAGACTAAATTATTGATGTAATAATTCAGTTTATGACAGCAATGGAAGTTCCACTTGAAATAATATTGATAATAAAATAAAATAAATCGATGAATCAAGTAATATACTGTGAGTTGGCTTCACTGTTCATTTCGCATTAATTCATAGTCTTGGATTCGTCATTTGACCCATTACCTACCTGTATGTTGACATAAATTGTTTACCTCATTGGTCGAAAGTTGCAATGAAAAGCTTCTTTTTAGGGTCCCGAAAAAATCGGAAGCCTTATATCACTTTGTTGTCCGTCTGTCCGTGTGACAATGCCCTTTTTCTAAAGAACGGCTTGAGGTTTAAACTAAGTTGTTTATACTAAATACAAAAGTCTATGGCCTCTTAATGCTATGAAAACAAAGCATATTTCAAGTGTCGTTTTTGCCTTTAATTTAAATCTAGGCGTTTTATCTTAGATAATTATAATTCAGTAATATTAATTTAAAATGTAATTTTTTTTCCGCACTTACACTGACATTACAGGATAATTAAATCCCAATTCGTTAGTGCAACACAATATCATAAAAATAATATTAAAAACCTAAATCTAACATTCTAATATATCGTAGTTACCACAAAAATGTTGTGTTGGTGAAATGACGAAACCAAATCTACTGACGCCCGGTTACTATATTCAATTGATCTGATATTATTCCTTAGAAACGATATTAAAATTATACTTTTTTCAAAAAAAAAAATATCGTTTATTTTTCACGTAACCACGTTTTTATATTGAATGATAGGAACCGGGTTAAAGCGAAGTGACGTGTAGGTCGCCTGATGCCTCATACTTTTCGATGTTAAATAATCTGGAATCGAATACAATTTGAATGTTACATAATTTTATTGTAAGTAGGAGTAATTATTGCTCAGTTTGTTTTGTGTTAGAAATTCTTAAAAATTTCAACAGAATAAAATAAACATTTTTGTATTATTTATTCAATAAATGTTAATAAAATCAGTATCTTGTACTTTCATTGTCAAATACCCTATTTAGAATGGCTTAGAATTTTACAGTAGGTAGTTTTTGCAATTCACGAAGGCGAGTGAGCTTTACTTGTGGTTACATCGTGTACATGCAAATTGCATAAGTGTGCGTGCCTGTCAAAGCCTAGGTGGGAGCGGGCAGGCGCAAGCATTGCGCTCGCTCACACTTATACAGATACGACACACACACAACTATAAGTCAGTCGCCCTCGTGAATTGCAAGTTTACCTACGTTGATTTAGTAGTTAGGGTGTTCAAATGCGAATGACGTGGTTCCAGGGTTCGATCCCTGGGTGGGGTCAATTGTTTCTGTCATTTGAGTTAGGAAGTTGGTGGTGTGTCATGTCATGTGTGCCTCTGAACACGTAAAGCGGTCGGTCGTGCACCTGATTTCCGTCCCATCGTACTATGAGAGTGAAGGTGTGCGGGTGCCACCGGCGGGAATGGTGCTACTTTCTGTCTGCCCATCTTAACATGTGTTGAATTATAATTAGGTATGCTTTTGTGGAACTTCCCCTCATTCTGAAAACACTGCATACATAGCATAGTATCCATTATATTGTAAACTTGTTTTGAAAAGAGCAACCGCCGAGTTTCTTGCTGGTTCTCGGCAGGAAGGGCATTCCGAACCAGTGGTAGACTCATTGAAGATTCAAAAGCACTTGTAAAAAAGTTTATTTGAATAAAAACATTTCTACATATTCTATTCTATTCTAAGGAATAGAGAGTACACCTGTTTGCTTTACACGTCTGTTACATTGCATAACTTTTAGTGTAAAAATGAAAGAAAATATTACTTTGACAATAAGTTTATTTGGGTAAGAACACATTTCTTTTGATTGATGGCTCTAAGAAAATAAACTTTTTTGAAACAATGAAATAAAATATAATTCCCAGAAATGTCTAAATAACACGGTTTAAGGATATACGAGATCCATCTATCTATCTATAATATAATAAAACTGTAACAGGTCCAATTCTGTACATTGAAGATATTTTGAAAATTTTTGTTTGAGGGCACTCTACAATCGATACTGAAGCCAAAACATTTTTTTTAAAATTTTTTGTCTGTCTGTCTGTATCTTGGCCGCGCATCACGCCGAAACTACTGGACGGATTTAAATGAAACTTGGCACGATTTAAGTTAGTACTACGAGGTATAATATAGGATACTTTTTATCCCGAAATTCAGCACGGTTCCCTTGGGAGAGGGGATGAAAGTCAAAATGTGTATTTCGCTGTAATTCATTAAGGCGTATTCCGATTTAATCCATTCTTTTTTTGTTAGAAAGCAGGTTCTTTAGAGATTGTCCTGTAATTATTTCAAGGTCGTCAATTTCGTAGTTCAGAAATTATAGACATCACAATCTTCTGTATAGGTCCAAATAACTTGAACCCCGGAATCTACAGGATACTTTGAATGAACGGCTCATCTTAAGCTGGCATGTGTAATTTATCGTATATAGCCATCGTGGATACTATTTTGTCAAAGTCAAACTACTCCAAAGGCGTCAGATTTTGCCAAACGATCATTACCTACATACTACATAGTAGGTATGGATGTAATACATCGTATGGACGTAATATTACAGTGTTTTCCTATGTAATTTAATATTCTCATCATACTTACTAATATTATAAATGCGAAAGTGTGTTTGTTTGTTGGTTTGTCCTTCAATCACGCCGCAACAGAGCCACGGATCTACGTGATTTTTTGCATGGGTACTATAGTTGAGGACATAGGCTACTTTTTATCACGGAAAATCAAAGTGTTCACGAGGGATTTTAAAAATTAAATCCACGCGGACGAAGTCGCGGGCATCAGCTAGTTAATAAAATATAAATCATGGAATACTTTATTTTTATACGTATTACAGTACAATTCATTCGTTCATCTCTTATCGTGGCCCCACTACTGGGCACCGGTCTCATCTCTAATCAGAAGGATTGACAGACTGCACACACTTTTGAAAATATGGAGAACTCTCAAGCATGCAGATTTTCTCACTGTATAAGCAGAACGCACATGTAACTCCAAAAACTCGAGGACCTCCAAAAACCTCAGGGCCCTTAAGGCGGCCATATGAAATAGCTGTCACGCATGACTTCTCGACTTGGTTGTAGCGATAGTGTAGGTACTCCAATTGAAAAATGACAATAGGTATGCAAAATAGCTTAAAAATTTGTCGCAGTAGAGCTTATAATATTATATTGTATGCAATTACACTAGTTTTTGTTTCATTCAAATGGTTTATTTGAATTTTATACAATAGTTATGATTTTACACATTTATCCTTCCATAAATAATATAGTCACGTGACCACAGTGTGACGTCATTTTCCAAGCGGTCTGCTCACTCGCATAGTCGCCAGCGCTCATTTTAAAATTCCATATCTCGGTAATTACTTGACGTAATAATCGAAATAATTGTTTCACGTGTATTTTTTGACGTGATAATGTCATATAAATCGATGAACACCGATTGCACGCACGAAAGTGTCACGTTCCGCCTCAGCCTGAGCGTGCAAGCGAGAGCGCGGAATAAGCGATAGAGAGGCACGATCGGCCCAAGCGTTGGCTTGACTAGAGAAAATTGTAATTTTCAATTAACTCCTTCTTTGTATTATACAAAATAATGATAATTCAGTGATAATAATTTAATTCAATTCAATTTCGTCTGGTGGGAGGCTTTGGCCGTGGCTAGTTACCACCCCACCGTCAAAGACGTGCCGCCAAGCGATTTAGCGTTCCAGCACGATGGCGTGTAGAAACCAATTAGGGGTAGGTATGGGTTGAATTTTCACTGCCATACACCTTCCAAGTTAGCCCGCTAACATCATATACTGCATCGTCACTATTTTTATTTTATTAAAGTGTTTACCTACACTTAAGGAAATATCAGAATAAATTTTATAAACACATATCAAAAATTCCGAAGCCAGCGGGATTCGAACCCACATCTCTTGGGAAACGCGCCCGAGTGTGTTAGCCACTTACACTATAGCCACGGTCGAACTACACGTCAGCATCGAAATTAGTGATATGTATCTACTTTCTCAGTTTAAGCAACTGCTAGCGACATCTAGTAGCAACACGTTACAGTTATTGAATTATGATATTTGATATGTGAATTTTTGATATGTGTTTATAAAATTTATTCTGATATTTCCTTAAGTGTAGGTAAACACTTTAATAAAATAAAAATAGTAAAAAGCAATGTGGCATCTCTAGTTCCTAACGAGCTCCATTGCAATATGGGGTCTTGGAAAGTAGATCAATAACTGTAACGTGTTGCTACTAGATGTCGCTAGCAGTTGCTTAAACTGAGAAAGTAGATACATATCACTAATTTCGATGCTGACGTGTAGTTCGACCGTGGCTATAGTGTAAGTGGCTAACACACTCGGGCGCGTTTCCCAAGAGATGTGGGTTCGAATCCCGCTGGCTTCGGAATTTTTGATATGTGTTTATAAAATTTATTCTGCATCGTCACTTGTCATCGAATAAAAAAAAATTCATAAAAGTATGCAATTTTTCATCAATGTTTCTTTATGACGTTATCACGTAAAACTATCGTCCGTAAACCGACTTTACAGACAACCAATTTTTTTTAACAGAGAATACGGAGAGCAAAAGGTCTAAATTAGCGCACATTATCATAGTTTCCTGAGTCCCAGCGTGTGTATGCCCCGCTCGGCGCGCTAGGCGGCGGCCATCTTGCAGAGGTGCCGCAGCTGCATGATCTTGATGTCGTCGGAGCCGAACTTGACGAGCCCCTCCTGGTTCTCGATGGAGATGAGCTGCCCCACCGCCTCGCGGTCCTCGCCCGCTATCACCTGCCAACACAACATTTGTTATTTATAATTACTAATTAAAAAAAAAAAGGACATTAGCAAAGCTGAAATTAACTTCTCGGAGCTTCATATAAGGGGAAAGCTAGGAATGCGTGCAACAATAGTGCAACGAGTGGGGATCGGTTTTGCGTCATCGGGAACGTTACCTTGACGCGGTCCCCGCTCTGCGGCACGACGGGCTCCAGCAGGTGCGAGGGGATGTTGAGCACGCGGTCCTCCTGCGACAGCAGCACGGTGCACGACGCGCCCGACACGCCGCGCAGCGCGCCCGTCTGCCCGCGCAGCGACGGCTCCGCGTTGGCGCGCACGCGCACCTGCGTCACAGGGAACGTTACCTTGACGCGGTCCCCGCTCTGCGGCACGACGGGCTCCAGCAGGTGCGAGGGGATGTTGAGCACGCGGTCCTCCTGCGACAGCAGCACGGTGCACGACGCGCCCGACATGCCGCGCAGCGCGCCCGTCTGCCCGCGCAGCGACGGCTCCGCGTTGGCGCGCACGCGCACCTGCGTCACCGGGAACGTTACCTTGACGCGGTCCCCGCTCTGCGGCACGAAGGGCTCCAGCAGGTGCGAGGGGATGTTGAGCACGCGGTCCTCCTGCGACAGCAGCACGGTGCACGACGCGCCCGACACGCCGCGCAGCGCGCCCGTCTGCCCGCGCAGCGACGGCTCCGCGTTGGCGCGCACGCGCACCTGCGTCACCGGGAACGTTACCTTGACGCGGTCCCCGCTCTGCGGCACGACGGGCTCCAGCAGGTGCGAGGGGATGTTGAGCACGCGGTCCTCCTGCGACAGCAGCACGGTGCACGACGCGCCCGACACGCCGCGCAGCGCGCCCGTCTGCCCGTGCAGCGACGGCTCCGCGTTGGCGCGCACGCGCACCTGCGTCACCGGGAACGTTACCTTGACGCGGTCCCCGCTCTGCGGCACGACGGGCTCCAGCAGGTGCGAGGGGATGTTGAGCACGCGGTCCTCCTGCGACAGCAGCACGGTGCACGACGCGCCCGACACGCCGCGCAGCGCGCCCGTCTGCCCGCGCAGCGACGGCTCCGCGTTGGCGCGCACGCGCACCTGCGTCATCGGGGACGTTACCTTGACGCGGTCCCCGCTCTGCGGCACGACGGGCTCCAGCAGGTGCGAGGGGATGTTGAGCACGCGGTCCTCCTGCGACAGCAGCACGGTGCACGACGCGCCCGACACGCCGCGCAGCGCGCCCGTCTGCCCGCGCAGCGACGGCTCCGCGTTGGCGCGCACGCGCACCTGCGTCATCGGGAACGTTACTACAGCTCGACATGTGTGCGATGTTGTACGGAGTGCGACCCACCTCCAAGTCGGGCGTGTGCCAGTCCGCCTCCTCGTCGGCGGTGTAGGGCGAGCGCGGCGAGTAGGGCGCGGGGCTCGGCGTGCCCAGGTAGCCGGGCCCGTACGCGCCGGGGCTGGGGCTGGGCCGGTACGGGCTGTACGTGTGGTCCGAGCCGTACATCGTGCCCGGCGTCTGCGGCGTGAACGGGCCCTGCCAACACATCACCGTTGAGTTTTAATAACAAGAAAAAAATCAGAGTATGTACAATTATTTCCACAGTTTAGTATTATGTGGGAAATGGAATGTAAGAGTGAGTGAAAGAGATAAATGTATGTGAAAGAAAGAGATGAAGGATACACGAGACAAGATGGCGGGACGTGGATAACCGAAGTGTGTACGCTCAGCGCAGTCAGTCTTAAGTTGAAAAATAAATAAGTTATCTAAACTTTTAAAAACTGCTATTTTACTATGAGTTCTTCCCACAATTATGTAATAATTATTTCCAGGAAATAAAAATAAAAAAAATGTGTGCTTAAGACCGCACGGCAGAAGTGAAAACTACATTGACAATCGCAATCAGTTTATATACTCTAATAATAATCTAATCAATTTATATATGACAGCTCAGTCCCACTCACTCACACATATTGAGAGTGAGTGAGACAACAGAAGAATAGAATAGAATAGAAATATTTTTTATTCAAATAAACTTTTACAAGTGCTTTTGAATAGTCAATGAATCTACCACTGGTTCGGAATGCCTTTCCTGCCGAGAAGAACCAGCAAGAAACTCGGCGGTTGCTCTTTTCAAAACAGATTTACAATACAGTAAATACTATGCTATATATGCAGTGTTTCCACAATGACGAAAGTTCCAAAAATGCATACAGACTAACTTCTATCTTAAGATGGGCAGACACAAAGTAGCCCCATTCCCGCCGGTGGCACCCGTTCACGAGCATGACGCATGACCCAGCCATTGCTTCGCTCAACCATATTTGAGGGAACGTAACAACCCGCATCACACGACACCACCACAGAAATGTTTAAAGAGTGCGTGACATACTTATGCTACCCATTTCAAGGCATCAAACTGAAAACTAATATTCAAATGCTAATTTTAAGACATCACTTAGACACAAATAAAGTAGAAACACTGAATAGCACAGGATAATTTTGTTACACAGGTTGATTATTACTGTCTCATGAATCGCTGGAGCGAGTTATATCCACGCTTTTTTGTCATTAATATAGTCTTCAATTGTATAATATGCTTTTTCCATGAGAGAAGTTTTAATTGCTTTCTTAAACTTGTGTAAAGGCAAGTCTAAGATCGACTGTGGAATTTTATTATAGAACGTCACGCCCATTCCCACAAATGTCTTTCGGACCCTCTGGAGGCGCAGTCGAGGAATCACGAGCCTATTTGGATCTCTAACCTGCCTATCGTGTAAATCACCCTTTTTTTGTAACTTAAAATATTTTGTCTGACAAATATTATGTTGTTATAAATATATTGTGAAGCTACTGTCAGAATGCCTATTTCCTTAAATTTTTCTCGAAGGGAATCCCGCGGTTTTAAATTGTAGATTGCGCGAATTGCCCTCTTCTGCAATACAAAAATTTTTCCAATGTCAGCTGCTTTACCCCATAGTAAGATTCCGTATGACATAATACTATGGAAATATGCAAAATAAACAGTTTTTGCAGTTTCTATGTCAGTTAACTGTCGAATCTTCCTAACAGCGTAAGCAGCAGAGCTAAGCCTGCCAGCAAGTGTTGTTATATGGGTGCCCCACTGTAGCTTAGAATCCAGGGTTAATCCCAAGAACACTGTGGAGTCCTCAGTTTTCAAAGGTTCATTATTTATCTTTAGATTATTACTGACAGCTCTGGTGTTAGGCAATAAAAACTCAACACACTTGGTTTTTTTAGCATTTAAAAGTAAATTATTTGCCGTAAACCATTCAGAAACTTGAGATAATGCATTATTTACATCGTCAAAATTGTCTTTTTTCCTATCGACTTTGAAAATCAAAGACGTATCATCAGCAAATAGTACAATATCGCAAGTATTTTGGACAAAATGTGGTAAATCATTTATGTAAATCAAAAACATGAATGGACCTAGAATAGAACCCTGGGGTACACCCATTACTGAGGCCGATCCGGATGATTTTACGTCATTGACACATACTCTCTGAACACGATCACTGAGATAAGACGCAATGAGACTAAGTGCAAAACCTTTAATACCATAGTGGCTCAGTTTAAGCAAAAGGGTCTCGTGATCAACGCAATCAAATGCTTTTGATAAATCACAGAAAATACCAATGGCATTCTGTGAGTTCTTCCATGCATCGAATATGTGTTGTAACAGCTTTGCGGCTGCATCGGTTGTTGATCGACCCTTAGTAAAACCATACTGCTCAGGGTGAAGAAGTCCATTTAAATTAAAGTGTAGAAGCAGTTGGTTGAGCATTATTTTTTCGAATATCTTGCTGAGGGTTGGCAAAATTGAAATTGGTCTGTAGTTATTCGGGTCACTTTTGTCTCCCGATCCCGAAGAGCAGCTGACTGTATCTTTCTCATTCGGGTACACTCGGTGGTGCCGAGTTTACCCGATCGAGCATTTCACCTCAGAGCGTGACGGATCAGCCTAACTTACTACCTACGTAAAAATGTGTGTGCGGTGCACCAAAAAAGGTTTCACTTAAAAGTTTAAGCAATCATGATAGTATGATAGAAGTACCGCCAGTTACCTGTGAGTAACCGGAGTCGTACGCCGGCGGTGATCCAGGCAAGCCCAGCCCCATGTCCATGTCCGGGCGCGGCGTGTGGGCGGCCGCGTCCCACGCGGGGTGCGCCGGGGTGCGGCTGCCGTCGTGCGCGGGCGTGGAGGCGCCGTAGTGCGGCGTGCGGCTGCCCGCCTCGTACACCGGCGTGGCGGCGCCCTGCAGCGGCGTCTTGAAGCCGGCCTCGCGGTACGTGGGCGTGTTGGCGCCCGCGCGCGGGTTGGGCGTGCGACCATAGCTGTAAAACACGCTTAGTTAGGACTGAGGACAACACTCTCACAAAATGAATGCTAACTTTGCTACCCTTACTATAGTTCTTGCAATTCACGAGGGCGACTGATTTATGGTTGTGTGTGTGTCGTATCTGTATAAGTGTGAGTGAGCGCAATGCTCGCGCCTGCCCGCTCCCACCTAGGCTTTGACAGGCACGCACACTTATGCAATGTGCATGTACACGAAGTAACCACAAGTATAGCTCACTCGCCTTCGTGAATTGCAAAAACTGTAATATTATAAATGCGGAAATGTATTTTTGTCCTTCAATCACGGAACGACGGATCGATGTGATTGTTTTGCTTGATTAGGTACTGGAGCTGACAGAGGCAGTCTTTTTTTCTGGAGAAATGAATGTTTCCGCAGGATTTTAAAGCCATGTTGCAGGCAAAAGCTACTAAGATTTAATTTGATTCGTTTTAATTTGCAGTGTCTTATCAGAGTTTAAATTTGATATTTTGACAGTGTTTTGAATGCAAAAAGTGTCTCTTTATTGAGGAAATACTGCATACATAGCATAGTATCTATTGTATTAAATAAATGTATAAATAAACATTTATTCAGCTTTTTAACAACAACAAAGAAAGAACCACCACCACCAAGAAAAAGAGCAACCACTGTGTTTCTTGCTGCTTCTTCTCGGCAGGAAGGGCATTCCGAACCAGTGGTAGACTCTTCGAATAAAAAACATTTCTATTCTATTGTATTCTAACGTCATTCGACCTTGGTGAAATCGGCACTTCGTCAATCATTAATTACAAAATATTCAATTCTATGAAAACCTCCAGTGAGAATAAGTAGTGTAATAACTAACCTGGAGGCGCCTCCCCGCGCGGCGCCGGCGGGCCCGCCGGCCGCGGCGATGTGTCCGCGATCCACAGAGATGGTCTGACAGGCCGTGTGCAGCTCCACCCGCGCAGTGCTGGCATTCGCGTCGCGCACGATCCCCACGTTGCCCTTGTACGGCCCTCCGGTGATCTTGATCGTTTGGCCGATGAACTCCCTGTCCCGCGCGATCACGTTCCACCTGCCCCCCCGCCCGCGGCCCCTAGCCCCACCCCCGCGCCCCGACGGGTGCATCGGAGACTGGATCCGCGGCGACATAAACCCTAAAGCCAAACCGTTAGTCGTCGCGTTATTCTTAGCGCCCCCGGCCAATTGCAAATGGCGAGTTTTACACACGAAAATTCCACCGTTATCCAAATACATTCTTGACTGCAAAAACGCGAAGTTTCTGTACAGATGTTTAATCTCCCCTTCGCGACCCGCGTGAGGTCCGTCTATGACTTTTACTATATCCTTCTTTTGTATAGTATTCTGCTCAGAGTCTAATGCCATGGTGAAGCGATTTTCTCGACGCTTTTGTAAAGCTTGCGGTTTGCACTCGATAACTTTTCCCTGCATGCCGAGGACGTGGAAATTCTCTTTTTCTAATCGAACGATTACGCCTACCGTTTGAGGGTCGAGCTGGACCATGTCGCCCCATTGGAACTGCCCCAGAGAATCGACGCCGGTTGCCATATCAGAGCATAGTTGTAAATCTCTCGGCAGAACCTCTAATTCATGCATTGTTAAGTCGGAAACCAGTACAACTCGATGAGGCTCTACTCTGACTATCAAGCCTGTATCACCTTCATATCTCCCCGCTAAAACTTTCACGTGATCCCCTTGCTTGAAGTATTTTCTCAATTCATTTGGTTTAAAGACTAGAGCGTCTTTTAAAGCATCGTGCTTTGGCATGACGGTGATCATAGATCCATCTATGGCGATAATTCTCGCTTGCAAGTTAGCCAGATCTCCTGAACATACTTCAACATTATCCCCCATTGAGAATGAGTGCAAGCTCGTCGGATCGTCTTTAGCGGGCGCGGCGAGTTCGATATCGATCCCTTCCGGCTGTTCCTCAAATCTTTCTAACTCTGTCAAGGTAGGTTTCACGCCTTCCGCTAAAATGGCTGACATCGTGAAGTTTTTATACAAGAAACCCTTCCTAGAATATCTATTCCCTTCGAATATTAAGAAGTCACCATCAGAAGTAACTTCACCGCCGATAGCTCTAATCGCTTCAGGGTCAAACGGTTTCGCTGCTGGCCTGCGCTTTTTCTTTCGTTTAGCAGCTTCACTTTCGCTTTGAACTGTTCTTAAGGCTCCTCTCAGTCTTGTATAATCTATTCTTGGTAGTAATTTCAAATGGACTTGATTTTGGGCCAAGTCCACATAATCTACTTGGGCTATATCATCTTTGTAAAGTCCCCTCTTCAGTCTGACCCATTGTTTTGGTTTCAAACCTGTTTGTTCCTTAACAACTCTCAAAACATCTGTCATTTCTTTAATGGGTACCATCTCTTGTTTCCATGTACCCATTCTTAAATGTCCAACATTTTCAATAATAGCTTTAACATGCGTCTGTTTGTATGCTTCAATATAAATGTAGCCTTTAACCCCCTCTGGTGCTACAACTGATTTGATTTGGAATGGTTCTTCAGAGTTCTGGTATGTTATGTATTTTCTCATGAGGAGCAGAACTGTGGACTTTTCTTCTCCTATTCTGCATTTAACCATCCATAGGTTAGGGTCCTTAATGCCCGGTAGGAGGGTTTGCTGAGTGATTTCATCAGACATTTCTTCTCCACCTTCACCAAAGTGTCTGAGTGCTGCTGACTCATCTGCATACTTATTTCTTAGATACTCTTCGATTTCTTCTTCCTTTTGCGAGTCCCACAGGTTAGTTCCTCTACGTCGTCCTTCTATTTCTCTAGCAGTAGGACCGATTTCGTCCACTTCATTGCCCACGATGCCCATTTCTTGGGCACCTTCCTCCCATTCGTCATCTTCGTCAACTTCATCGTCAACCTAGATTAGAACGAAATAAAAAACCATTGGATTTGAGTTTATCCTTCCCATTAATCTAGTGAATTACAAATTTAATACGTAAAAATCCTGCAAAATTCTAAATAACTAGTTCAAGGCTGCCAGAAATCAAGCTAGAAATATTTAAGATGTTACATCTTAAATATTAAGCTAGCAAAATGTATATATTAAACAAGTTGTGTCTCTACTTTTACAGCACCATTTTTTTCCAATGGAAGAGAAGGATCAATTGCATGGACAAACTGAATTATAAGGTTAATGTATGTATACCTCAGCCTCGTCAATAATGAAGCCTCCATATCGAGCATCCTTCTTGCGCTTCTTCCGTCTGCGTTCCTCTTCCTCGTCTTCATCATACTCCTCAGAGTCCACAAGGTCTTCTCCTTCTGGCTCTTGTTCATCCTTTAGAGTGTGAGTAGTAATGATTACCATAATCAAAAATCGCACACAATGAAAAGAACATAGTTATGGATCAATTATGGATGCTTAACTTTTTAATATCCAAAAACTTTAAATATTTTCAAATAATTCTAGACCTAAACTTAAATCTCTTTTTGGCACTCTGCCCTGATTGTGATGTGAATGAAAATACAGTTAAAACCGTTTATGACGACATCGTTTAGAACAACATACTGGTTATATGGACCAAAATCTAAGGCCACGGCGGAATGCTATATGACCGCTTTATTAAAAATATTGCTCTACGACATTGCTTAATGCTTACTACGACATACCTCATTAAGGGGCTACATTTAACTAATATCTTCGGAGAATTATATCTGTTAGAATGAGCAGCTGTAACCAATTTGAATAGGTAACTTATCCACATCTGGGGCACAGTATAATGGTCAATGGCTATTAAGATCGCAAAAGTAAACATATATATGTAGAGTTTAGGGTCTTTTGTAATTCTTAGAAACAAAATACACTTGCATGCAGTATAATCAAAGCCCACTTCTTCATATCTGTTTCTTATCTGTACACAAGAGTTATTGTATAACGAAATGTAATTTTATTCTATACATAAATATATTTTTCCTATTAATATCTATGGATTTTTAAGTACCCACACATTCAAATCAATAATACCACTTCATAAAAAAATACTTTGTACCTCGAAAGATGTTTTCGAAGTACAAAGTACTGGCTGTTACGACTATCAGTTTTTACAACCAAATATGAGTAGTCCCTTCGATGTCGTTATAACAGATTTTTACTGTATGTATTTTATTCAAAGGAAGTTTGACCTTCTAGTCTAGTTTGAGTCTACTGAAAAACCTAATTTGTTACATGGTCAAACTCAGGACATTAACTAACTAGTTAACTACAGTTAAAAGTAACATTCAAGTTTTTTATAAATAATAGGTGTAAATGTTAGACTACCTCGACTTCCTCATCCCCTGAGGCTTCCTTAGCTTCATCATCCTTGTTGCGACTGGCGTTGGATGCCACAGAACCACTCCTGCCACAATAAACATAATAGGAAAGGTGAGTGGACTATTTATTCATAAATGCAGGGTTATTCGTAACTCGATTTGTTCCTTGCAGGATATGATAGCAGAGCTAAAATACAAAAAAAATTGTCCCCTTGTGTATGGCTGAATATCTTTATGATTTTGTGACTAAATTTTTTCATAAATCAACCAGAATTTCACATTTAATTCCAAATTAAAAAGAACTATGTATTGAATGGGTTTCATTTAAATTTATTTTCATAGCTGATATGTTATCTCAGCTAATACATTCCTAAAAGTCCAAAAATAACTACTTCACAATTTAAAATTATGCGACCTTACTTTAATAATTTATAAAATTTACATGTTTCAAAAAATGTTGTCTAGCTAATCAAACTCAACAAAATGACTTACAAGTACATAGGTTTCAACAACTTGCAAAGCTTATTTATTTTTTTATTAAAGTCTTAACCTACACTTAAGGAAATATCAGAATAAATTTTATAAACACATCAAAATTGCGAGGGTTCAAGCCCCGCTGGCCTCAGAATTTTTGATACCTATGTGTTTCTAAAATTTATTCTAACTTGCAACTTAAGTTTCATACTTATCAATTTTTAGAGTGCATTTGAAAATCACGAAATAGTGAGGTTATTTTCGAAAATAGAGAAATGTATGAAAATAGCCAGATAATAAAAAATAGAAATACAAGAGATCTTGTTCAACCCAGGTTATTATAATAAAACGAGAACAAGGTATGTGAGAGTACCATGCTTCGTTAATTATTTGATAAGATGTAATGAATACCTGGAGCGAGATCGCGACCGAGATTTGGATCGGGATCGTGAACGAGACCTGGAGGGCGATCTGGAGGGGCTTCGGCTCCGACTGGCTCGACTCCCAGATTGCGATCGTGATCGGGAACGGGAGGCCGATCTGGCAGAACGATTAGAGGCAGCGCTCCGTCTTGACCGATTCGATGCAACACTGCCCGCGTCTGAGCCGCTGCCTGAATAAACACTACCCTCCGAGTCCGACATGGTCGCTGCACTTCACTTTACCATACGTGTATAAATAATTATAGCTATTTTTTTTAAAACAATATTTAATTTTCAGCGAAATCAGTAATAGGTACGTCAATAGGTACGTAAAAAAAGCCACAAAAAAACTTAGCAAACGTGACAGACATGGTGACAGACAGTGAAAGATGGTGACCAATGGTGACAGCCACATTTAGTCTGGGGTGACGGCTGTGTAGCATAGAGTAAAGATTGCATTAGCATTGCCGTCTCTATCTATAAAATGGAACTAGAAATTACGACTACGATCTGTATAGACGGCTATGGCATTAGACATTAATAATACCAAAGTACTCTGTGCCATGAACCATCCACGAACCATACCACGAATAAGTCTTCATATTCTTTCATGGAACAAGGAATCACTAAGAATTAGTACTTCCATGCTTCCATGGTATTCTTTTACAACAGATTAAAATTTAAGTTACCAATACCATTGACACCATTGTCTATGCTAGGACGAGAAGTGAGAACAGCCAATAAAAATAAATCCTTCCTTTTTGCTTTTGTCTATTGATTCGTTGCTGCCCCACCGATTGATGTGATTTTTTTGTAAAAAATTACAAATGTGATAAAATTGCCTGAATATTACACAAAAATTAGAAAACGTGTAATAAAAGTGTTTCTATAAGGTTCCCATTTTGATAAAGATTGTTTATTCGTGCGGCGTGATGGACTGACAACCAGCTTTTATCGTCGATCGTGAGATAGCTTTCGATCGTATTTTCGCACGTCCAGCAGAGAAACAATAGGGAGTTTTTGCTGCAGGATTGCTGTACAGTGTTTCTGTGCAAGTGTGCTGGGTGCTGAGGGGGCGTGGAGTGAGCGTTGGTGCAGTGTGGTGCAGTGCGGCGGGTCGGGGTCGTGGCGACATGTATCAGTGAGCCGAGGGTCTGGTCATGTTGGAGACGCGGTCGGTCCGCGCCGCTGACTCGGTGTGGGCGAACAAGCCGCTGCCGGCGCCGCACGCGATGGCCAGCTCCAGACACGGGAAGAACACCCAGGTGTGTTTACGATCGATTTGGATGTCTAATAAATTAAGCTGAACAAAACAATCGGGAGTCCTACCATTCCACCAAATCTTTTAGTAAAGTTGGTAAATTTTTCATGTGTAAAAGTAATTAAAAGCAAATTATATATACTCAGGTATATCTTAGTAATTATTGATGTTATGATGGCTATATTTTATACAAAAATCCATATCCAAATTTCTTATTAGAAAATTACTAGTTTGATTATGTACCCAAAGTCTACATCATTCTTCAAAGGATCATTTTACACATTAACAATAAATTTTCTTATATGCAAAAAGTATAGGGATAATCACATCAAAATAATATATTGATAGTTAGCACTTATTTAATTCAGTCTTATTTAAGCAGTGATAGCCTAGTGGTTATGACTGTGGTCTCATATTTGGGGGGTCGCAGGTTCGATCCCAGGGACACATCTCTGAATTTTCACAGTGTGCAGGTTTCCTCATGACGAAAACATTGTGAGGAAACCTGCACACTTGAGAGTTCTCCATAATGTTCTCGAAGGTGTGTGAAGTCCGCCAACTCTCATTGGGCCAGCGTGGTGGACTATGGCCAATAACCCTTCTCTGACAAGGAGACCTTGCTCAGTAGTGAGCAGATGATGGGTTGATAATGACATTTCATTCAGTTCTTACCTAATATGTATTATTTTATATTATATTTAAATATCATGATATGTACTTAATAACTTAAAAGTATCACAACTTGACTGACACATTTATTCTTTGATCAATAATTTTCAAGATAATATTATGCTCTCAGTTTATATTCATATAAGTTCTCACCAGCAATTGATAACCTATATTCAGTGAGAAACAGAACAGAAGTCATTTCTTCTGCAATAATGGCCTTATTGCAAAAGCAATGACTTCTGACTCCTTTGCACACTTTGATACTTTTCTTTTTGTTAATTTTATTCTTATTTCTTGTATTTATTGGTGGTAATAAAAATATTTCTGTTCTTTTCTAATCTCTAAAAGTTCATAAAATATGACTGAATGAACATATTAGTATATTATTACAATATGTAAAATAGAGTACATACAAGATACACAGTGGTACGTTTAATTACACAGTTAATGCTAATGTTAATTGGCATTATTTCCTCTGCTCTCACTTGCTCATATATAACCTTCCTTACTTCCTTGCACTCTGTGGAGTGTTTATTTGAGTAGGAGGGGTATGAAGGTTCCATTTTAAATTCCAGTCAAACGCAGCATTCATTGTGATGTTGATTTACCTATATCCATTTTGCCATTAAAATTTAAGTAGAACAGAATAGGAAAATGATTTAACCGACTTCAAAAGGAGGAGGTTATCAATTCGTCTGAATCATTTTTTTTAATGTATGCACCGATTACTCAAAGATGCCTGAATCGATTTGGGATTTTTGTTCTAAAGGGTATACTTCCCAGCTGGTCCCATTGAAATTTTATCGAAATCAGCCCAGCAGTTTTTAAAAGATTAACAATAAATTACATACTTTGTAGTAGTGGGGGCGTTAGAAGTTGGTTTTTGAAAAGAATTTTTTATATTAAATTATATTCAAATAAACTCTTACAAAGTGTATAAATTCAGTTCTCAAATAGTGGCTTTTAGGCTGCCAACTGGGCATAGATTTGTTTTACCTCTATCGTAAGTGTCAGGGATTTAGAAACTGACAGAATCATTCTAATAGTCTGATAAGATCTGAGGCTTTGAGTCATCACTTTGAGTCTTGACTAGATTATCATCCAGGCTTTGATTGTATACTAGTTATCAATGTTACAGATGTGACTAAAGAATATATTTATAGATAACTCTTGCTGTATTTAAATGGTCTTTGTTTTACATTAATATGATAAGAGTTCCAGATTAAATTAGACCTGTAATGGTTGAAAAAATAGTTACGAATATTGGTAACTAAAATATGATGATACTTCATAATTATTTAAAGTATTTAAAGCATGTAAACAACTGAGAATAATTACTCACAATTATTTTGAATTGATCATCATAAGTCTATTTCCAATTATTATTTATCATTGTTAAAACCAGTGTTTTAACCAGTGTTTTACCCTTGATGTAATAAATAGTCGACTCCATGCAATAAATCATAAGTTATATAATATTTTGTGTATTTTAGATGTTCCTTACAAACATTGACACCACTTTTTTATTTCTTGGTTATCAAAAGGTACTAAGGTTATATTGAGGTAGACTTTGTAAATTTTAATCTATCAAGTGAAAAAAAAACAATGACAGATTTTTTTATAGATATTAATCATATTTTATTTGATTTATATTAGAACTGGCTGATGCCTGTGACTCCGTCCGCATGGATTAAGTTTTTAAAATCCTTCAGGAACTCTTTGATTTATATTTTGAAAACAGCCTATGTCATTCTCCAGGTCCTCAACTATACCCATGCAAAAAATCATGTTGATCCATAGTTCTGTTGCGGTGTGATTGAAGGACAAACCAACAAACAAACACACTTTCCCATTTATAATATTAGTATGATAAAATTAATATCTATAACACACAAAAATTTCATGAGTACATTAATTTTGAGGATTATTTAATTATAAGAACAGTTAGACCTAATCTTGTAACATTCCCATAGGATCAATATCACTAAAAATAAAGGTACCAAATATATTTTGCTTCCACAATTAATCCCCATTTTTTTTTTTTTTTTTTTTTTTTTTTTATTGCAGGATAGGCATGCGCTTGACGACAATCAATGCTGGACAGCACTGATGAGGTCTAGGTTGGAGCGCGCTTGCCTAGAAAATGCCTATTCACTCTTGCCTTGAAGGTACTGAGGTTATACGTGGCCGGAAACACAGAAGTTGGAAGTGCGTTCCACACCTTAGCGGTTCGATTCAGAAACGTTGAACAGAAGCGTTTCGTGCGAGCAGGTTGGATTTCAACCACGTAAGGATGCCAACGCTCACGATTTCTCGAAGTTCTCTGGTAAAACGGTGAAGGGGGCACAAGTCCCATGTCAATAACATTGCATATAATAATTATAGTTATAGTGTCCAGTTGTCTACTAAAATTATAACACAGAAATGTTTTCAGAAGTGATTAAGTTCATTCATTAACTTGACATACTTGACAACTTCATTAACATGACTTGGCTTCATAATATAGGTTTGAATGTTAACCCATCCAAAACAATGTACATGCAGGTTAGGAACTATAAGAAGCAGCCACTACCTCTAAATCTAACATTAAATGGATTACCAATCCAGGAAACCAATAGCACATCATTTCTAGGTGTTATATTGGACAATCACTTGAATTGGAAAGAGCATATTGATAAGGTCAACAAAAGATTATCCAGTTGCATATACGCCCTATCAATGCTAAAGGATGTATCCTCCACGTCGGTGGCCACCGCCTTTTACTACAGTAGTGTCTATTCGATTCTGCTTTATGGTGTCATTTTCTGGGGGAACTCTGTCAATGTTCAAAGCACGTTTATTTTGCAAAAGCGATGCTTAAGAATACTATATGATAAGAAAAGAGAGGATTCTGTACGTCCAATATTTATAGAAAAAAAGTTTCTTACTCTTACAGGAATATACTTGTTAGAATTAAGTCTACTTGTAAAAACCAATAATCAGTTCTTCACAAAAAAATCTGAATTGCGCACAAGACCTAGTAGACAAAAAGATAAACTACATTTGCCTCCTGTAAGTTGCAATATTTACCGTAAAAGTGCATGCATCATGGCCATTCTAGTATATAATAACTTACCTGATGATATCAAGGAACTTCCCTTAGCTAAGTTTAAGAAAACTTTGAAAAATTGGCTTATAAATAAGGCCTACTACACACTAGAGGAATTTTTTAATGAAACAGTGAAATGAGTAGGTAGGTATACATAAAATTATTTAGAGCAGTTTTCTTTCTTTTTTTCAATGCCTTGTGCTTCAGATATTCTATTTTATTTTATTATTATTTTAATTTTTAAAAATAAGTAATTAATTTTATCGATAATAATAATTTCAATGAAGTAACGTGTTATTATTTATTTTAAATTATTATTGACATTACTAGATTTGATAAACAATTGACATATTAATTATTATTATATTATTTTATTATCGATATAATTAAGTGTGTACTGTGAACTATCCAATTTTTAAATTTAATTGTATAATTTTCTATTGTTATTGCACACCATTAGATTGGTAATACACTACTGCCAACAATCTATTGTACCTACCATCTCTTGTATACTACTAGTGTATAATGCAATAAATAAATTCTGATTCTGATTCTGACAATATGCATGTATGCAGTGTAACATCCTACCATTCACTTACGGTTGATGTCTGCTCAAGTCCTGGTTTGACGACCTCCCTGGCGCAGTGGTGAGCGCTGTGGTCTTGTAACTGGGAGGTCTCGGGTTCGATTCCCGGCTGGGTCAATTTGGAATTTATAATTTCTGAATTGTCTCTGGTCTGGTCTGGTGGGAGGCTACCGTCAAAGACGTGCCGCCAAGCAATTTAGCGTTCCGGCACAATGGCGTGTAGAAACCGATTAGGGGTATGGGTTGAATTTTCACTGCCATACCCCTTCCAAGTTAGTCCGCTACCACCTTAGACTGCATCGTCACTTACCATCAGGTGAGATCGCAGTCAAGGACTATCTTGTCATCGAATAAAAAAAAAATTAGTCTTAATTTTACTGGAAAAACTATTAATTCCAGGATGATGTGTGCTATGTAGTCGCGAAGTACGACTATGCCGCGCAAGGCGCCCAGGAATTGGACCTGCGGAAGAACGAGCGGTACCTGCTGCTGGACGACTCGAAGCATTGGTGGCGCGTGCAGAACGCGCGCAGCCAATCTGGCTACGTGCCCAGCAACTATGTCAAGAAGGAGAAGCCATCTCTGTTTGATAGGTTAGTATTATTCTAAATGTAATGGACTATAGAGTTTATAGGAGCAGTGGTAGCCTAGTGGTTAGGACTGTGGTCTCTTATTCGGGGGGTCGCAGGTTCGATCCCGGGTACGCACCTCTGACTTTTTGGTGTCATGTGTGTTTAAGCAATTAAATATCACTTGCGTCAACGGTGAAGGAAAACATCGTGAGGAAACCTGCACATAACGGGCGAACATCGCCTACTTGCGGAGACGATTCCCAGGAAGAAGAGAAGAAGAAGAAGAAGAACCTGCACATCTGAGAGTTCTCTATAATGTTCTTGAAGGTGTCTGAAGTCCGCCAATTCACAGTGGGCCAGTGTGGTGGACTATGGCCTATAACCCTTCTCTGAGAGGAGACCTGCGCTCAGTAGTGAGCCGTTGATGGGTTGCTAATGATGATGATGATAGAGTTTATATCACCTAACACCAAACTTTACATGCATAAGCGGAATGGCCAAGATGCAGACAATTATAACAAATGTTTTTTACTGATTCCTTTCTACAAGATTCAACTTTTGAATATTACTTTCACACTATATTAAGAACTACAACGTGTTTATAATTTGGTTTACCAGCATTAAGAAGAAAGTGAAAAAGGGATCTGGTTCCAAGACCCTTCCCTCGAACAGTTCCCCAGTCCGCGGGGCCGCGGGTCCAGAGTCCCCTGGGGCGCGGCGCGTGGAGCCTACCGAGGCTCTGGGCACTGCAGTGGTGAAGTACAACTACCAGGCGCAGCAGCCCGATGAGCTATCTCTGACGAAGGGGACCCGCATACTAATCCTCGAGAAGAGCAACGATGGCTGGTGGCGGGGACAGTACCAGGGGCATACTGGATGGTGAGCATATAGCACTAACTGCCGCACTCAGAGTCGCTAATCGTTATTTAACGACGAGATCTTGGATTTTTAAAATGGGGCTACTTTATGTCTGCCCATCTTAAGATAGAAGTTAGTCGGTATGCATTTTTGGAACTTTCCTCATTGTGGAAACACTGCATATATAGCATAGTATTTACTGTATTGTAAACTTGTTTTGAAAAGAGCAACCGCCGAGTTTCTTGCTGGTTCTTCTCGGCAGGAAAGGCATTCCGAACCAGTGGTAGATTCATCGGCTATTCAAAAGTACTTGTAAAAGTTTATTTGAATAAAAAATATTTCTATTCTATTCTATTCTATTCAAAAAAAGTTTCATTCTCAGAAGTTAACGTTTTGTTTGTACATTAATGACAATTCAGTAATAGATTTAATTAATTACTCATTAAATAATACAATTTAATACATGCGGCTGAGTGCGGTAGTTAATCACAAGTCAATGATTCATTAATCATAATTTAATGAATGACTCTGAGTGCATCAGTTACAGTTGCAATTTATCTCACTCCTTTAAAAATTAAAAAAATAAATCGTAATGGGTTTACTACAATATGTAAGCATAGATTTAGGATAGCTTAGTCGCTACTAGATAACAACCTTCCTGCAAACAATAGCTCCTTAAATGTGGCTACATAATATCATATTTTGTTTGAAAACGTCAAAAATTTTTTTTTATTGGTTGCTATGTGACTATGTGGGTATGCCAGCTCAGGTGTACTATGAATTGCCACAATTTACCAGTATGCTGACATTATTGAGTAGGTGCAAAGCGACTACCATCCTAAATCTATGCATGTATGTTATAGAGTCAGTTCAATATTTAAAAAATAAGGTGTTGCTTCATTTTAAATGAAAAGATGAAAGTGCATATTAAAAAGATTTATTCAGTTTATTTCTCAAGTTAAGTTTTTAAATTTCAGGTTCCCATCAAACTATACAAGCGAAGAAGACGGCGAGGATACTGTGCATACATATGCAATGGCCGAAAATGTTCTCGACATAGTGGTAAGTTCCATTGATATACAAATCTTACTACTTAAAAAAATACATACAAGTCTTAGAGATTAAGTCATTGATCCAAAGGTTACTTGCTTGGCTTAAAATACTGAGTAGCCAACACCAATTCCTTTTCAACATCAAAGAATAGAATAGTAAAAATAAATAAAAATAAAAATAGCCTTTATTGCAGCAGCATTTCATTTCAATACAAAAATTAAATATTAAAAGTTTTGACTTCTGCGTGTCCCTCGACATAGGCCTCCTCTAAATTTTTCCATGTTGTTCTATCTTTGGCTAGACGAGTCCACATACTTCCGACTAAGTTTCGGATGTCATCCTCCCATCTTTTTGATTGTCTGCCTCTTTTTCTTTTTCCGTTTCGGGGGTACCACTCCGTTACTTTTTTCGTCCATTTTTCACAATTATCTCTGATCATATGGCCTGCCCATCGCCATTTTTGCTGTTTAATAATTTTTCCTACATTTTTAAATTTAGTCTTTTCCTTTATGTCCTCTAGCTTCATTCTGTCTCTCAATCTAACACCTATGACGCTTCTTTCTATAGAATTTTGGCAAGTTCTTAATGTTGTGAGATTTTTCTCAGTTAGGGCCCATGTTTGTGATCCATAAGTTAAGCATGGTAGTATGCAAGTATTGAAAACCTTTCTTTTGTCCTTAATGGGAATATGCTTGTTTTTCATCACTTCGCTGAGCGACCAATAACTTTTCCAGGAGTTCGTAACTCTTCTGTTGATTTCTTTTGTCATACAGTCTTTGATTGATAATAAATGCCCTAAGTAAACGTATTCGTCTACATATTCAATTATTTTGCCATCTACTTTGATTTCTTTTCTCTCCGAGTTTGTCATTATTTTAGTTTTATTGACGTTCATTGTGAGACCTACTTTAACGCTTTCGTCTGACAATTGTTGTAGCATATGCTCAAGTTTTATTGAAGACTCAGAAAATAGCACCAAATCGTCCGCAAATCGTAGATGGTTTAGGTTTTCCCCGTTTATATTGAGTCCTTCCTTTTCCCATTCAAGGTTTCTGAATATCATTTCCAATACTGCTGAGAACAGTTTTGGAGATATAGGATCTCCCTGCCTGACTCCTCTTTCTATTGGGAACTCGTTGCTTGCTTTATCCAATTTTACACAAGCTGTGCTTTTGGAGTATATATTCTTTAAAATATTTATAATTTTACCATGTACTCCTTGCACTTTAAGAGCGTTCCATATTGCATTATGTTCTAGCGAGTCAAAAGCTTTGTTGTAGTCGACAAAACCTAGATAATATACACAGTTGTACTCTTTAAATTTTTCTAATATTTGTTTTACTGTGTGTATATGGTCTACTGTCGAGAATTTTGTCCTAAAGCCTGCTTGCTCTTTGGGTTGGTTCTCGTCTAATACCTTAGAGACTCTAGATAATAATATCTTGGAGAAAATTTTATATATATTTGCCATCAAACTTATCGGTCTGTAATTTCCAATATCGTTTTTATCACCTTTTTTATAAATCAATACAATAGTTGATTTAGTCCAGTCTACTGGAATGTTTTCAGTCTTCAGGATTTGATTAAATATTTCAGTGAGCTTGGGTGCTATTATTGGTAAGGTTGCTTTGAGCATCTCATTTGATATTTGGTCAGGTCCTGGTGCTTTTTCGTTTTTTTGTGATTTGATAGCTGAAATAGTTTCACTAAGAAGGATCTCCGGTAGGGGTTCATTGTCTTTATTAATATTATATTCATTGTCTTTAACATTTTCCGCTAAGTTTCGATCACTTCTGGAACTTTTGTACAGATCACGGTAGAACTCAGCTGCAATTTTTATTATTTCTTCCCTATTCCTAGTTATTCTATTAGTTTTACTCTTGAGATTAATCATCCAATGTTTTTTGTTTATCAATTTTTTTAGTGCTTTTCTTACTCCTCCAGTTTTGATAATGTGATCTTGTATAGTTTTATTTCTTTTCTGAGTTATATCTTTACGTATTTGGGATCTTATTTTTTTACTTAGTTCCGCAATTTTAGTTTTAGTGGCTTTATCTTTTTTTGATGAAATCAACTGTTTCCTTTGTTCTATCAATTTTTCACTTTCTTCTGATAAGGTCTTTCGTTTCGGTTTACATTTTTTTGTTTCCCTTATAAGGTTAGATATTAATGAATTATATTGTTCTTCTACATCTTCATATTTTTTTCCTTCCTGGTTTAGAGCTATGGATAGATTATTTTGTAGTTTCTTATAATCCTCTATTATAGGTATTTGCTTGGTGTTTTTATAATTCCTTCTCGACTTCTTGACTGGGACTATTTGTAGTGAAGCTCTTACCATTCTATGGTCGGTATTAAAATTAAAATGGTTCAAAACATGTGTATTAGAAAAACATCTCGCTTTATTTGTCATAATAAAATCAATTTCATTCTTATGATTTCCATTAGGTGACACCCAGGTCCATTTTTTCTTAGGTTTTCTTTTATATTGACTGTTGAGAATTGTTAGTTTATTTTGTAAGGCATAACTGATAATCTTATCACCATTTTTACTGCGTATCCCATAGCTAGATTTGCCTATTATGTGTTCTTCACCAGGCTTACATTGTCCTATTTTGCCATTGAAATCACCCATAACTATAACATTCTTTTTCATGTAATGGTTGATCGATTGTAATTTTTCGAAAAATTCTTCTGTTTTCAAACGTTCTTCTTTATTTGTAGGTTCAGTGGGAGCATACACTTGTACAATTGTCCATGATTCATCTTTTACTGATGTTGGTAGTTTTATATTTAAGATTGCTATTCGTTCGGATATACCAATTATTTCTTCTACTTTTGAAGACAGATATTTTCTTAATAGAAAACCAACTCCGTAGAGGCCTGGTGTTTCTCCTTTATGATATAGAAGGTAGTTGTCATATTCTTCAATACACTCCCCCATTCTACGCACTTCGTTTAGACCTATTATGTCCCATTTAATATCGTCGAGTGCTTTTTCAAATTCAAGTAGCCTTTCAGGTGAGCTAATGGATCGTACATTTAGTGTTGATATGTATATATATTTGTCTTTTTTAGAAGGGTAGTTAATTGTGGAGTTACTATTTAAATTTAGAGGGTGTTGGTCATTTTCCTCCACGATGACCAATCGGCTTGGAGGAGAATTTTTGTAGTTATTCTTAATTTTGTTTTTAACAGTTCGGATGCCGAGTGAGGGTGATTGCTACTTGTTTTGGTCTGTGCCTTGGTTATGAGAATTAGATCGATTCCGCATTAGATCGAAAGCATTTACTCTACTAAATTTTGATGTTGGTGTGTTGTTCTTAGACTCTGTCACGTTTGGACTTTGTGAAGAAGAAGCATTAGAGCTCGATGGCGTAGATGGGGTACGCTTTCGTTTCTCGTGACTCTTATTGTTCTTTATTATTAGTTTATCGTATTTTATGTAAGCGAAATTCCCTCTTTTCCTCTCTTCTTGCAATTGAGCTTGTAACGAGCGCCTTTTTTCTAATACCTCTTTCGAGAAATCTTCTGTTATATAAATTATTTTTGATTTCTTTTTGTTTTTTAAAATGTCATTTCTCTTCCATGTGTTAGCAAGCGTTACTACGATCGGCCGAGCTTTATTACTACCAACTGTTGTCTTTCCAACTCGATATGCAGAATTTATTTCTTGTATATTTAATTCTATCTCTAACTTTTTTATTTCATCTATGACGTTTGCAATTAATTGTTTGTTGGACTTCTCGCACTCTTCCATTCCAAATATTATAATATTGTTTTTCTTTCTATCCTTCTCTAACCAAGCTACTTTCTTTTCCAAATTATTTATTTCAATCTTTAAGTTTTTATTTTCTTCGATGATTGGCTGAAGCTTTTCGTCAATTTTTTCCGTTAATTTAGTTGTAATTTCTTTCGTTTGATTCTCCATTTCGAGCTTTAACTTTAGAAATAATTGTTGTAGATTGAGATCCATAACGTTAACTTGTTTCTTGTAATAAAATATACAAATTATATTTTGAACCTTTTATACTTAAAACGGAACGTAATATTATTGTACTGCTTTTTGTCTGTGGCGATATTCGTATTCTTAAGGTTGGCAGCTCACCCTGCTTGTCAGGTACTGTCCAGTAAATGTCAATGCTAGTTGACAGCAGCGGTTGATGATTCATAAAATGTTAAATAAATTTCGAAAACTAGTGATGTTTCAACGTAGTTATAACAAAGTTTCTTTTGTTAAAACTAGTGAATTCGATGGATTGGCACTTGCACTACTTGTTTTAACATAAATCACTGGCTTTAAGGTACTTTATACCACTTTTTATTATTTAAAACTGATGGAGCTTCAATGTATAAACTTAACACTTTGACAACCGATGACAGAATCTATCTATCTGTGAATAGAATAGTATAGAATGATTTTTTATTCAAATATACTTTTACAAAGTGCTTTCGAATAGTCAAGTGAATCTACCACTGCTCTTTTTAAATTATACCATGAATCACTGGAGCAAGTTACATCCACTTGTGTAATAATATACTTTTTTCATGAGAGTAGTTTTAATAGATTTCTTAAAACTTGTGTAAGGGCAAGTTTAAGATCGACTGAAATTTTATTGTAGAACGTCACGCCCATTCGTACAAATGCCTTTCGAACTTTCTTGAGGCATAGTCAAGGAGCTACGAGTCTATTTGGATTTCTTATTTTCCTATCGTGTAAATCAAGACAAGGTCTCTTGCATGGACTTCCACAGGGCACGTCCTGTACCTGTAGCACGTCGAACGTCGCCGGTTCATTGTGCTCGCCACTTTTTAAAGCTCCTCTTCGATACTCGTTGCCGCCAGGAACAGCAGCACTTTTTGGCTGGGATGAGTGTAGCCTCCTCAGGGTGCACGATGTGCTTCCCTAGATGGATGCTTCATTTATGCATTAAACTCATATCTCGATAGCCCAACGGTTAAAGGTGCGGACTGAAAGCTGAAAGGTCGCAGGTTCGAATTCCACCCGTTGCACTATTGTCGTACCCACTCCTGGCACAAGCTTTCCGCTTATTTGGAGGGGAGAGGAGGATATTAGCCAACTTCAACTTGGCTGATATTCTTTAAAAAAAAAAATTAAAGCGTGGCAGTAACAGATAATATGCAACGGCGCGGGCGTTTCCACAGATTCCTGGCAAAGCCTGCATATATCTGAGTCCTGGAGCTTGAGGTTATACATGTGTCTATTTAGTCCACAATGTCCCGTCAAAGCTCGCACTAGAATGCATAGGTTTTTTGGGATCTGTATATGTTTTGAGGTCTCCATATTATGATGACGTAACCATGCCTCCCGACATATATATGTAGGTATATCATAATGTTTTGTAAAATTTTCAGGTGGCTCTGTACTCGTTCACTTCGAATAACGAGCAAGAACTCTCGTTTGAGAAGGGCGACCGACTGGAGATCATCGAGCGCCCGCCGTCGGACCCGGAGTGGTATCGAGCTCGCGACAACCGCGGACAGATCGGCCTCGTGCCGCGCAACTATCTTCAGGAATTGGCAGACTACCTCACCCAGCCATACAGGTGAACAGGCTACTACAGTACCCGGCGATATTATATTGCACATCGGCCTTTGGAATAAAACGCTATTTCTATTCTATTGCAAGGAAAGCTAGCCAGAAATTCACGTACACTAGCGGCACGCTATGATGGCCGGTTTGACACATTACAATAGTGATGTGGAATGTCAATTTATTCTCGAACAAAAAACAATTAAGTTTTGTTTTTGTACCTGATTAAATAGGTTTAATAAAACAAAAATGTATATGTTTATTTAATTTATTTGAACGAACTGAATATTTGAATGAAAATGAATATACATACTTTATATGCACACAAGAAACATATGAATACAAAAGATACCAAAAAAGGTGCCACAAAAGGCCATAATTAATCAGATTCGTCCATACTACTATTTTCACTGTCGTCACTGCTATCATCACCTACATTAATAATTATATGTTCGTTTTCTATAATATTATCTATTTTCACATCTCTTTCATAATCTTCAAAGCCAGGTCAAAACTATATCACAATCGCATTGCACTGACAGTTTATACTTTTCGAAGCAACGTCAATTCGAAACTGCTTTGTTTTGCATTGAGCATTGACGCGAGTTTGCCGGAGGTAGTAGTTGTGCTAGCCAGCGATCCTATGTGACGATCGTATTAGATTCCATTTTTAAAAATTTTCAATTTAGAAAACCAAATGCCGAGTTGTGGTATATATCATATAAAAATAAAAATTTTACCTTTTGTATGAAACAGCTGATATTTTTTTGCGATTTCAGAGGTTTGTCCACATAGTGAAAATTGTTCATATTCACAAGTACATTCACCCCTTAAATGGTGCAAACTGATTTTTCTACACTTGTATACATTTTAGAAATCAATTTAATAAATAAATTTTGAGTCCTAAACCTAAAACTACATTCGATAAAATTTATGAATCTCTGCACATCACTATCGTCAATAAAGTAATACAATTATTTCCTTCAAAGTCGTTATCAATTAATACGGAACTTCATGAGCGGACAAACGTCAAACCGGCCATCATAGCGTGCCGCTAGTTTAGTAATTAATGATTAAACGAACTTACCTGTACGTGAAGTTCTATCATAATTATACGAAGGCTTTGTCCGAAGAGATTAGCAATAGTTTACATGTAGTGCTTACTACATGTAAACTATTGCTAATCTCGAAGGACAAAGCCTTATAAAATACTGCATTCCGCCATATTGGATTGAACACCAATCAAAGCGATACGTCACCTCTATCTTCAACAGTTTTTCATCATCCAACAGTTTTTCAAAGTCACCGACATAGCTCAGCGACATAGTACAAACAGAATAGTAGGCTAACTTCATACAAAGTGGCCGCTGCCGGTTTGAATGTATGCGTGAGCAGCGGGCGCCGTGTACGCACGGAAGTTTCACGCACACATTCGCAAAATCTCAACCGGCTCAATCGGCCGGCAGTACGGGCCGCGCGGCGCGCCACAGAGTGCTTTTGTATATATCGCGCCGCTGTGCTAATCGCGCGCAATTGCGTATTACGTCGCACGCTCGCTCTTTTTTGTTTGTTTAATTTTTCAATAAAAGTAGTAACCTACCTATTAATAATCGCGGGCATCAGCTAGTCAAAAATAAAAGTGACAACCCTAGGCGTCAACGCAAGAGTAGGTAATTAACTCGCCGATCGGCCTTAGTTAGCCTACTATTCTGTTTGTACTATGCCAGCGAGTCGCGAAACTGAAGTGGAAATGGGCGGAGCACATAGTTCGAAGAGCTGATGGTCGTTGGGGGTCCCAAGGTGCTGGAGTAGCGACCCCGCACCGGGAAAGCGGTGTTGGCAGACCCGACCGACGACATCAAACGAGTCGCAGGGAGCCGCTGGATTCAAGCGGCGCAAAACCGAAGCCTATGGAAGTCCATGCAGGAGACCCTTGTCCAACAGTGGACGTCTATAGGTTGATAAAGAAGAAGAAGAAGAACAGTCTTTCAAAATCGGGCATCATCGGCGGTAGTTTGAAAAAAAGATAAATAGGGAATATGCATAAAATTTAAATTTGTCTCAAATATTTTTTTCTAGATTCTTTATTGCCTTAACATTATACTTAAAAGGTATTTTTTTTATTTAGTTATTATTTAAACCCAGAAAATATTATATAGAAAGTGAAAAATAAAAGAGGGAAATTCAAACTTACAAAACGCGTCGCCATTGGTCGAAACGAAATGTGACGTCATTTGATTTACGGTTGATTTACGGCGTCGATATTCATTCAGTGTTTGTGAGAAAAATTGTTTAAAACTGTATTCCTGAGTGATTACTTGTGAATTTATATTTGTTGTCAATCTAGGTCGATGACTGAAACTGGTTTTGTCAAAACACAATCGGATAATCTACCGAAAATAGATGCATTTATGATGTCAGCATATTTTGTATCAAATCTCGATTTTACGAGCGCAGAGATCAAAGGAGTGAAAGCTGCAATGTAATTATTATGTTACATGGTATATTTTAGTCCTTAACATAGATTTTTATTCTTATATGTTTAAATAATACTTAAAACAAAACATAACCTTTAAATAACCATCTGTGTTCCTAAACTCCTAATTTACGTCTATATCATGATAATTTATACGTAATATTATGTTATTGAAGCTCACTCAAGTTTGATATGTTTATATACTTTTTGGTTCCGTACTCTAGTTGGGTTCCGTACTCTAGAAGTAAAAGTGAAAGGATAATATCAAATTAATTTGTTTTCGCTAACTAAGGGCCTCATAAGTAGGCTCAGGACCGCTCAGCGGGCGATGGAGAGAGCTATGCTCGGAGTATCCCTGCGGGATCGAATCAGAAATGAGGAGATCCGTAGGAGAACCAGAGTCACCGACATAGCTCAGCGAGTCGCGATACTGAAGTGGAAATGGGCGGGGCACATAGTTCGAAGAGCTGATGGTCGTTGGGGTCCCAAGGTGTTGGAGTGGCGACCCCGCACCGGGAAGCGCAGTGTTGGCAGACCCCCCACCAGGTGGACCGACGACATCAAGCGAGTCGCAGGGAGCCGCTGGATTCAGGCAGCGCAAGACCGAGGCCTGTGGAAGTCCATGCAAGAGACCTTTGTCCAGCAGTGGACGTCTATCGCTTGATAAAGAAGAAGAAGATATACTTTTTGTAAATAAGTATTAGATAAATACGATATTCCGATTTACATGAACAATTTTCTTACACTTTTTTTCGTACTTTCGCATCTCGTGGAATACGAAAGAACACTTTATCGGGTGTACTAATAATAGTGTTTTTGTACTTAGGTACCATACAATACTTGTAAGAAGGTATTTTAACTTCTTCCATGGTTTGTGTAGCAATTAAAACTGAAAATAAGTATGAAGTAACTGAAACGCTATAGAAAACAAACACGGGACATGTCGAATGACGTCATCAAAAGCGCGCGCTAATGGTGGCGTTTGAACGGCTCAAATTTATTCAATGTTTTAAATTTCACTTTTAAAAATTATTTGACTATTTTCAAACCTATTTATATTTTTTATATGTTATAAAGATGTAAATGATTAATTTAAGAAATTAAAAAAAAATCATGCATATTCCCTATTGGAACGTTCCAGCGAAGCCAACGAAGGTGGCGGGTCGGGCGGCGGCGCGGCGGGCGGCGCGGGTGGTGGCGCGAGCGGCGGCGCGGGCGCGCGCGGCGGCGGCGCGACGGGGCGTGCGTGGTACTATGGCGCCATCACTCGCACGCACTGCGACGCGCTGCTCAACCAGCACGGCCACGACGGGGACTTCCTCATACGGGACTCCGAGACCAATGTGAGTTGCACACTCCACTTCAATGGATTACATTGGCTTCCCCACCCCCGTGCCTCGGAGAGCACGTAAAGCCGTCGCGTCGGTCCTGCGCCTGATCTCTCTCCGGTCGTGTCGGATTTCCGTCCCATCGGACTATGAGAGTGAAGGGAACAGAGAGTGCACCTGTGTTTGCGCACACACTTGTGCACTATAATATCTCCCGCGCAGATGGCTGACATCTAAGAAGGTTGGCCCCCTTGATCGGATTCGGTCGGGAGGACATTATTATTATTACTTTGGCTTGTACAAATATGGTTGAGCGAAGCGATGGCTGGGCCACGCGACATGCTCGTGAACGGGTGCCACCGGCGAGAATGGGGGCTACTTTCTGTCTGCCCGTGTTAACATGTGTTGAATTATAATTAGGTATGCTTTTGTGGAATTTCCCCTCATTGTGGAAACACGGCATACATAACATAGTATCTTCTTCTTCTTCTTTATCAACCTATAGACATCCACTCCTGGACAAAGGTCTCCTGCATGGACTTCTACAGGCTTCTGTCTTGCGCCGCTTGAATCCAGCGGCTCGTTTGATGTCGTCGGTCCACCTGGTGGGGGGGTCTGCCAACACTGCATTTCCCGGAGCGGGGTCTCCACTCAAACACCTTGGCACCTTAACGACCATCAGCTCTTCGAACATAGTGTCTATTGTATTGTAAACTTTTTTTGAAAAGAGCAACCGCCGAGTTTCTTGCTGGTTCTTCTCGGCAGGAAGGGCATTCCGAACCAGTGGTGGACTCATCGACGATTCGAAAGCACTTATAAAAAAATTATTTGAACAAAAACATTTCTATTCTATTCTACTGTTCTTCTTTCTCAATGTAATAGAGGCATTGATAAACTATTTTACTAAAGATTCAGCATCACCTACCAATACGTAGGCCAAAATTGTCCATGTAATGACATTAAACAAACGCAATTGAAGATAACTTATGCTGAGACACCAACTGGCTCACAAAAACCAACACTATGTCGTATATTTGACGCGTTGATGGGTTTGATGAAAGATGAACGGTTTTGGGAACCTAATATATATTTTTTTTCGCTGGACAAAGGTCATCTGCATGGACCTCCACAGGCTTCGGTCTTGCGCCGCTTGAATCCTGCGGCTCCCTGCGACTCGTTTGATGTCGTCAATCCACCTAGTGGGGGGGTCTGCCAACACTGCGTTTCCCGGTGCGGAGCGGTGCGGTAAAATATTGAACAATATTATTAGACGAAGTTTTTAAATTCCAGGTTGGCGACTTCTCCGTATCGCTAAAGGCGCCGGGCCGCAACAAGCATTTCCGCGTGCAAGTCGAAGGCAACTTATACTGTATTGGGCAGCGGAAGTTCACAACGCTAGATCAACTCGTGGCCCACTATCAGAGAGCGCCAATATACACCAATAAACAAGGAGAAAAGCTTTATCTCGTGCGTCCGCTGCCACGCGCGGCGGCGAACTGCTGAGCGGAGACCGTGCGAGGCTCTATATATACCCTCCGGCGCGCGGACGAACGACTGCGTTAGACCTCTCGCACACTCGTGATGCGGATGTGAAACGGTGACACCTTACTCGCGGTTACATGAAGCTCAATATGTGTGTGGATACACTTAGTGAATGTGAAAGTTTAGTGTAAAAAAGTCACCAGTGCGCGTCTAGTCTAAGGCTGAGGGCTGAGTGTCTGCTCTAGTCGAGCGTATAGCGGGGCGTGCTCGCTATACGCGTCTTAGGGTGCCTGTCCATTGAAGCGGAGTGGAGCGGAGTCGTACTTTGTAGACCAATCAGCCCCCGAATATCTAAAAGTTGCCGATCAAATCGTCAAAGTTACCGTCAAAGTAAAATAAACCATAGTGGCATTGAATTAGAGCTCAATTTCGTGTATCCATTCTCATACGTTAGGTATGTACGATACCCTAAACGGTCGTGAATGGATACACGAAATTGAGCTCTGATTCAATGCTGTTATAGTTAATTTTACTTTGACGCCGAACTTTGAAGATTTGATCGGCAATTCTTACACAATCGCACTTCTTGTCATTGACAGATGACGCGTTAATTTTACACGTCATCTCTCAGTAATATCATTGGCCCGCCGATCACACCTCCGCTCCGCTCCGCTTCAATGCACAGGCAGCCTCACTCAGACCTTACATTTGGCGGCTTGTCGCTCCCATTTCTTGGCAAAGTGACATAGCATATTGAACCAATAGGTAAGCGCTTTGTTTCCTATAGAAATATAGTAATTATTAAGTTTGTCCAAGAAATTTTAGTGAACGCTGATTTAATGGAATCGAATACATTGCTTCTAGTCTCTCTTGTAATTTTTTTACAATTTATATTTACTACTATTATAATAATAAATTAACATAAAAATACTTAGTTATTTTCTTTTAAATGATACTCAATAATAAAACTATTGTTAGCTGATAATGAATTTAAATTTAGTTAGGCCTAATGATAAATTATTATACTTGTATAATTTTTGGAGTACCTAAAATAATGATATATATGAAACAATGTATTCATTCTATTTAATCCATGAATTTGCTACAGCTGTAGTAGTAAGAGTATTCACTGAGTAAGGAATGGATGATCCCAAAAAGTTTTAAAATTTTGGTAGAGCTGAAGAAGAATTTGAATGACAGGACTGTAAATTTCTAAAAAAAAATTGGCATATATGTCAAAGTAGAAGTCACAATTGCTATACATATAGTAAAATATAGCGCACAGTGTCAAAACAGCTGTATATCAAAGTGATCCAGTATGATTTACATGACTACATAGAAAATGGTGAACAACGAAAAATTAAATTTACAGGTAACGGCGAACAATGTGACAGGTAACAATGAATTTCTTGTTACCTGTCGCATGAAATGTCAATTATGCTACATTAAACATTGTGGCAACAACGAAAAATTGCCATTGGAATAAAAAGATCAGATAAATGTGGACAATGTGACAAGACAGCTCAAGCTTAATGTAACATATTCTAAAAGTAACAGGTAAAAGTAAATATAATAGATATTAGTAATGGACGATTATGCATACTTTAGTAAAATTTTGATCAAGTGGCATATAGTCAGCTGGAGTCCCTATATACAGTTATGTAATATTACGTAGTTTAATGCAGTGTTGATGCAACACTGAGAATATAATAATAATAATAATTATATAACAATAATAAACCAAAAAACGGCTTTGCATTCTCTATAATAATTATATTAATATAAGGGCAATTTCTATATCATATTATTTGATAAGTAAAGTAGTGTAATTTTTAAATGATTTTTACAATATAGATAATAATCTGCGTTTTATGTGGTGTACTCATCCCACAAACCAATGTACACGATGATTTGTATATTTAATATATTAATTATAAGAAAAACAGATACTAGTTTAACCTCACAAAACACAGATTTAGACCTTAATTCGTATGAAAGTTTTTAAAACATGCATTAAAAATAGCGTTTGAAATCAAACAGGTAAAAAGCCCTACGTTGAAAAAGCGCTGACGTACTACTAAAACATCTTTATTTTATTCTTATTGTTACCTTTTTGAACGCAATTTATCGCGTGCTAAAACTCATATACGCGGGGTTAGCGTATCCAATAAAATATGATATTAAACGCTTAAATATTTGATCACAGTTGTCTATTTTCAATTGGTTCTAGCTCTTGAAATTGGCAAACTATTAGAGATTTAAATAGCATTGGCCTAAGCGCACATGGCTCATTTATAATCAGTAATCATTAATCATCAGTATTTGCAATTTTTTATTGGCTGTTTTTCTATACACTATAAGAGCATGAACCAGTAATGAAGTGCGCAAATTCAAGGTTTTGTAATCTGCGTCACACAATTCAAATCCTTGCGACTCTATCGGTTCCCTGTTTAGTTTGTGGTCTACAGCGGCGATCAAGTCGATTATTCATGGTCATGCGCGTTTGGACTTAGTCCTTAAGATTCTACTTCAGTAATAGAGTACTTCATACAGGCAAGTGCATAATTGTGCAAGTGCTTAAGCAATGTGATGTTTGGCAACATAAGTTATTCTAAGTCACTCAAGGAATGCTGTTAGGAAACGGGAATTTATGAAGAATGATTTACGGTTTATATTGATTTGTTTTCTTTGTGCCAACGGTCTTCGTAAAGAGGATGCTTTAGATCGTGCAAAGTGGAAGAAACTTAGCAGGAAAGCGGACCCTGGCGTATGCCGGGACAAACGCTAGGAAGAAGAAGATTGATTTGTGTTCTTTATACCTTTTTTTTCATATTTCTATACCTCTAAAAATAGTAATTATTATTTTATAATTTTAGAAGAAAAAAATTATCTTAAAAAAACGCACTTTGGTCAACTGATCGATGATTTTGATTTTAAGCTCTTGACAATAGTGGGTTCTACAACGAATTAGTATAATCCCCGTAGTTGAATGTGTGGCGCAAGTTTAAATCATCCCCTTAAATAATTACTTTGAAGTTACCTGTCAAACGTGTTAAGAGGTAACTGTGACACATGTCAGGTAACTTAGATCATGACAGTCTTGACTTTGTAAGTCGCGTGTGACCTCCATGCGATCTATTCGACTGGTAAGACCAGTCGATAAATTCAAACATCAGTAGTTTTTTATTATTTACCTATGATTCTGTGCAATATATTTACTATGCCCCTGGTTTTTATTTCATTAGATGTTGACTCATTTCATTTCGCAAGTATGAAATCGAATAACTTATTCATGTTTTATCACGATTTCGCTTACAACGTTTCAGAACCTATTTAAGTTTTGGCACAGAATACATTGGTACTGAATTACTGATTCTACTGTACAGAAACTCTAAGCTAACCTAAAAATCGGCCAAGTGCGAGTCGGGCCTCGCTCTTTTAGGGTTCCGTAAAAATTGATCTAAAACCGACAATTTTGATGGCCCCCCATTTCTTCATTTTTGTAGCAAAAAAATAAAAAAATATATTTTTGAACTCCACTTAATGAGCTCTAGACAATGACACCCCACATGCCAGGGTAAAAAAAAAAATAAAATTTTATTTCGACTCCTTTTCCATGTATGGGAGCCCCCTTTATTTTTTAATTTAATTCTATTTTTATTATTTGTTGTTATAGCGGCAATAGAAATACACAATCTGTGAAAATTTCAACTGTCTATCTACAGCCGCTGACAGACTGACGGACGGACGGACGGACGGACGGACAGCGGAGGCTTAGTAATAGGGTCCCGTTGGCACCCTTTGGGTACGGAACCCTAAAAAGGAAATAGCGGGTAGTTTCAACTTGCGTCCCTGGTCAGAATCTCAGAATGCCTCGAGTCGTGGCTGCTGCTAGTCAATACGCCGGCATCACAAGCATCGCTTCCCAAAAACTCCTACCCTCCTAATCTACCTTCCCTCCACTTTTCCTTTCATCCCTCTTTATTACAACGTCTAGCCGGAGAGCTGGTGGAAAAAATTCAAGAATTAATGTAAGCTGAAAATTTGTTAAACATCAACTCAATCTTACCTGAGTGTGGTAAGTTAAGATCGGTGGATTCCGGTTGTGAATTTTGATACGCCACGTATTTCGAATCGCCTTATTCACCTGCCATAGTTGTAAGTATGATAAAGGTGCTAAGTTCCAATCTATGTCAAGTAACTTGTACTGACATTTTTTCGAAAAGAATTAATATAATGAGAATTTGCAATTCGTGAATCTTTCGCTCTAGCTTATTACGAGATCTAGTAAGTTTTTCCACCAGTTCTTGAAACATTCCCCTCTTAATGATGATAATTTGTGAAATTACTTGCACTGCTAGAATTTCTAAAATATCGACTTGTGTTATTTTATTGTCTTGATTTTATTTCTTTGTTTTTATTTTGATGCGGAATTCTGTTTAAATCATTTTTATTTATGTAGTAGACTTCCAACTATTTTAGGTTAGATATTATTATAGTATAATGTCTCGGAATACGCAGCGTCGCTTCAATCGTCATATTACGCTTACTTTACGTTTGTATGCTGCTTCCGTATATATTTATTTCGTGCCTCGGAGAACATGTAAAGTCGCAGGTCCTCGGACCCTCGGACTATGAGAGTGAGGGAATATAAGGTGCACCTAAATGCATCTATTACGGAGATTCAATGCCTATGACGTCATTTCAACAGGGTACTGACGTTTACAGAATACAAAACCGAACCACCGAGATAACCTAAGCCATGCACACATTTGCACTATAATATCTACTGCATAGTTGCTAGTCTCCGTTGAGATTAGCCGCTCCGTTGGATTTTGAGAGATATTATTTTGTACACAATCTAAACGAAATTGTCAGCTCTAAGAATTGCTATCCTTTTCCACAGGGAACATTGTGAAGGGAATAGCACTATTTTAGAAACCTGTCAATTTTGTTGGCTCAAAATCACCAAGGTTGCGAATTTCAAGATTGGTTTTATGACAAAAAAAATGCAAACTATAATGATGACTCTTGGTTTATACTGTTGCAAAATTTGTATATTAATAAATTTTAACAGGGCAGCGCACAGAATTCTATACTTTTTTTGTAATATTGCGTTTTGGCGAACATCTTACAGAAAATCATCATTTCGGGAACGTTTTTCTAAATTTGATAAAATTAACAAAAACAAAACAAAGTACATAATTTAAGCTTTGTTGAATAACATGGGTATATTATATATTTATACTATATAAACAATAATGAAAACAAAACATAGAAAACCTTCTACAAGTAAAATACGTCAAAAAATTAAAGAAGTTGCTATTATCGTGGATAAAATTTAAGAAATTTCAAAATATTCAAAACTCTAATAATCGAATTAACGTTACATGAACAGAATGAAAGTTTTTTAATGTAATAAAATATGCTTTTTCTAAAAAAATAGATCAAATTATGCGTATTTTATTGAAATTTAGTTCCCGGAAACGATCAACCGTTCCCGGAATGACAAAAATGTTACGGAAGTGATGGTATTGATATCATAAGGCATAAGTTAGGAAATATTATAATTATAAACAACGTTTTAAATAACAAAGTTATTTATTTATATTGCCATATTGTTTGCACTTAAGAAAAATCACTTACTATTAATACATTCTTATTATAAATAAGTTATAACATTTTCATAAATCAGTCTAGAGGAACTTCTAATCATAGTTATATCTCCTTAAAGTTTTAATCAGTTCTTACAATTTGAGTATCATGTCCGGGAACGTTCCCGAAATGACCGTTCACGAAATGACGATTTCAAATAAGCACGCGCTTTGATTATACGGCGGCCATCTTAAATTCGATCTGACTTTGACAATACTAAAATATTTGACGTTACTTTGATAATTCGTGTCGTAAAAAAGAATTTCATCAATAATTAAATGTAATAAACACGTTCACGAATTGACGGACTATTGATGTACGTTCTACGAATAATGAATTGAAAGGTACTTACCACTTAGTTAAAATTTATTTGACGATAAATACACTGACAGCCGGCTTTGTTATTGTTTTCTTTCCCTACTGACGTTTGACACCGAATCGCTGCGTTCACTTAAAATTATTTTTGTTCGATTATCGATGCGTTCACTGACATGACGCGTGTGTTATCGGACAAACTATTTTTGTATTTTTAAAATTAAAAATAAATAATCTTTTAGTATCCTTTTTAAAACTAGATTTTTTATAAAACTTACGGTATATAAGTAATGACAGGTGTTAAATATCTTAAATTTTTCATTAATATTTTGGACTTGTTGTGGAAGATCGTACATTAGGACGCGTTCCCGAAATGACTTTCTATGCATGTATATTGATTTAATTTAAAATTTACTTCATTATTAAATTGCATTGTTTGATGTACACATAAAACAGGTTAGTTGTAGTATTTTAATAATTTTATTTTCTCAATAAAGTCAAGATTTAAGACATTAAATTACTAGCAAAGCCAATTCTGCACCTTGGTGATTTTGAGCCTGTTACGTTTAGGAATTGTGTGCAACTTTGTACTGGTGCGGACGATCTATTACTACTTGCCGCGACATTGACACTTATTACAAGCTTTTATTTAGCTTGACCAGTTTGTTTGGGTCAAATCTTGCAAGATGAATTAGACCCACTTCCAGGTTTCCGATCGAGCTGAAATTTTGCATTTATGTGTAAATCGGATGACAATGCAATATTATTGTGACATGGAGCTGATCTGATGATGGAGACGGAAGATGGCTATCGGAACTCTGTAATAAAACGACGTAACCCCATCTAGTTTGGGCTCGTTTGATTCGTCTTATCAAGTACTCTGATCCTAGATGATATCCAGAGTCTAATGATGTAGCTACTAAAAGCTTGCATTTAAAAATAAAATTTTTAATTTACACTTGTATTACAGCAGCATGCTAGTGTATAGCAAGCGTGAAAAGATGAATAGGCGTCTTTAAGAGTACTATTACATTTTGCATCCCTCTCTCTCGCACATTCTATTTTCAATGACTGTAAAGATCTCAGATACTTTTGACAAAATGTGCTCAATTATTATCTTGGACAATTAAATTACGGATATTTTAGATATAGTTTTATTATGATTATACTTACCTAGATTTTGATAGAGAAAAAGGGCAGAAACTATCAACTTTTATCGCTCTTATTCTCTATCAAAAACTAGGTACACGATGGTTCAAATCCGGTTCGAAGGACCAGAATATGCATATGATTGTATTTTTGGAACAATCACTTGCTTTTAACTATTGGTTTGTTAATTAAAACTGCGGGAGCACTTTAAACACGTCAACAAAAACAGTAAGTTAGTATCCATGCAGAGAGAGACCGAGAGAGAAAATGCAACAGATAAATGTAATTTAGAAGCAAATACTTAACACATGATAGTAAAAATATGTATGTCGAAAATATCCGTAATTTAACTGTCGAAGATAACAATTGACATTTTGTCAAAGGTATTTGAGATTTTTACAATCATTGAAAATATTAGAATGTGGGAGAGAGAGGGATGCAAAATGTAATACCTATTCCTCTTAAAGTGCCGCTGTATTGACGGAGGCAATAATTTACCCGCGGCAGCTATTGTGTTGTTTCTATTTATTATTATTATTTTATGAGATTATTATTAATATAATATTCTCGCCGTATTTTATTAAATACAACTAATTATACTTTAATTATGAATCCGTAACGACTTAAATCATGCAGTATTTTGTTATTATGTTTTCATTATAATAACCATATAATAAAAAAGAGTATTATTTGTTTATTTTTTGGTCTTCAAGAGTTGGCGAACGTAATAGTTATTATTCGGTTGTATCCAAGCTCTTAATTAAACTGACTTGACAGGCCTTCTAATGCTACCTTTTTGTGAAAGGAAGAGCTGTTTTTAGGCCTTTCAATTAAATTTAGCTTAGAGATAGTGTACGACAAAATTAGCAGCATTCTTCAATGTTTTTATCAGTCTAAATATTAATTTTACTGACCAACAACGACATATTGGCTACTTGGCAGTAAGGCGCAAGCCTCGCCTAGAATTAAGTTAGCTTAGTTCACCATCTTTAGCACTTGGTTCGCTTAGCTTTAGATCATACAACCTGCAATAACTACCATTGCAGTTTGTATGAACTAAAGCTAAGCTAAGTTACCTTAGTTCGCTGTGTGGCTTGCGCATAAAAATATAGGTGTACAATTGCATTAATTTTAGATATCATTATATCAAGATATGTTCAGTACCCGGCGATATATATTGCACATCGGCCTTTGGAATAAAACTCTATTCTATTCTATTCACAGTTCGACTGCATTTTTTTTATATATGTTACGTGATGTGCTCGCCGATTGTGAAGAGATTTCAGTAATTACTACGTGAATTTCTGGCTAGCTTTCCTTGCAAAAGAATAGAAATAGCGTTTTATTCCAAAGGCCGATGTGCAATATATATCGCCGGGTACTGTATTTGTATGTTCCAACTTCCAATGTATTGTGCAGGTACATCACAATTGTCCACCAACTCATGGTCCATTTTGGTTGTGTTCATTCTGCTTCTGGTCCCCTTCTCAATTTTGTAATGCTAGTAGGTATATATTTATGAAACCGTCTAATAAATAATTTGCCTTTTCGTGGTTCCAAATAATCGGATGTTCCAAAATAATCTAGGGTCAAATCTAGTGAAATTCCGCGAACGAAAAAATGTGTACGAAGTTTTTCTGCGGCATTTTATTCGCGCAGATATAGGTAGCGGAATTCCACTAGATTTGTCCATAGCCTAATAGAAACTCGTCCAAAAATAAATAAGCCACAAAGCGACTGAATTTAAGGAGAGTATTATCGAAATGGAACAATTTATTTTTCTACAATGGCTTCTTTTCAGTGCGATTACAATAATTGTTACTAGGGCTGCCACTTTCTTTTGAAGTTTAATTAGTCATTTTGATGTTATTTTACTTACCTTGATTAGAAAAAAAATTAAAAAGCGTTGAACCAAAAAATTGGTTGTCTGTAAAGTCGGTTTACGGACGATAGTTTTACGTGATAACGTAAATGGTATACCTATTACCTAATAGGTTAATCATAATGGAATAGAAGCTTTGGATATGGCTATTTTATTGACATGATAACGTCTTATAAATCGATGAACACCGGCTGCACGCACGAAAAAGTGTCACGTTCCGCCTGAGCCTGAGGGTGCAAGCGAGAGCGCGGAATAAGCGATAGAGAGGCACGATCGTTGGCTTGTGACACATTTATTCATCAATGTTTCTTTATGACGTTATCACGTAAAACTATCGTCCGTAAACCGACTTTACAGACAACCAATTTTTTTTTTGTATGAATATTGAGTATTTTGGAGAGTGGCAGCCCTAAAGCGCCGGGTGTAGGTATTTGTATGCGAAGTAGTTAAGGTCGAACACTACAATAGTTGTAGAGTGTTCAATCGATCGACGTTTATTTTGTGATACGCGCATTACACGGGCAAAGCATTTACAGATGAGAATATTTTTTTGTACATTTTTTATTTTGTTAGGGAATCGTTCTCGACGAGTCGTCTAGACGCCTCTGTTCATACTCTCCCAGATACGTGCGAAATTCCGCACGGAATTGTGTCGCATTCCTCACTGTTGAGAGACGTGACCTCTTCTTTAATCTCATAATGGTAGGGGTTTCTTTAGATAATTTAATGCAGTGGTCTTCCAAATCTTTCCGAGCGAAATATCGACCGGATTTGATCTGGTGGAGTATAATCTGTCTAAAGGCGCAAATGGGGTGTACCGTAATAATAGATATCGCAATACATATTGCGCAAATTCCGACCGCAATTTCGCACGTTTCTGGGAGAGGGTTTAATTAATTAGATGTGATACACTTGAGATATGACTCTGCCTGGCGATCGCGTAACTTTTATAGCTGTCCTTAAAGGACTATTTCAATGTCAAAACATATGGTTTTGGCCAATAGGAGAAGCCCAAAATCATATTTTGACATTGATGCAGTCCTTTAAGGACTGAGAAAAAATTACGCGATAGACCCCCTGATTATTATTAGTATTATAAGAAGATTAGAAAGATTGTGCATTTTTTGTAACATGCCTATGTAAAAGAGGTTAAGTGAAATTAAAACTTTTGTTAATTAATTGCAACTCCGTAGCGCGATTTCCCCCTAGAGGATTTCAAGTCATATCTCAAAGCGGAGGGATCGTAAGTTACTAGATCTTTTTGATGTATTTAATACGTTTTATACTCAATATTGTAATTAGTGTTAAAATACAAAGTAAAGAGAAACAAAACTCACGTAATTTAGAAATTTATTAGGAACAAAATACATAGATGCATAGGGTAAATCGAGCTAAATAACAAAAGGTTTGGTAAAACTGAACGCGGGGCGGCTGGAAAACGATGTTTGATATTATAAATATATGTTGACTGTTGTTATAAAAAACTTTAGGAAAAGATATGCGAGCAAATATTTAAACAGTTTTTTTTATTTTTGTAAACCTTAATCAGAAATTAAGAAAACTAAAGTATTATGTACTTTAGTTTTCTAGTAGTCATTAAATAGCTAGTTTTTGATGTCACGTTGCATAAGTGTAGTTCAGGGTGTCTATTAGGATTCCCCGGATATATTTTGACGTGATAACGTCTTAATCGATGAACACCGGCTGCACGCACGAAAAAGTGTCACGTTCCGCCTGAGCCTGCGCGTGCAAGCGGGAGCGCGGAACAAGAGATAGAGAGGCACGATCGGCCCAAGCGTTTATAGAAAGCGCCCGCCGATGTTTATGACGTTATCACGTAAAACTTTCATCCGTAAACCAACTTTACAGACAACCAATTTTTCTTGAATTAAATAATACAGTAAATTTCAAATCGCTCAGCATCGCTTGGGCACCGAACCGCCCCCGCCCCGCGTTTTGAGTGACTGAGCTTTATACATCCATCTTCCGTTTCCACCACATGTTTATATCGCTTTTATTGAAAATAGTCTTCCCATAAAATAATATAAAAAAATAAAAAATGCATAAAAAGCCGATTTATAAATGGGACTGCATCACTGACCTCTGATCTAAATAAAAAATAATACTATATGTTTTAAATAATAAGACCTTCAGCAAAGGCCACGGCTAACTTATCACTACTCGTTTTTAAAAAAAATACATGATTTGTATTTTACTGTTTTATTTTTCCTTGCTTTTCCTAACTTTAAAGAATAGAAGAGTACCTAGATTAAAATAAAACTAGAATTTACACATTACAATTGTACTGAATGCTTCTTATTTGAACACATAGTATTTCTGTGGCAAATTGTACAGTTCTTTTAGGAGTTAACTAGGTACTTAAATCGTCTAATGATATTTTGATATCTCGGTTAGTACTAACTACCTACACATCGCGTGCGCGGTTTTAAGGTGGATTATACGAGTCTGCCCGCGAATTTAATTTGGTTTTTCCCATTTTGTAAACTAATACGACAAAGTAGGCTTATGGCATTCTAATTGCGCCAGTAGAATTATCATCTTCACAGGTTTACATATCACAGGCGGGCAGACCCGTATAATCATCATTAAGCTCGAAAAGTTCCACTGGAACCTCAGAGGTCAGTGGATGGGAGATTTAGTTTGTGTGAAAATAATTCGAACTTATAAAATAAATTATACAAAGAATAGTGTAAATTTAATTATACGTTGTGGTGTGTGTGGATTTTGCGTTTACAAAAATTGTATAAAGTACATGTATTACTAAAAAATACGCTGGTTGAATTTAATGTACTAGAAGAAGCATTGGCTGATAAAAAATAATGTATGAAACGGGTTTCGATATTTTATAGTGGCCTATGGTTAGTCCGCCATTTTGAATTTCCCAAAGGTCTTGTCACAGTTTGAAACCCCGTTTCAACAACATGTGAATGGAGTAGATACATCTAGAATCTAGATTATCAAAAAATATAATAGCTAATTTTTACCTAACATCGTCGGTTACAAAGATATATTTAAAAAATATAAGTACTCGTAGTAGGCCATTTCATCATCGCAATTTAACCGATGAATAATTTTTTTGACAGATTTCCAATGCCTACAATAACTTTATCGGATAGAACATCAACTTTAAATCCGTCAGTTAAACACTAGGTATTCAGCGATTATGCAAATTATTATTTACTAAGGGCCATTTTCACCACCTTCTGATAAGTGTCGGATAGCTTATTCGCATATTTTGTCTTTGTCATTTGAAATAAAGTAAGAAAGTGACAAAAACGGTTACGCTATCCAACACTTATCAGAAGGTGGTAATACGGGCCCTAAACCTAGAGTTATACTTACCTACCTGCGTTTTAACTGAATCCTAATCCTGAAACGGGTGGTTTAATTACAAAATAATTTTGGGTATTTTCATGAACACCCAAGTTTCCTCTAGCAATTTTTAAAGGATTAATTATTAAGGTATGACACATTTTGGGCAAAAAATTAAGATGGCGGCTGGCCAGACGCCTTAATGCTATACTAAAAATTTCGAACCCCTATACCACAGACTTACATTCCGAAGCTTTTATATACCTAACTATTTTTTCATGCAGTCAGCATCAGTAATTATTCATTACTTAATTTAAATCTCCATTTAGATAGGTTATTTAATAATAAAATTATTATGATTTTTTTAAGTTTCAAATCTTTTTAATTTACCTACCCACTGTATTCAAATTCAATGAAGTTCTAATTGTAACTAATTTTTGTCTTAACTTTCGTTACAAGTAAAAACATTTTCTAAGGGATAAATGTAGTAAAAAATTTGGTAAGGAACTTTCATCTTTATTTGCAAGATATAAATATTTGATGCTGACTTTATTTAAGGGAAGTCTCGCCATTTACAAGATTCCATTTACAAAAAGATACACAATTACTTATCATTTATCGATGAAATTCGTTAACTTATCTAGGTTTAAGTTAAAAAGAGTGATTCTGAGTTTTTATTTTTTATATTGCTCAACGAGGTATATTTTTGATTTGTTTGTATATTGTATAACCACGCGTTTGTATGTTTTCGTGTATAATTATATATATCTGATGTAACGAGCATATTATTATGATACCAATGTAAGGGCAGTGTATAATATTTAACATTATAATTTATTTATTAATTTGCAAACTTTGTTTCATTGACCTGTAAATACATCTTTTCTTAGATGTTTAATAATTAAATCTTTTAGATACATACGAGCTTATAGCTCTTCAAACGACAGTAGGTATGTTACTAACTAATGCCCGGTTCTTATATTCAAATCTATCTATCTGTAAACTGAGGTTACTCAAACGTTGCCATCAGAAAAGTGGAATGTTTTATTATTAACAACGTTGCTATAGGAATCGGCCGTTAGAAGGTAAAGCTGATGGCATTTAACAAGCATTTCTTAGCAACACCATCGACCGAGGACGTACGTTTTCATTTGCTTGTTTGTTTGGACGCAACGATGGTTAGGATATTTTAGATTTTTTACTTCGGATATTATGCTGTCGAGAAGGGAAAAGTTGCTCGTTCAACCCTGGGAAGATCGGAGATTCAGAGACCATAGAACCAAGGTAGGTTGGTAGTAGTGGTAACTTTGTAAGATGATTTTAATGACTTGAAAAATCTTTTTGTTTTTACATGAATGAGCCAAGGATTTAGAAATTTAGCCACGGATGAAGTTCTTACCGAAAACACAGGTACCTAAGTGTTTATCGAAACTATTATATATTATATATTTAGTCATAGTTTTAGAGTTTTTAGACCCTACAAAATGATCTAAGTATAATATAATTTCAACGCCTACGGGCTTAAACAAATTATATCGCTAATACTGTCCACTTCTGGACAAGGTTTCTTATAGGAACTGCCACGCTAGCCAAGTGGTGATTGGCTATAACTCATGCATGCATGTTTTCTAACGATGTTTTCCTTCACTATTAAAGTAAGTGATCATCACTAGCAACCCATCAACGGCTCACTACTGAGCGCAGGTCTCCTCTCAGAGAAGGGTTATAGGCCATAGTCCACCACGCTGGCCCAATGCGAATTGGCGGACTACACACCTTCAAGAACATTATGAAGAACTCTCAGGTGCGCAGATTTTCTCACGATGTTTTCCTTCACCGTTGAAGCAAGTGTTATTTAATTCCACCGGCGGGAATGGGGTGGGGCTACTTTATGTCTGCCCATCTAAAGATAGAAGTTAGTCGGTATGCATTTTTGGAACTTCCCTCATTGTGGAAACACTGCATAAATAGCACAGTATTTATTGTTTTGTAAACTTGTTTTGAAAAGAGCAACCGCTGGGTTTCTTGCTGGTTCTTCTCGGCAGGAAGGGCATTCCGAACCAGTGGTTGAGCCTGACGGTTCAAAAGCACTTGTAAAAAGTTTATTTGAATAAAAAATATTTCTATTCTATTGCTTAAACGCACTTGACTCCGAAAAGTCAGAGGTGCGTACCCGGGATCGAACCTGCGACCCTCCGAATAGGAGCCCACAGTCCTAACCACTAGCAAGTGATTTTAATAAATAATTAATTGCTGTCGAAGTTAAAGCCTCAATAGCCCAACGGTTAAAGGTTAACGGACTGAAAGCTGAAAGGTCGCAGCTTCGAATCCCACCCGTTGCACTATTGTCGTACCCACTCCTAACACAAGCTTTCCGCTTATTTGGAGGGGAGAGGAGGATATTAGTCAACTGTTCGGGTCACTGCGTGCCACCGAACACCGCATACTCAGCAGTTTACGCAACGGCTTCATGCTCGCGAGTGAGGGCGGCAAAGATAGTACAATTCGGTCGTCCGCGCGGGTCGTACTCATATCAATATAATATCAATAGCATCAGATCGTATCATCATATCATTACATCATTATATCAGAATATACAGTCCATTAGCATCTCTATATATTATTACTATATTGTAAACTTGTTTGAAAACAGCAACTGCCGAGTTTCTTGCTAGTTCTTCTCGGCAGGAACGGCATTCCGAACCAGTGCAGTGGTAGACTCATCGACGATTCAAAAGCATTTGTAAAAAAGTTTATTTGAATAAAAACATTTCTATTCTATTCTATTCTATTCTATCATTTATCAACCTCCACAAAGAACGGCACCCCACATTTTTTGTTTTTGGTCCTTCGAGCCGGATTCAACTTGGCTGATATTCTTTTTTTAAAAAAAAAAAACAAGTTATGTTCGTATTACGCACATGACACTGCGTGTGCGGTACAGGTGCGGTCGGCCCTGCCTGCCATCGACGCCCGTGCGCCCGCCGCGCGGCCGCACGTCGCGCTGAAGCTCAAGAAGTGTCAGCGCGAGCTGGACCGCAAGCACAAGATCACCAGCGACAACTTCAGCCTGCTGCAGCGCCTCGCCGCCATCATGAAGGTCAACCGCCTCGACAACCACTGGGACAGACCTTTGCCTAGGTAGCTCAGTTTTGGAACCTAGTTCCTTATCGCGCGGTGCGGAAGGGGGCTAGACGGACAAAATTAAGACAAAATTGAACGGACACTTTTTTGAATGTGAATTTGGCATTGTGTTCAATATTTTCACAGTACAATATAAGATCTCCGTAGCCTTGTGGTTTCTACAGTCGCATAAAGGTCGATAAGGGTCGATGGTTCGAATCCCAGCTCGACGGACTGAATTTTATATTTTCAATTTTATTTTAAATAATTTCTACATGTGGTTTTATTAAATAATAAATTAATAATAAACATAAAAAATTAGGGAAAAATTCCACATATAGAAATTATTTAAAATAAAATTGAAAATAGAAAATTCAGTCTGTCGAGCTGGGATTCGAACCATCGACCTTTAACTATTTAGCGATTGTAGAAACCACAAGGCTACGGAGATCTAATACTGTAGTGTGAAAATATTGAACACAATGCCAAATTAATTAATCGAAAGGAACTTCGTTCCATCCGGGTGTCCCTTGACACCTCTCAAGTTTTTTTTTTAAAGAACTAGCTGATGCCCGCGACTTCGTCCGCATGGATTTAGTTTTTCAAAATCCCGCGGGAACTCTTTCATTATCCGAGATAAAAAGTAGCTCTCCCGGTCTGAGGAACCACTACTACATCCATACTATACCCATGCAAAAAATCGGATCAATCCGATGTTCTGTTGCGACGTGATTGAAGGACAAACCAACAAACAAACACACTTTCGCATTTATAATATCAGTAATGCTTTATTATAATTCATAACACTTTTTATAATTGTCAAATTTTTTACCATACTTAACCAAAGACAAAATTACGTTTAGCTGTCATTTACGTTTTGTTATTCCACTGTCATTTGCGTTTTGTTATTCCATGTCAGATGCGTTTTTGTTATACCACGTTTTATAGTGACTTGACGGAAACGCGGTCGAACGGGATAAAAAGTATCCTATGTCCGTCTCCTGGTTCTAAGCTACCTCTCCACCAATTTTCAGCCAAATCGGTCCATCCGTTCTTGAGTTATAAATAGTGTAACTAACACCACTTTCTTTTATATATATAGATAGATATCAACCAAGTTGAACTTGACTAATATTCTCCTCTCCCCTCCAAATACGTGGAAAGCTTGTGCCAGGAGTGGGTACGACAATAGTGCAACGGGTGGGATTCGAACCTGCGACCTTTCGTTTTCAGTCCGCACCTTTAACCGTTGGGCTATTGAGACTTCGTAATCATTCAATCATTGAAAAGTACCTACTTACGTGTTTGTTTACGCGAAGTGCGTGGTGCGTCCGATTTATTATTATATTCACACAAACGTATGACGCGTTTGATTGCCTGCGCAGACGAAGGACTATTTTCCGCGGATAGATTTTTATTTTCAGCTTATACGGTCTACCTATTCCAACGTCCCAATATGCCAGTCGTAAATTACGTGTCACGTTGTTTGTCCGCGATGGACTCCTAAACTACTGAACCGATTTAGATCAAACTTCGTAACTATCTGTAATTTGGTCCAACTTGAAAGATAGGATAGTTTTTTTTATTAGGATAGTTTATTTGTTTTATTTATATATTGATAAGTTGGCGGTACGAAGTTCGCCGGGTCAGCTAGTTATATTATATTCTATGGCCGTAGGGGCTAGGTAGGTAGGTATAGTTCCTCGTGCGCGTTTTATGATGCAGTTATGATTAAGTACCAACCTAATCTGGGACTAAAAAATACGCCTACGTCGACTGTCCCTCGTCTGTAAGAACCCAATCTGGAACTAAAAATTACGCCTAGGTCGACTGTCCAGATCTTGTTCTAATGCAAATTATAACTAATGCATTAATAAACAAGATATATTATACACTAGCTGATGCCACGACTTCGTCCGCGTTGATTAAGTTTTTAAAGTCCCTCAGGAACTCTTTGATTTTTCGGGATAAAAAGTAGCCAATGTCACTCTCCAGGTCCTCAACTATACCCATGCAAAACATCACGTCGATCCGTAGCTCTGTTGCAGCGTGATTAAAGGACAAACCAACAAACACTTTCGCATGTGTGTATTCACATTTTAGTATGATATACCTACAGTATCTATAATATAATAAAACTGTAACAGGTCCAATTCTGTACATTGAAGATATTTTGAAAATTTTTGTTTGAGGGCACTCTATAATCGATACTGAAGCCAAAACAATTTTTTTTTAATTTTTTGTCTGTCTGTCTGTCTGTCTGTCTGTCTGTCTGTCTGTCTGTATCTTGGCCGCGCATCACGCCGAAACTACTGGACGGATTTAAATGAAACTTGGCACGATTTAAGTTAATACTACGAGGTATAATATAGGATACTTTTTATCCCGAAATTCAGCACGGTTCCCTTGGGAGAGGGGATGAAAGTCAAAATGTGTATTTCACTGTAATTCATTAAGGCGTATTCCGATTTAATCCATTCTTTTTTTGTTAGAAAGCAGGTTCTTTAGAGATTGTCCTGTAATTATTTCAAGGTCGTCAATTTCGTAGTTCAGAAATTATAGATATCGCAATCTTCAGTAGAGGTCCAAATAACTTGAACTCCGGAATCTAAAGGATACTTTGAATGAACGGCTCATCTTAAGCTGGCAGGCGTAATTTATCGTATATAGCCATCGTGGATACTATTGTGTCAAAGCCAAACTACTCTAAAGGCGTCAGATTTTGCCAAACGATCATTATACCTACATACTACATAGTAGGTATGGATGTAATACATCCATACATCGTATGGACGTAATATTACAGTGTTTTCCTATGTAATTTAATATTCTAATCATACTTACTAATATAAATGCGAAAGTGTGTTTGTTTGTTGGTTTGTCCTTCAATCACGCCGCAACAGAGCCACGGATCAACGTGATTTTTTGCATGGGTATAATTGAGGACCTGGAGAGTGACATAGGCTACTTTTATCCCGAAAAATCAAAGTGTTCCCGAGGGATTTTAAAAACTAAATCCACGCGGACGAAGTTGCGGGCATCAGCTAGTTAATAATATAGTAGGTACCTATGTCTGAGTGTGGTGGTCTGTTTCCAGTTTCCACAAGAAAGTGGGTCAGTTCTTCGACCAGGCCTCCATCAGGCAGCGTCTGTCGGCGCGCGCGCAGCCCCCCTCGCTGGAGCCCTGCGGCGGCGGCCGGTGCTACGCGTGCGAGTATCGCAAGATGGTGAGAGCATAGTACTTACCTATTCTTATTAAGCTATTGCATAGCTTTTACCGCGGGCTTTGAACTATGACAAACAGTTTGATCGCGGCGACCGAATCAAGAAATTCCGTAACGAAAATAAACCTAACACCGTCGTTCAGTAAGCGTTCAACATTTTAAGGGTTCTCGAGTAGCTCTGTTTGGCGCAGTGGGCGAATGGCCGTTTTCTTTACCGTATGGTGTATGATGTCGCAGGTTCGAATCTCACTCGCGAAGTAGTGACAGTGCGCTTTTCTTGTTTGTTTGTTTTTTAATTTTTTTTTGCATAATTTTTACTATGCAAAAAAAAATTGCATAAATATTATAATTATTGCATTAGTTGATAAAAAAATGCTATGCAATAGCTTCACCGCGGCAGTCCCCGAGTGCCACTTAATTTTTTCCTAGATGACCACCTTTGAAAAGTGCAAGTGTAAGTGCAAAATGCGAGAGCAATGATAGCATTGGTTAGGACTGCGGTCTCCAATTGGGATAGTCGCAGGTTCGATCCCGGGCACGCACCTCTGACTTTTCGGAGTTGTGTGTAATTTAAGCAATTGTTTGCTTTGTAGGGTTCCGTACCCAAAGGGTGCCAACGGGACCCTATTAATTACTAAGCCTCCGCTGTCCGTCTGTCCGTCCGTCCGTCCGTCCGTCTGTCAGCGGGTTGTAAACCGTAATAGGTAGACATTTGAAATCACATATTGTGTATTTCTATTGCCGCTAAGTATAACAAATAATAAAAATAAAATTAAATTATAAAATAAAGGGGGCTCCCATACATAGAAAAGGAGTTATTAATTAAATATTTTTTTTTGCCCTGGCATGTGGCTTTGTCTAGAGCTCAATAAGTGGATTTCAAATGTATATATATTTTTTTAGCTACAAAAATGAAGAAATGGGGGGCCGACAAAGTTGTTGGTTTTAGACCAATTTTGTTTAAATATATAGTACATAATATATCAAAATTTCAAATTCCTAACTAGTTTAGTTTTTGAAATAGACCCTGTATTTCAAAAATTAAACTAGTTAGGAATTTGAAATTTTGATTATTATGTACTAGGTATAGGTATATTTAAACAACAAATACTGAAAACACTGATTTATAAGTTGTGACCAAAACAAACGGGCATTTTTCCCCATATGCTAATTTATTAGGTATTCTAAGAACTAAGATATCTAAATATGTATCTAGTTTAAAAAAATCGGCCAAGTGCGAGTCGGGCCTCGCTCTTTTAGGGTTCCGTTAAAAAAATTAAATAAAAATATTTCCATGTACCCATGGAAATATTTTAATTTAATTTTTTTAATTCAATTTAGTTTTTATTATTTGTTGTTATAGCGGCAATAGAAATACATAAAATGTGAAAATTTCATCTGTCTACCTATTACCGTTTACGAGATACAGCCCGCTGACAGACGGACGGACGGACGGACAGCGTGGGCTTAGTAATAGGGTCCCGTTGGTACCCTTTGGGTACGGAACCCTAAAAATGATTTGGCCATATGTACGGAACCCTAAAAGAGCGAGGCCCGACTTGCACTTGGCCGAAAGGGTCTGCCCGCGAAATTCAAATTTAATTTGGTTTTTCGCAATTTGTAAACTAATACGACAAATTAGGCTTATGGTTATGGTCTTCTAATTGCGCCAGTGGAATTATCATCTTCACAGGTTAACATAAAAATCTTTACTTGAAAGTGACCAGTTTAAGAAATTAATCAAAATACTGAGTTGGACGTGAGTTACTCACAAATTAGTCGATATTTTGATTAATTTCTTACACTGGACACTTTCAAGTAATTTTTTTTATATAAACCTGTGAAGATGATGCTGCCACTGGCGCAATTAGAATGCCATAAGCCTACTTTGTCGTATTAGTTTACAAATTGCGAAAAACCAAATTAAATTTGAATTTCGCGGGCAGACCCTTGTCTTCAACCTTAACGGTGAAAGAAAACATCGTGAGAAAACCTGCACACCTGAGAGTTCTCCATAATGTTCTCAAAGGTGCGTAACGTCCGCCAATTTGCATTGGTTCAGCACGGTGGACGGTGTTTCAAAACCTTTGGCGTGGAGGATGACTGAGTGATGAGGATATAGTGATTTTTTGAGTTTTGCTAAATAATAAAAAGACTTTTCTATTCTATGATAGGTAATTTGCCTAATTATCTCGTTCTTGTGTTCTTTCGTTTCAGAAGAGCAAGCAAGCCTTTGATTTCGGTTTCGAAAGCGACGACTCGATTGACTTACCGCCAATAAAACTGTATTAAAGTTAATACAAATATAATGAGTATTGTTTTATTTCATGCTCCTAGGGTTTTTTAACTTAGGCCCGCTTGCAGAGATGCCGGGTTAGGTTTAACCCAGGAATAAAGGTTGGCGAATTTTGACCCAGCATTTTTAAAAACCGTTCAGATTCAGAAAACATTTAATTTTAATTATGTAATATTTTTCAGAGTATTTTTCTGTGTAAACCCCATATTTTTGGAAGATGGGGATCAAAAATGTAATTATTCACAAGTAGGTATACATTATAAACTAGTAGGGCGCGTGGGTGCGCGGCCCGCAAGCGGACCGCGGTTTTTCTACTCGTCTAGTAGACTTTCAGCTCCTGATCATTTTCTATCACAAAACCACTCTTCCATCTTTTATACTCTCCGAGATAGACACCGTTGAAGTTTGTATGGCCGCCATCTTGAATCCGCCATTTTGGATTTTTTTCAGCTCACTGCCAATTGGATGAGATTTCGAGTGACTTTTGTTCGAGCACCCCCACCTATCTACATTACCATGGCCGTGCTCCTCACCCACCTTCCAAACCCTCGATCATCATATGTCATCATTTGTCATAATGAAAATTCTTCAATAAAAAAAAATCTTGAAAAGGAATTGTATCAAAGTCGTGCATGATTCCCGGCTTCTAGTCTCTTCAATATTCGCCATATATTTTTGTATGAAGAAAAAAAAAATTCCGCCATCTTGAATTTTTTTTCTGTTCGTCAAGTAGACCTTAGGGTCTTGATCAGCTTTTGCCAGGAAACCACTCTTCTATCTTTTATACTCTCCGAGATAGACACCGACGAAATTTGTATGGCCGCCATCTTTTTTCCGCCATTTTGAATTTTTTTTCAGCTCACTGCGAATTGGATGAGGTTTCGAGTGACATTTGTTCGAGCACCCCCCACCTATCTTCAATACCCTGGCCGTGCTCCTCATCCGTCTCCGAAATCCTCAATCATCAGCTCTCTCCATAATTTTCCTCCGAATGAATTTTTGTCCTCTATACGAAACCATCGGTGGAAAAAAAATTTTTCATACAAAATTTTACAGGAGAGGTGATCAATCAGTCAGTGAATCAGTGAATCAGCACGAGCAGCTATATATATATTAATAACCGTTACATGGCAATACAAGTGAATATCTTTTTTCTCCCAAGTTTACTTGATAGACTGGATAAAATTTTTATTCTGGTTTACTAGAACAAGTATGAGAAGTTTGATTCGTGAACGTGGGCGTTCAGTTCAGTTCGTCTGGGTCAGAAACTCTATGGAATTCGCCAATCTCCTGTCATTTTGACAGAAGCTTCATACGAAATCAGTCAAAGCAGCAGCTAACTCTGGGTTAAAAGGATGGATAACTCGGCGTTCCTGCCAGCGGGCATTAGAAGTATAAAGTGAAAAGCCAAAAAGTTTACATAGCATAATGACCTCTATCTCCAAGCCGTAATGCAGAAATAGAGGCAAGACAATTCAATAATACGTGCTTTTTTTTTTTAAAAAAGCGTAAGTAAATTATGTTGTGGAGATAGAGGTAATAAACGTATATGAAATTTTAGACAGCTGCTTCAACGCTGTGTTAATCTGAAATCATCTTGATTTTAAATCAAGCATTGTCAGTTTCCGTCAAGGCGAGCTGTTTAAATTGCTACGAAGCGAAAGGGGTCTTAATAAATATTCAAATAAGAAAAAAGTAATGGTTGGACAGAATTATTGTTTATTGATATAATAATAATTATTGTTTAATTGAAAAATTATAATTTCCTAACGAGGCCTCGACAGCGAGACCGCACTGTTAAAATCGAAACATAAATACTATGTTATATCAAAAAGCATTTCAATCGAAAGCTGGGCCCTTTCTCTATGACATACGCATCGTAACCACACTCTTAACAACTTGAGACATCAAACTTAACGATTGTGTCAAATTTGTCCCCAAACTTGACTGTTCTTGTCATCAAACTTTACAGTTCTTGTGACAAAAGCGTCAAACTTTGCCGCCAAAGTTGACGGGTGTTGCGACAAATTTGTCATCAAACTTGACATCAAAAAATTAATTTCACGGGTACAGTCCGTTCAGTTATTTTATCTCTGACAACCATAAAATAACCGTGAACGGACTGGAGTTATGATTATGATATCATAGAGAATTAAGGCCCTGAATACACTAGTCACGAAATTCGCGGCACTTAACTTTAAAGCTATCCAATTTTGTCTCGTCCGCCATAATTATTTTACGAAATCGAAAACAAATGAAATATTCAAACATCACAATAGAGTTGTATCACAACGAAACCGCAGCACTCCAACATATACATTATGTACAAATGTGTAGCGACCCGCCAAACTTGACACGATGTATTTAGTTATGATCCCGAATATATGTCATATGCTAATATAATTTACTCTTAAAACAGGATTTTTCAATACATTTGCTTGCCAAGTGATTCTTAATCCACTGTTGTCAACTTTTCTGTAACTTATCACTTACATATTATTACTTACAATAAAAATATTTTTCGATTCCCCTTCAATGCCCAGTAGTAGTTACAAATGGATTGAAAAACGTACCATGATAAATTATACTGATAATAATTAGTCTCGGAACTATTAAAACCCTCGCCCTCGGCTCGGGCACAAAACCTCTGCGTTAACTAGCTACCAAAGCAGCACACCTGCATCGTAAACTACTATTGTTTAACTCATTAATTTTTCTCCCTAAAACCTAAAACTTTCAATGGATCTCCACATTCGAGACTAGTTCCTGTCTCCAGATAGTGCTGCAGCCTTTTTGCATAACGTCCCCCGTGGATCGACGATCGATACATCAACAAGTGAACATCACATCACCATCATAAATTACATTATAAAACAAGACTCGTTCGTCAATCCATCGGGTCCTAAGATAATGATTTCCATATAAACCACCACACGTTAACGGTTAACACGCACAGACAGACATTGCATCCAATCCTAGTGCAAAACTTTGACAGCAATCCATATTGGCTAGAATTCTTTCACACCCAATTTGTGGTGTCAAAGTTGACACTTCACACAAGAACTGTCAAATATGACTTCAAAATTTTTTATTTGATTGTCAAAGCGAATAGAGGCCCAGATTTTTTTCTTAATAATTGAAAGCCGCGAGCAGAGTACGCGAACCGTAACTTGACGCAATCTTTGTAAATAAAAAAAAATTTCAAACATGAACCAATGAATATAACGATAGTTCGCACAGTCGGCGCGGGGCTCATACCATTTTTGACCTTCGTGATTTGGACTATTCATTCTTATTGGATCATTCCTCTGATCATTTCCAGACTGGAAAGTTTATGCATGCATATTTCATTTTTTTTTAAATAAAATAAGTACAATTTGTACATTCTTGAATACATAATATAATTCATATTCATGCCTTGAAAATAACATGAAAATTTTTCACATTTCTGTTTAGACAGGTGTGTCAATTCTCACCCGTGAAATAAATTTAATCGATCCACATTGTATTTTCCAACATTTTTTTCTTTAATTAATTGACCACATTCTTCTTCTTCACCTTCATTCTTTCAGCAGTTCATTTTATTTGATAAAAATCATTAAACCATCCATAGTCCATACCCAGCTATTGCCTTCAGTCACACGTTTAATTGCTGTGGACACTCACATGAATTAAATTTTAATATGTATCAACTTTCCAGTCACTCATCCAATAGTCCCTCCATTTCGTAGTTGCACAGTTATTGTCAATATCTGTGATCTCTTAGACCAGGGTTGTAGAGATTTTCCAATAGTCCGTGAATAGTCCACTTGATTTTTAGTCTCCCAATAGCATAAGGTTGCGTTTTTTCCGATCATGTTTGCAGTATTCCGTGATATTTCATTAGTTGCGCAGTTATTGTCAATATCTGTGATCTCTTGGACCAGAGTTGTAGAGATTTTCCAATAGTCCGTGAATAGTCCACTTGATTTTTAGTCTCCCAATAGCATAAGGTTGCATTTTTTCCGATGATGTTTCCAGTATTCCGTGATATTTCATTGGTTGGTAGCCGTGTCGTGTTCCCAGTGCGGTGTGAACAGTCCGTCCGCGCTCAGAAGCGGAACGAGTCGCGCGCGGCGGCCGCGGGCTCGAACTGGAAGCCCGCGTCGGCGGCGGCCGGTACCAGGGTCGCGTCTTCCTCCTGCGGACAACATCAAGGGTTAGGTCGAACACGGGACGGCACTCTTTTTTTTTTTTTACGCCATTTCTTTGGAGGAGAGAGCATGTTCCCTTTGGTATATTCAGACAATAATCTTCAACGCCTATTAGAATATTCAAAGCTACTAAATGATATTATAATAGAATAGAATAGAATAGAAATGTTTTTTATTCAAATAAACTTTTTTAAAAGTGCTTTTGAATCGTCGATGAGTCTACCACTCGGAATGCCGAGAAGAACCAGCAAGAAACTCGGCGGTTGCTTTTTTCAAAACAAGTCCACAGTACAATAGATACTATGCTATGTATGCAGTGTTTCCACAATGAACAGAAGTTCCACAAAAGCATTCCATCCTCCTTTGGCCTATAACCTTTCTCTGAGAAGAGACCTCTGTGCTCAGTAGTGAGCCATTGATGGGTTGGTGATCTTGTCGATGCCGCCGCACTGCTCGATCATGTTGGCCACCTGGTCCACCTGGTTCAGTAGGGTCATTACCTCGTCAGCGAAGTACTGCTCGATGATGTCGTAGGCCATCTTGTAGATCTCCACCTTCTCGTGTCCCTGCAGCTCCTCGATCTTGTCGATGCCGCCGCACTGCTCGATCATGTTGGCCACTTGGTCCACGTTGTCGCCCGCCATCTTCAGCATGTTGCTCAGACCGTCGAGAACTACCTGCAACCAACAAAATACACAATAGGGTATTTGACTACTTTTAGAAAATCATCTTAAATTGTTAATAATGCTATGCTGAAGCTAACAAAACATATATTTCGGCATAATTTTCATTATTTTTCATAAAAATCGAGAAATAAATTCAAAAAAATAAATTGCCGCCGAATGGAACGTCCATTTGCTCTTATGACGTAACAGTTCACATTTCAAACAATGACAATTTTATAATATGTGTTTAGGCCGCGTGTCGCATACTATTTGGTATTTAATAAAATAGTAACGATGAAAAACAGACGAAATTAGCCTATTACGCCGCACAAACACGTCGAAATGTATTGACAAAATGAGAATTCCATAGGTGGTGTGGACTGTGACGTCATTCGAGATCACGGAACGTTTTCGATCACGTGACCATGGCCGGAATTATAGCAATTTTATTTAAGGAATTATAGCAATTTTATTTAATGTTTTCCAATTAAATAAAGCTTTATTTTTTAGTTTTGTCGTATGGAATAATGTTTTTAGATAATAATCTTTTAGGATGACACCAAATGAAAGATATTTTTAATATAGTCAAATACCGTATTGTAGCAACATACAGCATACAGAGCAGACTAGACTAAATTCCCAAACTAATTCGCAAATTAGCATTTTTGAGATAAACATTTATCATAACAATGAGTAACGAGACAGCAACTCACGTTGATGACTTGCGTGTCCTTGCACGCGAGCAGGTTGCAGAAGGGCGGTATGACGCCGCACTGGATGAGCGCGGCCACGTGCTCCTTGGTGCCGCTGATGCTGAGGTTGGACACCGCCCAGGCCGCCTCCTTCTGCGTCTGGAACTCCCCCTTGCTGAGGTTCTCCACAATCTTGGGCAGCAGCCCCGCGTCGATGACCGCCTGCACTTGCTGCTTGTTGCCCGCCGTTATGTTGGACAGGAACCACACCGCTTCCTTGCAGATCTTCTCTTTCTGCCAAGGGAATTAGCGCATGAATCAATAACTGAATTGTCTGCTGCCATATACGCAACACAAGGCCACCACCACACTTGTAATAGCTTATGTATCACTTGTTCTTGGAAGCTTAGTCTCTGGTTGGTTATTTACTCTAATAATATATTTAGTCTGTCCAAAAAGTCAGTGGACTTTGGTAAATAGGTTGTAGCAACATTGTGAAAGTCATCGATGAATCAAACAGTTTGATAATTTACATAACAATAAATCTGATTATAATTTAATAATAAACTATGCATGTGGAAAGGTGGAATAAATGGAAAAACTATTGACTCTAAAGACTAGACTAAAGCAACAGTTTTTCTGAGTCATGGACCTATTTGACAATTAACTGTTAGAGAAGACACAGAGTTAAAACAAAAGCAAACCACAAAGATATAATCTGATCTATGTTGGATTTTATTTTCATTTTGTTCACCCTGTCATCTATATAAATAAAAATGAATGTTGGTAAGCGCATAACTCAAGAATGGATGGACCAATTCGGTTAATTTATTTTTTTGTATGTTCCTTAAGTTCCACGGAAGGTTTTAATACAAAAAAAAAAAACAAAAAACTAAATTCACGCGGACGAAGTCGCGGGCATCAGCTAGTTATTACATAAATGCTGACAATGTGAAATGCATTTTCTAGAATCAGAGCAAGAGTAAGAGGTTTTTGACGTAAAAGAGGTACCTATGCGACCACAAAATCATTAATTCAGCATGATTAAGAGTGGGTGTGCGCTCGTTAACAGTAAACAGATTTGATTTTTACAGTAGTAGATCAAGTTTCAACTATCCGAAAAAAACACGCAAAAATTACATCATACTGCCAAGGGACGTGCTTGGGCAAAGACATAAAATGATGAAATTTGTTCGATAATAAAAAATTGCGAAGTTAGGTCTAATTTTTAACCAATATTCATTTATTTTCAATGTGTTGCATATTACAGAGCCAAAATTTTTACATTAAATTCCGATTGATATTATCAAGAGATTAGCCTAGTGAATTGAAAAGAAAATGAATATTTTACGAGTTACAAAGTATTTGGCGCTTACTACACTCCTATTCCGCGCAAAACGCTTTCTTTTATCGCACCTCACATGAGGTTGCGGCTATGTTTTATCTCAGCGCGAAATCTGATTTTTTTGGCGTTATACGCGTTCTTAACAGATGATCTATGCCTAAAGGTCACGCTTCCCAATTGCTATTCTCAAGCTTAACACTTAATGCATGGGTCCTTATTGCACATTAATTATATATTGTCTGCCAATTTACATTGGGTCAGCATGGTGGTCTATGACCAGCACCCTTCTCTGAGAGGAGACCTGTGCTCAGTAGTGAGCCGTTGAGGTGATATAATTGAAACTTACTGGATGTGACAGTAGTGCAGGGAAGTGTGACAGCGCATCACAATTGAGCACAACCTGCGTCTGTTCATCTGTCCCTGTCACAATGTTCCCCACTGCTCTCAAAGCTGCCGTCTGAGTCTTCACCTCCTTGTGCGACAGCAGGGGGATCAGCTTGGGCACAATTCCAGAGTCGATGACCATTTGAATTTGTTCATTACCACCGTCTGTTAAATAACTAATTGCCCATACTGTGTCTACTAATATCTGAAATGTTACAGTGAAAATTACGTTAATATAGATAAAAGAAAGTAGTGAAAGCTTAGTTGTTAGGATTTTGGTCTCCTATTTGGGGGGTCATAGGTTCGAGCATGTATGACTGACTTTTTGGAATTATTGCATTTAAGCATTTAAATATCACATGCTTCAATGGTGAAAGAAAACATAGTGACGAAACCTGCACACCTCTCCATAATGTTCTTGAAGATGTGTGAAGTCTGCCAATTCACGTTGGGCCAGTGTGGTGGCCTATAACCCTTTCTCTGAGAGGAGATCTGCGCTCAGTAGTGAGCTGTTGACAGATTGATGATGATGAAATAAAAAAACCAGTCAAGTGTGAGTTATACTCACACACAGAGGATTCCATACCTTGTGAGGATTAATAGTAATTCCTAGATGACCAGCTTAGTGGTGAAATTTCGTAATATATTACAAGAGACATGACACCACTGAAACTTTTGCATAAAAATACTCTTTGAAAAGCAGTAACTTTTTATTGAGTTGAATTACAAACTTGAAATTTTTACTGCATTAAGGGACCATTGACATTAATTGTATCACACTAATATTATGTGAAAGTGTGTTTGTTTATTGGTTTGTCTTTCAATCATGCCACAGAGATCTGTGATTTTGTTGCATGGGTATAATTGAGGAGCTGGAGAGTGACATAGGCTACTTTTATAGCAGAAAATCAGTTCCAGAGGGATTTTAAGAACTAAATCACAAATCACACAGACAAAGTTGGGGGCATTAGCTAGAACTGACTGAACTGAAACTCAAACTGTTTCTGAGAAAAAGGGGCTTGAAACACTGACAGACGGAGGGACAACAAAGTGATCCTAAATCAAAAATCATAAATGGAACCCTCATCTAGTTCAACAGTAAGAAAGTAGTTACAGGTAAAACCTTTTGTTTTCACTCTCAACATTGTGGGAGAAGAGTGTTCATTGATGTTTAATTAACACTAATTGCCTCTTCAATTCAATAGGTGAAATTGACTGAAAATTGAAATTGAAAAGTAGCAGTGAAGAGGATGTTGGATTCAATAATACATAATATTGTAACAATCAGCAAGAACTAGCTTAATTTTTGAGATATAGGTAATCAGTGTAATCAGGGAAAGAATGTCAAGAGGTCAATTGCAGGATTACAATAAATTGTTGCTGTGAAAGTTTAGTGCTATATATTTAATGGGTGTAGTTTTCCAATTCAAATATTTATTTCACAGATTCTGCTTAAAGCTGGCAGCAAGATTAATGTGTTGCTAATTCAATGTTACAATTTATTTATCAAGCTTAGGGATCTGAATAATATATGTGTAAATTAAAAATTGAACATCCCTAACATGTAAATCTATGGCCAGACTATGTATGATACACCCATCATCCTGTTACTCAGTTTGCTGCTCCATCATTAGATCCTTCTCCTTGATTGTCAATCATCATCTATCTAACACCTACTCATTGATACTATTCTAATGAGCTCATATATCTGCTGTAAGTTTTTGGGCATCCCCCAGATTACTTGATGCAGCAGCATCAGCTCAAGATGACCATGTCTTGGAAATAATCTGATGTAATAGTAATACCAAGATTCAAATCAATTGCACCAGTGAAAGATTGTAAGACCCTTTAACCAAGTAAGAAATGAGCTAATGATCTTCAAACACCTGAACAGATCTTCATAAATTATAGCTAAGATCCATCCCAAACACCACAGCAATCAAACAAAACAAAACTGCATCAAAATCGGTCCATTCATTAGGGAGATATGAGGGAAGACACACACACAGATACATTGTCAAACTTTTGACACTCCTCTTTTTGTGTTGGGTGTTAAAAATAGGATGTGAAACCATTGGTAGACTCATCGACAATTCAAAAGCACTTGTAAAAAAGTTTATTTGAATAAAAAACATTTCGATTCTATTCTATTCTGTTCTATTTCTGCTCATTTAAGGTCAAACTTCAAACCCATTCAAAATTAAAAATGCAAATTATAACTCTTTGTTATTGTTACCTTTTTATGCTTTTGATAGGATTGAATGAATACTTTTTATCAAAGCATACAGGATTTCAAAAAAGCCTTTATTCAAATAGACAAAGTTGTGACACCACCTAGTACCTACCTACTTTAAAATAGTTTTATTCATCAATTAAAAGTTTTGTCATTCTAATTGAATTTAGTAAAGAAGTGTTCTTTACATTACTCTACTAATTAACATATTTTTTTGTGGACTAGTCTACTTGATGCTTTATTAGCAAGTAAGGTTGCTAAGTAAAGGATCTTCTATTTATAATTTTATAAAGGATATCTTTATCTTTAAATAAATTACTATAATTATTGACTTGAATAACAAATTCAAAGTTTCATTTCATGGTAATGTTGTCAGTGAAGGTTAACATTCAACCTTAAAGATGCTGATTGTAATGTTTACAATTTCTTTGTTGAATGTTTGAAATTCTATTCTAGTCTACTTGAAATTCTAACCTCTACAGTGAGGACTGAGGACTATACTGCTCTGCTAAGCGCAAAAGCGGTATCTCAGTAAAAGCAAGTTTCGAGAAAATTGAAGGAATTACCTTTAATTCCCTTAGTAATTTCGAGCAAAATTGAGATAGGGAAAACTTTTAAAAGGGTTTTTTGATATGTTTTAAATTAGATACCGCTATTTGGCTTAGTTCATTAGATGCATATTTTTCTAAGCTATCCGATGCCATAAAAATAAAAAATTAGTTTTTTTTTTGAGATACCGCTTTTGCGCTTAGCACGGCAGTATAGATGTTATTGCAGGATGACATTCGGTCTCAAACTACTGCAATTCATTCAGTTTTCACCAAACAAACTGATTCTGTAAAAAGTTTCAATGTCTTATAGAACATGCTCCCACAAGAGACAAATATGTCTCGAGTTGGACCAGATTGCAAGTATGATTAAATTAGCCAAACTATGATGATAATTGTCAAATAAATCAGCAAAATTCCATAACAACTAACTACCTGGTAACTGCAAAATTACCATTATTGATTTATTGGTAAAAATATACTTACATTAAGGTCTGAATGTGTGATGAGTACATTGAGCGCTGGCAGAATCTCCTGGATGGTCTTCACAGGTGGAGGCGGGTCCTTACTCCTGCACAGGTTCACAATCACCCACGTCACATTGCGCAGAAACGAGATGGGGATTTCTGGCTTGATGAAGCTCAGCAGAGGTCGCACAACGCCCAGTTCCACCACAAAGTCGCGCAGAACTGGACCGTCACCGATTATGTTGCCGAGCGCCCACACTGCTTGTTCGCAGACGTTTTCGTGCGGAGACATTAACAGTTGGAGGAACAAGGGTACAGCGCCCGCGTGGACAACTTTATTCGTCTGTGCCGATGTCCCGGACGCGATATTCGTGAGTGCCCAGGCCGCTTCGAACTGTAAGGTCGGGTTGTCCGCCCTCGAAAGGCACTGAACGAGTATAGGGAGGATTCCAGTCTTTATCAAATCGTCGATCGGCGGGTTCTTGTCGGAGGAAAGGAGCTTTCGACATTGCTGCACTGCCGCGATCTGCACCTCAGGGTTGTCCACGTTAGCCGCCTTCATCACCAGATCCTCCAGGTCGTTCGGCGCCAGCGTCCTGTCGCCGAGGTCTTCTTCGTCTGTCGAGTAGCTGGGGGGTACATTTCTACGTTTCTGTAGAGTCTCCTCTCTTTTATTCTTTCTCAACTCGACTGTCACTTCGTTCCTCCGCCTGCGCATTTCCTAAAATATACCACCCAAATATAAGTTGTATCGAATCTGATTTTTTATAAAACTAATCACTCGGTAGCTATGACTATTTATTATACTCACGTCCACATCCTTGCCTGTATTCTTGAAAACATGCATGCGGTGTTTCGCTGAGTCAGTCGCCATTTTATTGTGGTAGCAGTCGTGGTGGCCAGACGATTGTACGTATTACACAATGAAATAAAGAATTAACATAAAATAACTTTGTAAAAAACTAATCGAACATGTTTAACACTAAAGGCGTTGCTGATTCATAAATCTTTTCCAGTATCCACAGAATATTCTACAAAATGAAAACCGTTCGTTTCCTCACTTCTTGAAATTTCTTTTTTGTGTACCACAAACACGAATTTTATTTTTTCTTTTAATTCCAAAGTGTTGTCTATGGTCTGTTATGTTGCTTATACACGTCACGACTTACGATAAATTCCGGGGTACTCAATTTTAATAATGTACAAACTCTCTTTTAAGGCTAGTAAAATAATAATTATGAAATATTTATGGTATTTAATTAAATACCGCATTTGATATTTTTACTTTTAATTTTTACTACGCTATCTATTGCCACAATGTTGATAGTGTAGTTTTGTCCTAAGCTTAACTACGCAGGTGGCCAGAGGGGACTGGGGGAAGAAGGGGCAAGTAAGCGATCGATTACGATTAAATTGATCACAGAAAAATAACTACGTACGGACATTCCTTGTAAAGTATTATATTGTTATCGCGCTAGGAGTGGTGATAAAATTGCTAATAATGACAGTTCTAACGAAGCCGAGTGGTATACTCAGAAAACAAGTTATTATTAACCCTCCTCAGCTCGAATTCGAGCCAAATAGTAAACAAGTGTGTGAGGAGGTGCGTATATCTTCACCCTTAATTTATTATTTAGGTACCTAAATTAGATTTGATTCCTAGCAAGCGAAGTTACCATGAAATTTCAAAAAACGTATTTCCCTTTGTCACAAAAATAATAAATAGAAAAAAGATTTCGTGTTTATATGTCTTTAAATCGTTAATTTAGAAATTGACTAGTAGGTACAAAATTATATGAAAATATTATTTTAACGGCACAATATTCTTCAGGATAATGAATAAGGCTAAAGGAATTTGTTTTATTCTCGTTCTATTTTTATCCCACTTATTTTAATTTTGTTAACATGAATTTATGTAAAATTGAAGTTTGAATTCATCTTGCGATCGTTATAAAATTCGACGTAGGTATTGTGCGTTGCCATGTTTTTAGGGTTCCGTAGTAAAACAACAAGGAACCCTTGGGGCTTATAATCGAATCGTTTTCGTGATTCGTGAAAATACGATTCGAGAAAACTAATACGGACATGGTTTCGTATTCGATTCGTGTTTTGACGGCAAAATACGAATCGAATGAGTGCACAAGCGCACGTACCTACATTTTGTATGTAGACCTCCTCGAATCGTATTTTCACGAATCAAAAAATGAATCGAATAGATACGAGGAAGTGCACATGAGCCCTTATATAGTTTCGCCAATTCCGTCCGTCTGGCCGTCCGTCCGACTGTCCGTTTGTCCGTCTGTCTGTCTGTCCGCGGCTTAGCGCAGCGCAGAGACTATAGCCTATAGTCTCTGCGCTGTAGTTTAGTACCTATAGTCTATAGGTACTAAAGAGCTGTAATTTGATAAGTAGGTTTAAACATCATAATCTACATGACTTCTTCTACACGTAAAGGGGGGTTATATTTTTTTACTCGTCTATTTCATGTTATTGGGTGTTGTTTTAAAGGGTAACTACTCAACTGGAGGTACATTATGAATATTTTTCGTTTTACGGATCCGTTTGGCGAAAGAAGGTTGGCGAATTTTGACCCAGCATTTTTAAAAACCGTTCAGATTCAGAAAACATTTAATTTAAATTAATATTTTTCAGAGTATTTTTCTGTGTAAACCAAATATTTTTAGAAGATGGGGATCAAAAGTATAATTATTCACAATAATTACACATTATAAATAGGTAGCCGTTACATGGCAATACAAGTGAATATCTTTTTTCTCACAACTTTATTTGATAGACTTTGATTAATTTTTTGTTGTTCTGGTTTAGTAGAACAAGTATGAGAAGTTTGATTCGTGAACGTGGGCGTTCAGTGTTCAGTTCAGTTCGTTTGGGTCAGAAATTCTATGGAATTCGCCAATCTTCTTTAAGCAATACCCTTTATGGTTTGGAATGCAGGAGAAGATCGAGATCCAGCCGGAGTGGCCGAAGCGGTCGCCGGGCAGCGGGCTGTGCTGCGTGCTGCTCGGCGCGCTGCTGCTGGTGTTCCTGGGCTTCGTGGTGGGGCTGATGCTGTACCAGCAGTTCATGCGCCCCACCGCCGTGCGCCGCTACCAGGGCTTCTGCTCCATCCCCATCCCCAACGACTTCAGGGAGGTAACGATCGCCCCAAACAGATCGAGCCTTATCGATCTGTAACTCAGTGCTTATCAAAAAATGATAGCCACTGAAGTATATTTTACTATCCATTGAAGGTTTGCTAGGAAAATGTTATTTTTGTTTCATAGCAAACCATCAATGAATAAAAAATATTTTAAGTAAGTTAATTTAGAAATTGACTAGTAGGTACATAATAATATGAAAATATTATTTTCATCATACCTATTCGAAAAACGAATATTGGCTTCAGAGCTTGGCTCTTCTGATTGGTCCGCGTTCGTGCTATATTATGTGTCGAAATTCAAATATGTTTGAGAAGCTGTTGTCTTCGATAAGTCACGTGATCAATTTGTCAATCGAATATACACCCATATTGTATCCAACATAAATATTAATGGTTTATTATTTAATAATAATTTATTTGTGTTTTAAACTAACTAATAACTAATTTATTTGTGTTTTATATAACTTTCAATATACAATGTCTATACATAGTAGGTTGATACTCCTAGCTTTTTCTCATAGGTAATGATGAAAAATACTGTGTGTCATTCGGGGCCAAAATTTTTTGTTCTCGGGCGGCGTATATTGAATTCCTCGCTACGCTCAGGATTCTACTTTACTATACTTTACTATAGAATCCTTCGCTTCGCTCTGAATTCAAAATAACGCCCTCGGGGAACAAAAAATTTCTTTGGCCCCATATAACACAAATAACTATTTATACTACACCTGCTCGGAAAGTACCTTCTGATTTGTGTCATATCGAAAAAGAGCGAGAAAGAAAATACGCCTTTACGTGGAGACAAATCAGCGGGCTGAAAAAATGTATGAAATTTAATTACTTACGTGCCTAGCGGGCTGAAAAGTTGTATGAAAATCCATTACACACTTGGTTTTTTTTTAATTTTTGATAAAATCAGTTCAGTAATACCAATACTTAAAAATTATATAAAAAAAATAGAAATCTGTTTATTTTCAACAAACAAGACTCTTTATTTTCATTAAACTAGCGGCACGCTATGATGGCCGGTTTGACACATTACAATAGTGATGTGGAATGTCAATTTATTCTCGAACAAAAAACAATTAAGTTTTGTTTTTGTACCTGATTAAATAGGTTTAATAAAACAAAAATGTAATATGTTTATTTAATTTATTTGAACGAACTGAATATTTGAATGAAAATGAATATACATACTTTATATGCACACAAGAAACATATGAATACAAAAGATACCAAAAAAGGTGCCACAAAAGGCCATAATTAATCAGATTCGTCCATACTACTATTTTCACTGTCGTCACTGCTATCATCACCTACATTAATAATTATATGTTCGTTTTCTATAATATTATCTATTTTCACATCTCTTTCATAATCTTCCCTTATTAATTTAACAGTTCTATTCACAACCTTTCCCAGTCTCCTTTAGTCACATGTTCACAAGCTTCTTCTAATAATTTTAGCATTTTTTTTGTGGTAAATGGGGGTTCTGTATTGTGTCTTGCAGCATATCCCTTAATTTGAGCCCACACCAACTCAATCGCATTATACTCACAATGGTAAGGCGGTAACCGTATAACTCTGTGCCCATGTTCTAATGCTATTTCGTCAATGACGTATCGGATCTTGGTTGGTTTGTTTTCTTTTAAAAGACGTACTAATTCCGCTTTTAACATATTCATGTTTGCATCTACGCCATTTTTACGAAGCCATGCGACGATATCAGCTTTCTTTTGGGATTGGGCAGGTGGCTTGTCAATTTGCATCGAGTGGTATGGGGCGTTGTCCATAATTATAATAGATGGTTCAGGGAGGCTACACAACATTGAGGTAAACCATTCAGTAAACTTTTCTCCATTCATGTCTTCATGATAGTCTCCAGTGGTTTTTGACGCAAAAGCCATGAGAGAACCTTCGACAAACCCGTTGATGGTTCCGGCGTGACAAATTATAAGTCGCGATCCTTTTCCTACAGGAACTTTGGAAGTAGATGCTGCTGTGTCATCGTTCCAAGAACGGCCTACAGTATGGTTAGCATTAAGCCATGTTTCATCCAAGAACACAACATTTTGCCAATTTTTGATTTCTTTCACTTGCCGTAAAAAAGTATACCTTGCCATCGCTATATCAAATCTTTCCATCAATATTTTGCGTTTGTTACATTTTTTGTATCGAAATCCAATGGTCTTCAAAATCTTCGTTAAAGAACTTTCCCCACCGAAGAATAATCCAGCTTCCTTCAGTGAATGCACCAACTTTTTTCTTGTTGGATACTCCTTCTGTAAATAGTAGCCGTAAACATGTCTTCGGATAGCATCGGCATCAAAGCTATCGATGCCTACGACTGGTTTTGCTCGTTTTCTCTTTTTTGGTGTGTGAAGTTTATTTTCTTCTGTGCCAGTCTCGCCATATTTTTTTTTAGTTATCCGTCTAACAGTTCGTTGTCCAATATTAAGCGCATCAGCTACGCGTTCAACCACTGACGTTATAGGTAAAATTGGCCCTCCATTTTGAGCTTCACGATCGAAATAGTTACGAAGGCGTATTACGAACTCACGTGTCTGACTATTTAGAACAGTTCTCTGCCTACGTTCGGTCATATCGACGAAATCCACAACAAAGGGCTTGAACAGAGTCCAAATTAACGAGCAAGGGTCAACAGTAATGCAGTATCAATATTTGAAATCCAGGTCAAAAGCCAGGTCAAAACTATATCACAATCGCATTGCACTGACAGTTTATACTTTTCGAAGCAACGTCAATTCGAAACTGCTTTGTTTTGCATTGAGCATTGACGCGAGTTTGCCGGAGGTAGTAGTTGTGCTAGCCAGCGATCCTATGTGACGATCGTATTAGATTCCATTTTTAAAAATTTTCAATTTAGAAAACCAAATGCCGAGTTGTGGTATATATCATATAAAAATAAAAATTTTACCTTTTGTATGAAACAGCTGATATTTTTTTGCGATTTCAGAGGTTTGTCCACATAGTGAAAATTGTTCATATTCACAAGTACATTCACCCCTTAAATGGTGCAAACTGATTTTTCTACACTTGTATACATTTTAGAAATCAATTTAATAAATAAATTTTGAGTCCTAAACCTAAAACTACATTCGATAAAATTTATGAATCTCTGCACATCACTATCGTCAATAAAGTAATACAATTATTTCCTTCAAAGTCGTTATCAATTAATACGGAACTTCATGAGCGGACAAACGTCAAACCGGCCATCATAACGTGCCGCTAGTTTAAGTATCTAATAAATAAATAATTAGAAAAATATATAAAATAGTGACTAAATTATAACTAATAATAATCTTTATAAAGAGGATTCTATATAATATATAAGTAAACGAGGTTCTATATTCTATTACATACTTATTCTATGAAATAAAATAAAACTGATTACAAAGTTAAAAAAAAACAAATTGTTATCTTGTTGTTCCTGGTATGTGGTTACTGGCCACTTGCGTTTTCTGTAAGTCATACCTACGTATTTTAAAAAATGAAAAATTTCGCGCGAGTCGCATTATTTTGTTATATATCTAAATTTTGAATTTATAAAATTACTTACAAGCTTTTAGTAGAAACCATAAACTTTACTCTATATTAAGGACTCAAAATGTCTATTGGTGATAGCAGTGTGAATTCAAAATGTCTGTGTATAGTGAAAAATGAATGTCCCGAGAAATCTAGAAATCGATAAATACAAAAAAGCATTTTATGAAGATTTACTACAGTGGAAAAGCGAGAAAAAATTCTACCATGAGTTTTTTAGAGTTGAGTTGAGTTTGAGAATTGTAAATTAATAGATATATGAATTTCAATTATGTGATTTGTCTATTATTTTCCTCGTAGGTGTAGTATAAAGCACTATGTATCACTCGGGAGAAAGTGCGATTCCTTACTCGGGTGTATTAAGGCCCTCGGCTGCGCCTCGGGCCTCAAATGGCACCCTCGTATGTAATCGGTCACTTTCACCCCTCGTTGAACAATGTACTATTAACGGCACAATATTCTTTAGGATAATAAGAATAAAGGAATTTGTTTTATTCTCGTGCTATTTTTATCCCATGTCAGTGGCTATCATTTTTAGGGTTCCGTACCCAAAGGGTGCCAATGGGACCCTATTGCTCAGCCTCCGCTGTCCGTCCATCCGTCTGTCAGCGGGCTGTATCTCGTAAACCGTAATAGATAGACAGTTGAAAGGAGATTGGCGAATTCCGTAGAGTTTCTGACCCAGACGAACTGAACCGTGGGCCTCAAGCCCTACGTTCACGAATCAAACTTCTCATGCTTGTTCTAGTAAACCAGTCTAACAAAAAGTTCATCAAAGTCTATCAAATAAAGTTGGGAGAATAAAGATATTCACTTGTATTGCCATGTAATGGTTATTTATAATGTGTAGTTGTGAATAATTATATTATTTTTGATCCCCATCTTCTAAAAATATCGGGTTTACACAGAAAAATACCGCCGACCTCCTTTTCCGCTTTAACAACATAAATATAATAAAAATACATGGAAAAGGAGTCGAAATAAAATTTTATTTTTTTACCCTGACATGTGGGGTGTCATCGTCTAGAACTTATTAAGTGGAGTTCAAATATATATATTTCTTTTATTTTTTAGCTACAAAAATGAAGAAACGGGCATAATAATAATGTCAGGTTTGGTCGTCATATTGTATCGATTGAATGAATAATTATGGGATACCGTTACCGCGAGGTCTCAGTTCGGGTCGAACCACTAGTGTATTTAAACAACAAATACTGAAAACACCGATTTATGCGGTTTGTAAGTTGTGACCAAAACAAACGAGCATTTTCCCCCATATGCTAATTTAGTACTTTCTAAGAACTAAGATATTTATTTATGTACTAGCTGACCCAGCGAACTTCGTACCGCCAACTTATCTATATAAATAAAACAAATAAACTATCCCAATCCAAAAAAACTATCCTATCTTTTAAGTTGGACCAAATTACAGATAGTTACGAAGTTTAATAAAAATCGGTTAAGTAGTTTAGGAGTCCATCGCGGACAAACAACGTGACACGCAATTTATATATATTAAGATTTAGTTTTGAAAAATGATTTGGTCATATGTACGGAAACCTAAAAGAGCGAGGCCCAACTCGCACTTGGCCGATTTTTATGATGGGCACTGAGTTACAGAATCAGTGCCCCGAAAAGGATTAATCGGCCAGCCTCAGCATCGTAGAGCGTTGTTGCTGTCACACAAATGTGATGTGATAGAGATGAAAAGAAAGAAATAACAGTAGTAGATCAAGAAAAAAGTTTTGAAAACTACTTACGGACTATGGAAAATTGGATGTGTAACTTAATACGTCATATCGATTTTGTTTATATAAAATATAGCCTATGTCACCCAGACCTTAACAAATAATAAAAAGTCGTGTGGTGTCGTGGGACACCAGATAGGAACGAAGTTATTATTATAAAATATTAATTTCAAGTTCTATTCGAGGTATAAAGAAAATAATTATTAAAATTAAAATTAAAATAATTTTATATTGGATAGAAGCAGGCGTTACTTTGCGGAAGTCCATGATTAGCAAGAAAAGGTTAGAATTATTTTGCTATAATCCGCCAACAGAAAAAATCTGTATAATTTTTACACTACTCTCGACGCACACGTCTCTACAACGATGCATTGTCTTAGACAATGCATCGTTGTAGAGTCAACATCTCCTGAGGATGCTCCGGTGTCGGGGCGAAAGTGCGTCGAGAGTAGTGTAAAAATTATACAGATTTTTTCTGTTGGCGGATTATAGCAAAATAATTCTAACCTTTTCTTGATAATTTTATATAATAAAAAATGAAAATAAAATATGCGCGCCCCCGGGTGGGCTCGAACCACCAATCTATCGGTTAACAGCCGCACGCGAGCCAATTGCGCCACAGCACAGGAGTGATGCACAACTCGTTGAAATTATTATATAAAATATTTTTTAGGCCATCAAAAAATGTATAAAAGTGTCGTTACAACTTTTGGTCTTCATTTTTTCCGTCTAGCCCCCTTTCGCAACGCGCGATAAGGAACTTCGTTCCAATAATAATTAATAACGAATCAATCGACTTCATCAAAATTGTCTCAGTAGTCTAGGTGTTACGAACCTACACATAGACTGCTAAAATCACAACCATATTTATTTTATTTTACAGCTTTGCCGTAGTGGGATAACCATAATAGACGTACTTAGAAAAATCGGCCAAGTGCGAGTCGGGCCTCGCTCTTTTAGGGTTCCGTTAAAAAAAATTACTTAAATAAAAATATTTCCATGTACCCATGGAAAGATTTTAATTTAATTTTTTTAATTTAATTTAATTTTTATTATTTGTTGTTATAGCGGCAATAGAAATACATAATATGTGAAAATTTCATCTGTCTATCTATTACGGTTTACGAGATACAGCCCGCTGACAGACGGACGGACGGACGGACGGACGGACGGACGGACAGCGTAGGCTTAGTAATAGGGTCCCGTTGGTACCCTTTGGGTACAGAACCCTAAAAATATAGAAAATGGCGGATTTAACATATTAACTTTATTTTGATCGACGATCGCATGATATCCTAAGAACTAAGTACATATACCTATTAATATATTAAATGTATTTATTTATAATATAATAAAATACGTTTAACATTCATCATTCAGACTATAATATCCTTTTACCACCCTTGCTTCCCTCACATCGCTGCTTGTTGATTACAGATAATAGGGTATTTGACTATAATAAAAATATCGTTTCAACTGGTGTCATCCTAAAAGATTATTATCTAAAAACATTATTCCATACGACAAAACTAAAAAATAAAGCTTTATTTAATTAGAAAACATTAAATAAAATTGCTATAATTCTGGCCATGGTCACGTGATCGAAAACGTTCCGTGATCTCGAATGACGTCACAGTCCACACCACCTATGGAATTCTCATTTTGTCAATACATTTCGACGTGTTTGTGCGGCGTAATAGGCTAATTTCGTCTGTTTTTCATCGTTACTATTTTATTAAATACCAAATAGTATGCGACACGCGGCCTAAACACATATTATAAAATTGTCATTGTTTGAAATGTGAACTGTTACGTCATGAGAGCAAATGGAACGTTTCGGCGGCAATTTATTTTTTTGAATTTTTCTCGATTTTTATGAAAAATAATGAAAATTATGCCGAAATATATGTTTTGTTAGCTTCAGCATAGCATTATTAACAATTTAAGATGATTTTCTAAAAGTAGTCAAATAGCCTATTATATAAATCGTGTTGATTAGATGTACTATGTAAGTGGTCTCGGGTTTGATTCGCAGCAGGAGCAATTTGGATAATTTCTAAATTGTTCTTTGTCTGTTCAGGTCGAGGGGTCTAAAGGGCTATCTTGCCAACAAAAGCTTTTTATGCAGGTAGGTATAATATTATTATTTCTCGCTTTTATAATAAGGTAATTCATTCTCGATCTTTATTGATTAATTTTCAATGACGATAATTATTATTCGGTCATCTAATACGTTCATCTTCTAATTTCTACATACAAAATGGGGTTAAATTGTTTGACCATAAGCTAATTGACTGCTACGAGCGTCGATCATTAAATTACCATATACATAGACAACACATACACATAGACAAGCTCAAAGCTGTGCGCCGTTGCTGAGTGCATGATAATGTCACATGTGTGTGTGTGTGTGTGTGTGTGTGTGTGTGTGTGCGCGTGCGCGTGAGTGAGTGAGTGATCGAATGAGCGAGTGAGCGAGTCGAGCGAGTGAGTGAGAGTGTGTGTATTTCTGAGCCATATATAACTCCTGAATTAATGAACTAAATAAATTATCTTCTTCAAATTATATGACCTAAGATATAGCGACTACACTAGCGGCACGCTATGATGGCCGGTTTGACACATTACAATAGTGATGTGGAATGTCAATTTATTCTCGAACAAAAAACAATTAAGTTTTGTTTTTGTACCTGATTAAATAGGTTTAATAAAACAAAAATGTAATATGTTTATTTAATTTATTTGAACGAACTGAATATTTGAATGAAAATGAATATACATACTTTATATGCACACAAGAAACATATGAATACAAAAGATACCAAAAAAGGTGCCACAAAAGGCCATAATTAATCAGATTCGTCCATACTACTATTTTCACTGTCGTCACTGCTATCATCACCTACATTAATAATTATATGTTCGTTTTCTATAATATTATCTATTTTCACATCTCTTTCATAATCTTCCCTTATTAATTTAACAGTTCTATTCACAACCTTTCCCAGTCTCCTTTAGTCACATGTTCACAAGCTTCTTCTAATAATTTTAGCATTTTTTTTGTGGTAAATGGGGGTTCTGTATTGTGTCTTGCAGCATATCCCTTAATTTGAGCCCACACCAACTCAATCGCATTATACTCACAATGGTAAGGCGGTAACCGTATAACTCTGTGCCCATGTTCTAATGCTATTTCGTCAATGACGTATCGGATCTTGGTTGGTTTGTTTTCTTTTAAAAGACGTACTAATTCCGCTTTTAACATATTCATGTTTGCATCTACGCCATTTTTACGAAGCCATGCGACGATATCAGCTTTCTTTTGGGATTGGGCAGGTGGCTTGTCAATTTGCATCGAGTGGTATGGGGCGTTGTCCATAATTATAATAGATGGTTCAGGGAGGCTACACAACATTGAGGTAAACCATTCAGTAAACTTTTCTCCATTCATGTCTTCATGATAGTCTCCAGTGGTTTTTGACGCAAAAGCCATGAGAGAACCTTCGACAAACCCGTTGATGGTTCCGGCGTGACAAATTATAAGTCGCGATCCTTTTCCTACAGGAACTTTGGAAGTAGATGCTGCTGTGTCATCGTTCCAAGAACGGCCTACAGTATGGTTAGCATTAAGCCATGTTTCATCCAAGAACACAACATTTTGCCAATTTTTGATTTCTTTCACTTGCCGTAAAAAAGTATACCTTGCCATCGCTATATCAAATCTTTCCATCAATATTTTGCGTTTGTTACATTTTTTGTATCGAAATCCAATGGTCTTCAAAATCTTCGTTAAAGAACTTTCCCCACCGAAGAATAATCCAGCTTCCTTCAGTGAATGCACCAACTTTTTTCTTGTTGGATACTCCTTCTGTAAATAGTAGCCGTAAACATGTCTTCGGATAGCATCGGCATCAAAGCTATCGATGCCTACGACTGGTTTTGCTCGTTTTCTCTTTTTTGGTGTGTGAAGTTTATTTTCTTCTGTGCCAGTCTCGCCATATTTTTTTTTAGTTATCCGTCTAACAGTTCGTTGTCCAATATTAAGCGCATCAGCTACGCGTTCAACCACTGACGTTATAGGTAAAATTGGCCCTCCATTTTGAGCTTCACGATCGAAATAGTTACGAAGGCGTATTACGAACTCACGTGTCTGACTATTTAGAACAGTTCTCTGCGTACGTTCGGTCATATCGACGAAATCCACAACAAAGGGCTTGAACAGAGTCCAAATTAACGAGCAAGGGTCAACAGTAATGCAGTATCAATATTTGAAATCCAAAGCCAGGTCAAAACTATATCACAATCGCATTGCACTGACAGTTTATACTTTTCGAAGCAACGTCAATTCGAAACTGCTTTGTTTTGCATTGAGCATTGACGCGAGTTTGCCGGAGGTAGTAGTTGTGCTAGCCAGCGATCCTATGTGACGATCGTATTAGATTCCATTTTTAAAAATTTTCAATTTAGAAAACCAAATGCCGAGTTGTGGTATATATCATATAAAAATAAAAATTTTACCTTTTGTATGAAACAGCTGATATTTTTTTGCGATTTCAGAGGTTTGTCCACATAGTGAAAATTGTTCATATTCACAAGTACATTCACCCCTTAAATGGTGCAAACTGATTTTTCTACACTCGTATACATTTTAGAAATCAATTTAATAAATAAATTTTGAATCCTAAACCTAAAACTACATTCGATAAAATTTATGAATCTCTGCACATCACTATCGTCAATAAAGTAATACAATTATTTCCTTCAAAGTCGTTATCAATTAATACGGAACTTCATGAGCGGACAAACGTCAAACCGGCCATCATAGCGTGCCGCTAGTGTACCTACCTATCATAAATGTATGCCCTAAACCGAAAATAACATAATTCGGGTGGCTCTGAAAGTCTTAGTTTTTTCGAACGGCAAATATAAACGGGAAGCTGAAACTTACATTAGATTATTTTGTAACAGAAAAAAATTGGTCAAAAACAAATAAGTTATAACCTGTTTTACTGTGATTGTATCAGTCTCTAAAACGAAATAATATTCTGTGGAGCTTGTATGCAGTATGGAGCTGCTATTTTGTGACATCACACATCAGTAGCGTTGTCTCTGTCTAACAGGAAACTTTAAAGCTCTATATTTCCGAGACTGTAGTTAAGATACATATTTTTAAGATATTTAAAAAAGAAAAATGGCGCTGTGCTATAATAATAAAAAACGTTACTTTAAATAAATAATTAAAATGCGTGAGTTTCGTGGAACACTCGGTTGGAACAAAGTTCCTTTTAATAAAAAAATAATAAAAATAAATAAATAAATGAAAAATAAGAATAAGTCAGGATTCGAACCCCCGAACCGATAGTTTCACTCCTTTATTTAGCCGCTACGCCACCAAAGCTATGACAAACCTAAATGTGTGTAATAAACGAAGGCAATACACGGAAAAATTCTTTATAAACACATATCAAAAATTCCGAGGCCAGCGGGATTCGAACCCACATCTCTTGGGAATCGCGCCGAAATCTCCGAGTGTGTTGTGAATACACTCGGAGTTTATAAATTTATTCTGATATTCCATAAGTGTAGGTTAACACTTTAATAAACAATAAGGGAAAATTCTTACACTTTTTTTCCGCCTAATCCCATCCACTAAGGCCGTACCGTCCGATAAGGAACTTCGTTCCAATAAAAAAAAGAGTATGCTTTAAACCACACGACTGAAGTAAAACTTACGAAACGCAACTGGCTATGAGAGAAAGAGAGAAAGAAAATGTGTGCTCGCACCTCTCTCTCTTGCCCATACAGTAATATACGAAACGTAACTCTCTCTCTTTCCATCTTCACTAACTTATATCTCCATCTCAACTTCCGTTCGCCTCGCCCGATCACACTTTTCGTAACGCATTCACCAGCTTACGCTCCAAGTCAAGCGTGCGTAAAAAAGTTTTACCTCAAGTAAATTATAAAGCCCCATCCGCACGTTTGGCAAACCTCGGCAAGCCTTCACAAGTTCAAACGTGCGGATAGAGCGTTTGGCATGGCTTGCGTAGGTTTGGCAAGGCTTGTGGCCGATCCGAAACGTTTGTAGAGGTTTGGAGTGGTTTGGAGTTTGCCGCAAACGCCAAACGTGCGGATGAGGCTTTAAAGGAGGCCATACACGTTAGGGTTTGCATGATGGTTTTAGCCGTGCATGCATAACCGACAGGCAAACCCTAGCGTGTATGTGATAAAACTGTACAGTTATCGGCGCATGTACATGCAACCAAGCAAATATCAAAATTGATATTTTTTGCCGCTCGGTTACGTTTGCGCGCGAGCATAACCGACCGTGTGTGGCGTCTGGCGAGCTTGCCTGCACAGTTCTCAGTTTCAGTGATCAATGATAACAGTTTCAAATAAAGTTTTTCATCCATTCGTAAATAATTTTTGTAATCTGTTGGTGTAAATCTCAATTCATTTATTAAATTTAAGTGAGAGAATTGCTTTCTTTTCAATAACCAGCTTTTACACCATTCAGTGCGGTCTCTTTTTCTTTTTCTGTTCTATAGAATAAGTGTTAAGCCAAGTAAAGCTATCACATCGTCGTCGTCCATTGTTAAGTTTGGTATACCGTACCGTACTTGGTAGGTATAGATAACTGTCCTACACAGATCGTCACGTAGCTCCAACTGAGAGTTTATGGCAAAACTGTGCATGCAAACCCTAACGTGTATGCGTAATATGAAACTCGGTTATACCTGTCGGTTATGCATGTACGGCTAAAACCATCATGCAAACCCTAACGTGTATGGCCTCCATAAGGAGGCCATACACGTTAGGGTTTGCATGATGGTTTTAGCCGTACATGCATAACCGACAAGCAAACCCTAGCGTGTATGTGATAAAACTGCACAGTTATCGGCGCATGTACATGAAACCGAGCAAATATCAAAATTGATATTTTTGCCGCTCGGTTATGTTTGTGCGCGAGCATAACCGGGCGTGTGTAGCGTCTGGCGAGCTTGCCTGCACAGTTCTCAGTTTCAGTGATCAATGATAACAGTTTCAAATAAAGTTTTTCATCCATTCGTAAATAATTTTTATAATCTGTTGGTGTAAATCTCAATTCATTTATTAAATTTACATGAGAGAATTGCTCTCTTTTCAATAACCAGCGTTTACACCATTCAGTGCGATCTCTTTTTCTTTTTCTGTTCTGTAGAACAAGTGCTAAGCCAAGTATAGCTATCACATCGTCGTCGTCCATTGTTAAGTTTGGTATACCGTACACAGTACTTAGTAGGTATAGATAACTGTATATAGATAACACCGATCGTGACGTAGCTCCAGCCTCCAACTGAAAGTTTATGGCAAAACTGTGCATGCAAACCCCAACGTGTATGTGTAATATGAAACTCGGTTATACCTGTCGGTTATGCATGTACGGCTAAAACCATCATGCAAACCCTAACGTGTATGGCCTCCTTACACTTTTTTCACCTAGCCCAGTCCGTACCGTCCGATAAGGGACTTCGTTCCAATAAAAATATATCAGTCAAATACCCAATTCTAAACTGAATATTGCAGCAGAACTCAATGGAGACCAACTACCGCGTGCTGCCGCTGCGCTGGTCGGCGGACGGGGACGTGCAGATCGTCAGCACCATGGACGACGAGGCCGGCGAGGACTTCGTCAACGCGCTGCGCGAGGAGCTGGACCTCGGCGACTCCGTGGAGAAGATATCCGTCATCAACAACGGACACCGCGTCAACTTCATACACGACTTCAACGACAATACCACTGGTGAGTCATCGTCATAGTCAACCCACCTTCTTTTTCTTCTTAGTCAACCGATAGACTGCTGGACAAAAATCTCCTGCATAGACTTTCACAAGCTTCCGTCTTGTGCCGCCTGAATCCAGCGGCTCCCTGCGATTCGTTTGATGTCGTCGGTCCACTTAGTGGGGGGGGGGTCTGCCAACACTGCGCTTCCCGGTACGGGGTCACCGCTCCAGCACCTTGGGACCCCAACAACTATCAGCCCATCAGCAGTTCACAGCTGGGCACAGGTCTCTTCCTAAAATCAGAGTTACAGAGATATTGCACTCCTAATCGAAGTTTAAGTGTCATCGTAGCGCAATGCTAAATGCTTGGCGACATATCTTTATCTGTAGTGGGTAGCCAAGCCTGACACCAGACCAAACCAGAGGCAATTTAGAAATTATAAATAACCGCATAACAAATCCTACTAATAAGACCCCTGACCCCACCACTGCACTAGGGTCGTCAAGGAAGAAATATGGAACTCAAAAGACAAAAGATTTTTGTAAATTGATGCCCTTAATCCGTTACTATATTAAAGGGTAATCCACAACCGAAGTAGAATAGAATAGAATAAAAAGGAATAGAATATAATAATTTTTTATTGAAATAATTGCTTTCGAATCGTCAAGTGAATCTACCACTGGGTCGGAATGCCATTCCAACCAAGAAGAACCAGCAAAAAAAGAAATAAGAAGCAATCTTATTTCGTACCACTGTCAACCAGGTATCGTCGACGACGAGCGTTGCTTCATCATGGACCTGGAGCCAGAGCTGGTCCTGTCTCCGGAGCTGTTCATTACCGGCCTGGAGCAGGGCGGGCAGTTTGACGTGTCCCGCGTACGCAGCAATGTAAAGGCGGCACTGCCGGCGCTGCAGGAGTTGTCACGCGCTGCGACCGAGTTGGCTGCCAAATGCTTCGCCCGGCCTATATACCGCCTGTATCGAGATGAAGGCGTTGTCAGTTAGTGTTCTTATACACCTTTACTTAGGCTGGCTCTGCTCAAAACTCAAGATGGAGTTAAAATGAGACACAAATAGGTCCCTACATAAATCTGTCTCGTTTTAACTCTTGAGTCTGATGTGAGTGAGAGTGCAATCTATAGATCTCCCCCTTAGTCATTTACCTGTTTTTGTTTGAAACAACGTTGCATGAAAACAATCGGCTTTGCATTTAGCTGCCTAAAGCGTCAATAGTTCGGTTAGCTAAAGATTTGAACTGAAAACGGTTCAATCCCCATAGTATTTTTGTCGTACCTACCCACTGCCAGCCAGAGTTTCTTGTCGGCTCCTCTCAGCAGAATTCTCCTATTCGATTCGGTGAATAGAATAGAAATATTTTTTATTCAAATAACCTTTTTTACAAGTGCTTTTGAATCGTCGATGAGTCTACCCCTGATTCGGAATGCCCTCCCCGCCGAAAAGAACCAGCAAGAAACTCGGTGGTTGCTCTTTTCAAAACAAGTTTACAATACAATAGATACCATGCTATGTATGCAGTGTTTCCACAACGAGGGGAAGTTCCACAAAAGCATACCTAATTATAATTCAACACATGTTAAGACGGGCAGACATAAAGTAGCCCCATTCCCGCCGGTGAAACCCGTTCACGAGTATGACGCATGCCCCAGCCATTGCTTCGCTCAACCATATTATTAGAGGGAACGTAACAGTGGTAAAGTCTTAACTTGTTATTAGAGTCACAAATAATCGGGCCTTCTCCTGTTTCAGTCCGCAAGCGTTCAGCCGACGACCCAAAACACGACTACATGCAGTTCTCAGGCAAACACGTGCTCGAGCTGAAGATAGAAAACCTGCCCGAGATACTCGCTTACGAGCAGAAGATTAAGGAGAACTAAATGTTGTATGGATCAGACGAGGACGAGTTTTGCGTTAAGTAACATTCTAATAATACTTTAGTTCTTCGCACAAACTGATGGAATAAAGCCAAATCTTCAGGTGGTTTAAGTTACACAAAATAGAGCATTTGATCCAAATATAAGGTAAATAGAGTCGCTATTCCGCTCAATGTAATGTCGCTCACATGCGCAATAATTTTACCCTTTTATCAAGAAGCGCTTTTATCGACCTAGCGCATGCAGTGTGTATCTTTACACGAAACATTTCGCGCTGTTTTTACCCCCCCTCATAAGTCTGTTAAGGTGGATTATACGGGTCTGCCCGCGAAATTCATATTTAATTTGGTTTTTCGCAATTTGTAAACTAATACGACAAAGTAGGCTTATGGCATTCTAATTGCGACAATGGCAGTATCATCTTCACAGGTTTATATAAAAATCTTTACTTGAAAGTGTCCAGTTTCAGAAATTAGTCAGAATATCGGCTAATTTGTGAGTAACTCACGCCCAACTGGATATTTTGATTAATTTCTTAAACTGGTCACTTTCAAGCAAAGATTTTTATATAAACCTGAGAAGATGATAATTAATTCTACTGGCGCAATTAGAATGCCATAAGCCTACTTTGTCGTATTAGTTTACAAATTGCGAAAACCAAATTAAATTTGAATTTCGCGGGCAGACCCGTATAATCAACCTTAAAAGGTCAGAAAAGTTATGTATCACTACAACGCAAGAGCGTCGTCAGCCGATGGCCAAGGGGGTGCAAGTTGATATTACTATGGAGGACGCAAAAAGTATGAATAAATAAAACTTATTCGTTGAGTTAGTGTGTGTGAAAGTGTGTTTGTTTGTCCTTCAATCACGAAGCAACGGATCGATGTGATTTTTTGCACGGGTACCAATATTTGTGGACTTGGAGAGTGACATAGGCTACGTTTGATCCCAAAAAAACAGGGTTCCCACTGCATTTTTAAAAACCTTACCCCATTCGAACAAAGTCGGGGCAAAAGCTAGTTAAGTATAAGTTTTTTAGCTTCACAGTTGAAGATTTGGCAGCGGTATCTGGATTTCAATGATGAAGTATCTACTATACCTACTATATCTTTCAAATGTCTAGGGGGGGGGGGGGCAGCTGCCCCTACCTACCCCCCCCTTGACTAAAGACGTAAATAGCTCATGCATACTTCAATAGTGCGAATTTGCGCATTAAAAATTTTCTTCAAGCCCATTTTTAAAAAAATCAGTCTACGAGTCCAAAAGACCTAACATGTAAAATGGCAATTCCAATACAGGTAACAATGAAACAAGAGCGTTTTAATAGATTTTATGTACTATGTATTTTAGAATTTTTAACGCAAATACCGTTCTCGGATCCCGTAAGTACATAATTGTTTAATCAGGCGAAATATTGCCTCGGTTTATGGCCTATTTGTCTTTAACGCCACTTAACTGTGGTATGTCCCATTTGTGGCACAATATAACTACCTAGGTACTCTAAGTGTCTAAACTAGTTGTATTTACTTACTTGCCAAAAATTTTGAAGTAGATAATTTATATTTCTTCAATCATGGCGAGCAAAGTAAGTAACATAATACATTATTTTCTCTGTTAGCTTAGTAGTAAGAAGAAAATTTCCGAAAATTATTGATATTTTTATTTTTAATACTAATTTATTTTTTAATTTTCCATATAATTTAGTTAGAAAATTGTAAAAGTTAAACTAACTAAAAATAATATTAATATGTTCAAAATCCAACAAAATGTCAGGGTTAGCCAATATCTTTGCCTTTGCACCACCGTCTGCACGCCCTATGTAAAGTTTCTTTTAAACTTCGAATATAGTTACAGTTTTTGCGATTCACGAAGGCGAGTGAGCTTTACTAGTGGTTACTTCGTGTACATGCACATTGCATAAGTGTGTTTGCCTGTCAAAGCCTAGGTGGGAGCGGGCAGGCGCGAGCATTGCGCTCGCTCACACTTATACTGATACGACACACACACAACCATAAGTCAGTCGCCCTCGTGAATTGCAAGAACTATAATATTTATTGTGGGCACAGCCAAGCCAACATAATATTTAATGTAAGCGAAAAATAAAAAAAAACGTCCAGTGGCAACGGGTGACATTAGCAACCCTGCAAAACATTGTCGACAAGAATCGATGATAGTCCACCGTAAATTAAATTAATGGAACAAATCAGATTTAAAATTCATCGTTGGTGGTAGCTAGGCTCTCCGCAGAAAATAATTTAAAGCTCGGATTCCACAAAAATATTCAAACTTTTGATAGTTTTATGTTATTGTTACCCGCCTCCGCTGTAGCCGTTAAATAAAATAAAAAATCGATAAAAAATTAAAAAAAAATTGCCATATCTATATCTACCCACCATTCCAAATATAAAATTATCCTTTACTAAAATAATTAAGTTTTAAGTAGGTATAAACTAATAATTTATTTATTTAATACTCAATGAAAATATCTCAATAGAATTTATTTAATTTCGTAATAATACTTATGCTATCATCTTCACAATAATAAAAAAAATTAACACAACATTAATATCCATTTGTTTATGAATTTACCAAGTAGGTATGTACATACATACATAATAATATTCATTCTTCATTTTTAGGGGCATACACTAAAAAAAAAGTAGTTGTCTGTAAAGTCGGTTTAGGGACGATAGTTATACGTGATAACGTCATAAAGAAACATTGATAAACGCTAACCACAGTGCGCACGCGATGTGTGGCGGGCCCGGCGGCGGGCGCTTTCTAAGGATGAAACCACATTTGTAAGAATCGATTCGGATTTTGCCCATACAAAACTGTCATTTTCCACAGAAACGTGTACGGATCAAATCGGCTTTTCGATGCGTACACGACTCTATGGAAAATGACAGTTTTGTATGTGCAAAATCCGAATCGATCCTCACAAATGTTGTTTCAGCCTAAGCCAACGCTTGGGCCGATCGTGCCTCTCTATCGCTTGTTCCATGCTCTCGCTTGCACGCTCAGGCTAGGCGGAACGTGACACTTTTTCGTGGGTGCAGCCGGTGTTTATCCATTTATAAGACGTTATCACGTTAAAAATAAAATATACTAGCATTCAAAGATACTGATACAACGTTATATTTTTTGTAAATGGAAACGCTGAAAGCGTAAAAATATTGGCTCCGAGAATCTGTGTAATTTTTTTCAAAAAGAAAATATGAAAATTGACCAAATGAAATTTTGATAGCTCGTTGTCCGCGCAAAATAATATTATTATATTTAAGTACTCATCGAGCGTGAACCTGCCGACCTTTCATTGTAATAATAATAGGTACCGCGGGACGGCTGCGTTTGTAGAATAGAATACATCCCAATACTCACTTCATGTCATTTTATTAAAGGATAAAATGTTATTAATGATTTTTGTTTTGGCATTAAAGCTTGAACTACTTTCATTTTGACGACCTCCCTGGCTCAGTGGTGAGCACTGTTGCCTTATAACTGGGAGGTCTCGGGTTCGATTCCCGGCGGGGTCAATTTGGGAATTTATAATTTCTGAATTGTCTCTGGTCTGGTCTGGTGGGAGGTTTTGGCCGCGGCTAGTTACCACCCTACCGTCAAAGACGTGCCGCCAAGCGATTTAGCGTTCCGGCACGGTGGCGTGTAGAAACCAATTAGCGGTATGGGTTGAATGTTCACTGCCATACTCCTTCCAAGTTAGCCCGCTACCATCTTAGACTGCATCGTCACTTACGATCAGGTGAGATCGCAGTCAATGACTAGCTTGTCATCGGATAAAAAAAAATGGTAGCGGGCTAGCTTGAAAGGGGATATGGCTGTTTTAATTAAACTCATACTCCTAATCGGTTTTTACACGTCATGCATCGCGATCGTGCTGGAATGCTGGTACGCTACATCGCTTAGCGGCACGTTTTCGACGGTATGTTGGTAACTAGCCATGGCCAAAGCCTCAAGAAAAGTATTAAGTACCTACATCTAAGGCCCACTTGCAGAGACGCCGAGTTAGTTAACTCAGGAATATATTTGTAATTTTGACAGAAGCTTTATACGAAATCTGTCAAAGCAGCAGTTAATTCTGGGTTAAAAGGATAACTCGGCGTTTCTGCAAGCGCGCCTAAGTTTACTACACAATCATGTAGTGTAGGTAATATTTTTACTTAGAATAAATACTCCTAGAAACGCAATAGTCAACGCGGTGATAAGCCATTTTTAGTCGGCCAGTCGCGTAGTCGTCGCGTTAGTACGCAGAGCTCGCAGAAAATTATTAAAAAATAACTCACTGTGCTGTTAAAGGGTGTCCTAATTCATCACAATAACCATCAAAAACGTATTTAACAGTATGGGTAAGTGCTGTACCTATGGACGCTTGCACCTGTGGACACAATCGATTCCGTCGAAACTACCAACCCTAAAATTCTAATTTTAATGCGATCGTAAAGCTTTGTCTATGGTCGACAGAATCGATTGTGTCCACAGGTACAAGCGTCCATAGGTACATCACTTGCCCCTACCAGTACAGAAAATAATTACATGGCACTCACACGTTCATTGCTTGTTTTAAGCCTACGTTTGGAGCGGAACTTTGTTAGAAAATTCCGATCTAAGAGTATTTAATCTAAGTATTTTTATTTAAGAAATCTACAAATTGTGTAGACTTTTTGTTGGTTTAGCAGATTATAGGTAAAATAAATTTCTTGTTTCTGAACATAAACAGGGCAATTTGGCAAAACAAAATCAAGCCGTCCTTATTTGATGTAAACATTACGAAAAGTTACTTTATTATTTGAATCTCTCCATTAGTCAGTCAATTTAGATCAAGTTTGGAGAGATAATTATCTACCAACTTATTACCGAGAAAAAAAGACGCTAAAAACAAGGACAATATTTAATGAGTGAAATGCTCCGTAAAGTTCGTTATAATAAACTTGAGGAATTTTACCTTTTAATATTAATTACCTAATGCCTATTCATGCATTTAATTATTATTATTGTTTGTTTAGTTTAATAAGTTGAGGCTTCTAATATTAAGTACCTACCTACTTTTATGATATGAATATTTTTAATGATCATTGTAAGATGTAACTTTGTAAGTAATACCTAGTTATAATTATTTAATATTATTAACGCACATACATTATGCCTGTTATTATTTACCTACTGGTTTTAAATAATATGAATTTTTTCTTTATGTAAATTACTTAATTTATTGTAATTCCAAAGCTCTATAATTTGAGGGCACCTTGGTTAAGGTGGATTATACGAGTCTGCCCGCGAAATTAAAATTTAATTTGGTTTTTCCCATTTTGTAAACTAATACGACAAAGTAGGCTTATGGCATTCTAATTGCGTCAGTAGAATTATCATCTTCACAGGTTTACATAAAAATCTTTACTTGAAAGTGACCAGTTTAAGAAATTAATCAAAATACTGACTAATTTGTGAGTAACTCACGTCCAACTCGGTATTTTGATTAATTTCTTAAACTGGTCGCTTTCAAGTAAAGATTTTTATGTAAACCTGTGAAGATGATAATTCTACTGGCGCAATTAGAATGCCATTAGCCTAGTTTGTCGAATTAGTTTACAAATTGCGAAAAACCATATTAAATTTGAATTTCGCGGGCAGACCCGTATCCTTAAGGCAATATTATTTGAAAAACACATTTGGCGGGTATTAGACTATCTTGACCTTGACTATATTGAGTACGTATACTTACCTACCTATATTCATAATAAGATAATATCTTATTGAAGGTTTTCTATATTATGTCTCTGTAACCGTATGTATATGAGAATACTTATTACACTTATATTATATTGCTTTGTTTTTTTAAACCTTGTATTTTAAACATGGTCCATCTCATATCAATTATTATTCTTAATACTTATGTATTAAAAAATATAATATTGAAGTAGAAACCATTTTTTGAACTATCGTTTTTGAAACTCGAATTATTCTGTGATCTAAAAAATATTTGACCGATCGAAGCGAGGTCTCTGAGTCTACTAGGTGAATTTGCTCTTGTCCGTCCGTCCGTCCGTCTGTCAGAGCCTTATAACTTTTGAATTACTGAACGCAATTACTTCAAATTTAGATATAATAATATGTAAACTGATGGCCTTCAGCCGAATATTGCATAAAAAATTATAAAAACCTTTATTTCAGGGGGGCTCTCATAGAAGTGAATGCGAAGTAAAAAAAATTTTATCGCGTTATATAAAATTGTAACATATGTTAAAGATAATTTCGAACCGAGTACAAAAATATATTTTTTTTAATTTTTCCTTAAAAATTGACGAAATGGGGGGCTTTCAAAGTGGAGATTTAATACGCTCGCTTGAAGACGCTCTCTAGGAGAATTGACTATGTATTTTCAAGCTGATTTTAGTTTTTTGTTTCACTTGTATCCTGTACTTGAACAACAAATACTAAAATTATATGAATATTATAAAGAAATGAGATTATTTAATTTTTAATGGGCATCAGTAATTCATATAGCATCAACATAGCTTCACAATAATGCTAATAGATGGCGCAGTCATTAACTATTCCATGGAACTAGGGAGTTACGACTATCCCAAAAACAGTTCTGCGTCGAACATTATTATTTAGTTACATAAAATAATAACTTATTATTCAATTAAAATTATTGTTTAGTTAAATATCAAACTTCAATAAACTATTAATTACTGCGTTTTGTATATTTTCTATTCGCGTCGATAGATAACGATTTGTACAGATGCCCGTAACCCGTTTTCACTCGTTAGTACTTATTAATTCAATGTTTTCATTAACGTTGCCTAACCTTACGGGCTATGATAAGTTAGGTGATGATTTCTGTCAACTTCTTTATCACGATCCTGTACGGGACACCTAAAAGGACATTGGGGCGGATGTTAGGACTTAGGATTGTATTTAGGAGCTGCCTACGTAAAGAGACTCCTACTTAGGGGATGATATAGGTATGTTTGGTGAAAACGGGCATAATAATAATGTCAGGTTTGGTCGTCATGTATCGATTGAATGAATAATCATGGGATACCGTTACCGCGAGGTCTCAGTTCGGGGCGAACCACTAGTTAGTTCTTTTTAAAAGCGCTACCTTTATAGGTACATAATAATATAATGTATTTAAGTCTTTTAAAATTGTTTCTATAGTTTTAGTTTTTACGGTATTCATCTCCTACCTTGTACCGCTTAAGTACTACAAGTATTACAATTCTATAGTTTGTGATATTAATTCTCACAAGATTTTCACCGAATAAAATGTCTACATGTCTATGTATTGATTAGTGTTTTATTTTAAAATCTCTTACTGTTACACATCTACAAAAGGAATGCGATTCCGGCTTTTGTTTTTCAGACAAACTACAACTTGGGTAGATACCTTCAAATATTTTCTAGGCAAGCGCGCTTTATCTTAGGGTGCATCTGTCTATACTCTATTATTATAGGAAGTTGATGCGGTTAGGCTACTTATTTTTAAATTCTATTTACATTCGATAAAATTTTAAATTCATGCAGGAAAGAAGATACCTTCCTAATTTTAATATACATATCTATATAGTAGTATGCCGCAACGTTGTAACAAAAAGATTCATCAGAGAATTCACTTGGAAAAATCAAAAAATGGGCATTCATGCGCAACAATGCATGCATCGTGCATGCACATCACTGGCGGCGGACGCAGGCAATGGAGCGCGCATTTTGATGTAGGTAAGTAGGTACTTAAATTATAACAAAGTAAAGGTTTTGTGTTCTGCCATTTTGTTATGGCTTACGTACCTAAGTCTTTGGTAAGACAATAGTCTTTTACCTATTCAGTGATTCCTACGATTTGCCCCGAATTCAAATCATATATTATATTTTTGGTCAAAACTTTACATATTAATTTGCGTACTTGTATCGCCTACACCAGAGGGTAAGGTTCACGTATTCATTTTAGTCCTCTGCCTAGTATACATAGAAATGTATACCTACGTCTATGAAAATTTCCTCTACATTGGTTCAGCCATTTTGAAGATTAGTTCATACAGACAGACAATTTAAAGAACGTTTGTTTGGGTTATGCTTACTTTCAAAGAAGCAATGAGGTAAATGTAGCTTTTAGTGCTTTTAGTGCAGTTAGATTTTTAAAAATTCCCTCGGGAACCCTTTATTTTTCAGGGATAAAAAGTAGGCTATGACACTCCGGGGTCCTGAACTTTACCCATGCAAAAAATCACGTCAATCCGTTCGCTGTGATTGACGGACAAACCAACAAAATAACTTTCGCATTTAAAATATTACTTAATGATTACAAAATTCATGAGGGCTGTTAAGGTTGAGTTTAAGAAATTAATCAAAATACTGAGTTGGACGTGAGTTACTCACAAGTTAGTCAATATTTTGATTAATTTCTTAAACTGGACACTTTCAAGTAAACATTTTTATATAAGCCTGTGAAGATGATAATTCCACTGGCGCAATTAGAATGCCATAAGCCTACTTAGTCGTATTAGTTTACTAATTGCGAAAAACCAAATTAAATTTGAATTTCGCGGGCAGACCCTTGTCTTCAACCTTAACAAAAAAACCTTTCTCGATGGGATGGGACAATGACATTGTGTCACAGAAGCTGCCAGAATGTTGGGAGCGCTTTCTTTTCTTTCGTTCTACTTTTGAACTGCATACAAAAAGAGCGCGCTCCATCGACTGGCGGCATTGATGTGTACCGCGCATACGACATGTTCATTGTAATGTACCAGCAATGTACTAGCATGTACCAGTATGTAGTTTGTACATTGTATTGTACATACGGGCACGTTGCGGGTATTGTTGCACGGTGCACATTCAATAGCTATTCTTTGATATTTTCACTTGAATTTTGCTGATAGCATTTTTCATTGAAAAAATATGTTATTATGGAGTATAGGTAACGTGAATCTTTTCAATTTCCCACTTCTTTGTAGGTCGAGTGCCTAATTTTTCTATCGATTAAAAATTAATGAAATAAAAATACTACTTATTCTTATTTATTAAAATGTGTTATACTTAGTAGGTTCTGAGTTCGATTCCCGGCAGAGGCAATTTCATCATCATCATCATCATTAGCAACCCGTCAATGGCTCAATACTGAGCGCAGGTCTCCTCTCAGAGAAGGGTTATAGGCCATAGTCCACCACGCTGGCCCAATGCGAATTGGTGGACTTCACACACCTTCGAGAACATTATGAAGAACTCTTAGGTGTGCAGGTTTCCTCACGATGTTTTCCTTCACCGTTGAAGCAAGTGATATTTAATTGCTTAAACGCACTTGACTCCGAAAAGTCAGTGGTGCGTACCCGGGATCGAACCTGCGACCCTCCGAATAGGAGACCACAGTCCTAACCACGAGGCTATCACTGCTTCAATACTAAAAAATATTTATACTTATTCTTATTTATTAAAATGTGTTATACGTAGTAGGTTCTGAGTTCGATTCCCGGCAGAGGCAATTTCATCATCATCATCATCATTAGCAACCAATCAACGGCTCACTACTGAGCGCAGGTCTCCTCCCAGAGAAGGGTTGGCCATAGTCCACCACGCTGGCCCAATGCGAATTGGTGGACTTCACACACCTTCGAGAACATTATGAAGAACTCTCAGATGTGCAGGTTTCCTCACGATATTTTCCTTCACTGTTGAAGCAAGTGATAGTTAATTGCTTAAACGCACTTGACTCCGAAAAGTCAGAGGTGCGTACCCGGGATCGAACCTGGAACCCCCGAATAGGAGACCACAGTCCTAACCACTAGGCTATCACTGTTTGCTTGAGACAATTTAGAAATTCATAATCACTGGGAGACCGGTCATTACTGATGACCCCTCTGGGAGTAAAGATGTGTCACCAAAGGATCTAATGGTTTCTTGTCATTAAATATTTAAGTCCTTAAATATGTTTTTTCGTTCATTCATCTCAACCCATAGTTGCTCCACTACTGGGCCCAGGTCTCCTCTTGAATGAGAACAGTTTAGGCCATAGGCCACCACGCTGGCAGACTTCAAAGACCTTTGAGAACTTTATACAGAGCTCTGACACAAGCAGATTGTTAACTTTAAATCGCATGCGGCTAGGATCCGGGAGTTCATCGCTTTATTATTCCGAGAAAATCCCCCACCATTTACAGAAGGGGTCACGATCTATAGCAGTGAAAGACTGATGTTTAAAGTGCAAATATGAAGCGATTCAGCAGGATAACGAGCTCTGCCGTAACGAGAAGGCCCGTGATAAAATCTTAATATTAAGATATCCGCTTCATTGAAAATCACTTTTCCCGTCCCCGCCCGTCGATTTTCTTCATTAAACGGTATACTTCACCGAGATCCAGCAGCTAATGATCATGACGCCGTACCTCTCATCTCCGATACAATAGCTAGCAGTGAGGGGCAGAGATGATTAAATTTCTTGTCAGTGACAGATACGACAAAAGAGAGAAAGGCTAGTTGGCTAATTAGGGTTCCGTACCCAAAGGGTGCCAACGGGACCCTATTACTAAGCCTACGCTGTCCGTCCGTCCGTCCGTCCGTCCGTCCGTCCGTCAGCGGGTTGTATCTCGTAAACCGTAATAGATAGACAGATGAAATTTTCACATATAATGTACTAGCTGATACCCGCGACTTCGTCCGAGTGGATTTAGTTTTTTAAATCCCTATCCCATCCCATGCATCCATACATCCCGTCCATCCATCCGTATGCTAAGTACATCTATCCATCCAATCCAATCCATCCTCACAAACTTTCACATTAATAATATTAGTGGGATAAGTAGCATAGGATATAGTTAATGTAGTTAAAGTTAGTAACAGGAGGATACAAACATACATACACACATACATACATACATGCATGCATACATACATACAAACATGCATACGTATATACATACTTACATACATACATACATACATACATACATACATACATACATACATACATACATACATACATACATACATACATACATACATACATACATACATACATACATACATACATACATACATACATACATACATACATAAATACATACATGTATGCATGCATGCATATTGGCGCATAATTTAAGAATAAATATATGTAAAATAGCATACAAATATCCCGCGGGAATTGTTTGTTTCCCGGGATTAAAAGTAGCCTTTGTCACTTTTAAAGTCCTCAACTATGCCTATCCAATAAACCACGTCAATCTGTAACTCCGTTGGCGCATAATTAAAGGATAAATATGTGAAAAGTAGCACACTAATATCCCGCGGGAACTGTTTGTTTTCCCGGGATAAAAAGTAGCCTTTATTACTTTTCCGGTCCTCAACTATGCCTATCCAAAAAACCCCCTTCAATCTATAACTCCGTTGGCGCATAATTGAAGGATAAATAAGTGAAAAGTAGCACACAAATATCCCGCGGCAACTGTTTGTTTTCCCGGGATAAAAAGTAGCCTTTGTCACTTTTCAAGTCATCAACTATGCATATCCAAAAACCCACGTCAATCTGTAACTCCGTTGGTGTATAATTGAAGGATAAATATGTGAAAAGTAGTATACTAATATCCCGCAGGAACCGTTTGTTTTCCCGGGATAAAAAGTAGCTTTTGTCATTTTTCAGGCCCTTAACTTTACCTGTGCAAAAAAATCACGTCAATCTAAAACTCCATTGGGCGTATTTTGAAGGACAAATGCGTAAAAAATAGCGATGCTATCCCGCAGGAACTGTTTGCTTTTCCGGGATAAAAAGTAGCCTATGTGCTATTCCTGACTATAATCTATGTCTGTGCCAAATTTCAGCAAAATCGGTTCAGTAGTTACGGCGTGAAAGCGGAACAAACATACAAACAAACTCACTTTCCCATTTATAATAGTAAGGATTTCTATTGCCGCTATAACAACAAATAATAAAAATTAAATTAAATTAAAAAGATTAAATTAAAATATTTCCATGGGTACATGAAAAATTTTTTTTTAACGGAACCCTTAAAGAGCGAGGCCCGACTCGCACTTGGCCGATTTTTTTTATTTTAGTATCACTTATTGATTAGTATCACTTTCCCAATGGAATTTAGAAGACGCGGTTCCTTATCGGACTTTACAGATTGAGCAAAACCTATTAATTACCTAAGAGGCAGATCCATCACTGGATGGACAGCCTCCCATGCCAACAAACCCTGAAAAGATCTGCTTATAGCTGTTGTAGCTGATCGCATGATAGAACTAATTAAAAAAAAACTTATTGTTAAGCGTGAGCCACACTGTGAGCAAGATTTTTTTTCTAGTTAATTAGAGTTCCTTGTATGATCAGGGAAAGCAAGAGGAAAAAATATACAACTATCTACTTGAAATGCTTCAAATGTATGTATGTATGTATGCATGCACATACATAAATTTATACATATACTAGTTAGGACGCGAATGAATGTATCTGTCATTATAGAATAGAATAGAATAGAATGGAATGGAATGAAGTGGAGTGAAGTGGAGTGGAACGGAACGGACCGAACCGGAACGGAACGGAATAGAATAGAATAGAAATATTTTTTATTCAAATAAACTTTTACAAACTACCTACCTACTTAAACCTTAAAGTGTAGTAAACACTCAATCTACACTAGCGGCACGCTATGATGGCCGGTTTGACGTTTGTCCGCTCATGAAGTTCCGTATTAATTGATAACGACTTTGAAGGAAATAATTGTATTACTTTATTGACGATAGTGATGTGCAGAGATTCATAAATTTTATCGAATGTAGTTTTAGGTTTAGGACTCAAAATTTATTTATTAAATTGATTTCTAAAATGTATACAAGTGTAGAAAAATCAGTTTGCACCATTTAAGGGGTGAATGTACTTGTGAATATGAACAATTTTCACTATGTAGACAAACCTCTGAAATCGCAAAAAAATATCAGCTGTTTCATACAAAAGGTAAAATTTTTATTTTTATATGATATATACCACAACTCGGCATTTGGTTTTCTAAATTGAAAATTTTTAAAAATGGAATCTAATACGATCGTCACATAGGATCGCTGGCTAGCACAACTACTACCTCCGGCAAACTCGCGTCAATGCTCAATGCAAAACAAAGCAGTTTCGAATTGACGTTGCTTCGAAAAGTATAGTTCTTTAACGAAGATTTTGAAGACCATTGGATTTCGATACAAAAAATGTAACAAACGCAAAATATTGATGGAAAGATTTGATATAGCGATGGCAAGGTATACTTTTTTACGGCAAGTGAAAGAAATCAAAAATTGGCAAAATGTTGTGTTCTTGGATGAAACATGGCTTAATGCTAACCATACTGTAGGCCGTTCTTGGAACGATGACACAGCAGCATCTACTTCCAAAGTTCCTGTAGGAAAAGGATCGCGACTTATAATTTGTCACGCCGGAACCATCAACGGGTTTGTCGAAGGTTCTCTCATGGCTTTTGCGTCAAAAACCACTGGAGACTATCATGAAGACATGAATGGAGAAAAGTTTACTGAATGGTTTACCTCAATGTTGTGTAGCCTCCCTGAACCATCTATTATAATTATGGACAACGCCCCATACCACTCGATGCAAATTGACAAGCCACCTGCCCAATCCCAAAAGAAAGCTGATATCGTCGCATGGCTTCGTAAAAATGGCGTAGATGCAAACATGAATATGTTAAAAGCGGAATTAGTACGTCTTTTAAAAGAAAACAAACCAACCAAGATCCGATACGTCATTGACGAAATAGCATTAGAACATGGGCACAGAGTTATACGGCTACCGCCTTACCATTGTGAGTATAATGCGATTGAGTTGGTGTGGGCTCAAATTAAGGGATATGCTGCAAGACACAATACAGAACCCCCATTTACCACAAAAAAAATGCTAAAATTATTAGAAGAAGCTTGTGAACATGTGACTAAAGGAGACTGGGAAAAGGTTGTGAATAGAACTGTTAAATTAATAAGGGAAGATTATGAAAGAGATGTGAAAATAGATAATATTATAGAAAACGAACATATAATTATTAATGTAGGTGATGATAGCAGTGACGACAGTGAAAATAGTAGTATGGACGAATCTGATTAATTATGGCCTTTTGTGGCACCTTTTTTGGTATCTTTTGTATTCATATGTTTCTTGTGTGCATATAAAGTATGTATATTCATTTTCATTCAAATATTCAGTTCGTTCAAATAAATTAAATAAACATATACATTTTTGTTTTATTAAACCTATTTAATCAGGTACAAAAACAAAACTTAATTGTTTTTTGTTCGAGAATAAATTGACATTCCACATCACTATTGTAATGTGTCAAACCGGCCATCATAGCGTGCCGCTAGTTTAGCAAATCAACAAAAAATTGGCATTATACTGCATCGTCACTTGCAATCACGCGAGATCGCAGTCAATGGCTATTTCGTCATTGAATAATCTATACTTAATAAAAAAATATTTTTACTTGCACTACTCAGGAGCTTGACTGATTTCGATAAAATTTAAATGGGACCACCTGGAAAGTATAACCCTTTGAAACAAAAAAAGAATTTTCCAAATTGGTTCAGGCGTCTTCAAGTAATGGGTGAACAATTGAACATACATATAAAAAAAGACATCGACAAATTGAGAACCTCCTCCTTTTTTAAAGTCGACTAATAAAAAAAGAATTTAATTGAATCTTCATAATTTATAAATGTTTAATCAACGCGCTTAATGGATGTAACAAAAAGATTCTTGTATTTTAACCACGTCTTGACCGAAATCTCTTCCGGTTTAGTTTCCCCCAAAAAACTCCAAGTCGGAAAAGGAGGGCAAACTTTGCCTTCTAAACTTATTAAACGTTAAACAAGTTCCGAGTGTGCCCGCGTACCAAAAGGGCCTGCAACTTAGATTAAAATAGTTAGCAACTAGCCAGCGACACAAGTATGGCCCGGTGATACGCTTCATTTATATTTCGGAAAGCACCGCGTCTGTAGTAGGTATAGAATAGAATAGAATAGAATAGAATAGAAATATTTTTTATTCAAATAAACTTTTACAAGTGCTTTTGAATAGTCGATGAATCTACCACTGGTTCGGAATGCCCTTCCTGCCGAGAAGAACCAGCAAGAAACTCGGCGGTTCCTCTTTTCAAAACAAATTTACAATACAGTAAATACTAAGCTATATATGCAGTGTTTCCACAATGAGGGAAGTTCCAAAATGCATACCGACTAACTTCTATCTTAAGATGGGCAGACATAAAGTAGCCCCATTCCCGCCGGTGGCACCCGTTCACGAGCATGACGCATGACCCAGCCATTGCTTCGCTCAACAATATTTGAGGGAACGTAACAACCCGCATCACACGACATCACCACAGAAATGTTTAAAGAGTGTGTGACATACTTATGCTACCCATGTTAAGGCATCGAATTAAAAAGTAATATTCAAATACTCATTTTAAGACATCACTTAGACACAAATAAAGTATAGTGTCTATATGTGACCCCAACATTTACCTCTTGCCCTTAAAAAAAGTGTCCCATTCACGCTTAACAGCTCGTAGAGAGCTGCTTTTCACTGCTAGCTGATTTTATTGATTAAGGTGACCCACATGATCTATGCATCATTATACATAAAATGCTTCACTCTCTAACTTCAATCTAATTCAATAATTTGCGAGAAATCAAAGTTGAAAATAAAAATTCTTTATATTATAATCACGGAATCACTTTAAGTACATTGGTTTTCTGTCCCAGACCTAATCTTTGATCTTCTAGGTTATATTTCGTTTGGAACTTCGCTTAATCTCTGCTGAAATCGGAATTCATGGGACATTGTAATATTACCTACAGCGCCGCGCCGGTCGCCCGTGACTTTGGCCCTGCGGGCAATGTTAGCGGATCCAATTTACATAGTTACTACTTAAATACGTTTAAAATGGAGATCGTTAAAATAAAATATTTTTCAATTTGACGTATATTGCTTTGATATATTTGATTTGATACACTTGTATTTTATTTTATACATATATAATTTAATGTAAAAAATTCTTTTTAAACAACCGACTAGATTACACACTCACTATACAAAATATACAATTTATTGTTGATATTTTAAAAACCGCTCGACCGATTTCGATGAAATTTATATGGGACCACCTGGAAAGTATATCCTTTCAAACAAAAAAGAATTTTCCAAATCGTTTCAGGCGTCTTCGAGTAATCGGTGGACATACATAAAAAAAAAGATTCTGACGAACTGATAACCTCCTCCTTTTTTTGAAGTCGGTTAAAAATAAATCGAATAAAAATAGAGCCACTCTTTTTTAGAATTGCAAAATGCTAGCACGATATAATATTATATCAAATAAAATAAAAATAAGTCGGGTTTTCCTTCCTGACGCTATAACTCCAGAACGCACGAACCGATTTCCATGGTTTTGCATTCGTTGGAAAGGTCTCGGGCTCCGTGAGGTTTATAGCAAAGAAAATTCAGGAAAACTAGGAACAAACTAAATCCACGCGGACGAAGTCGCGGGCACCAGCTAGTATCAAATAAAATAAGTCCTGCTTTTTGCTTGATACTTGGTATTAACCCACGTATACTTAAGAGCATCTTTTTATGGACTTTTCGCTCATAAACCGGATTTTTTTTCTTTTTCTTCTTCTTCTTTATCAACCTATAGACGTCCACTGCTGGACAAAGATCTCCTGCATGGACTTCCACATGCTTCGGTCTTGCGCCGCTTGAATCCAGCGGCTCCCTGCGACTCGTTTGATGTCGTCGGTCCACCTGGTTGGGGGTCTGCCAACACTGCGTTTCCCGGTGCGGGGTCGCCACTCCAACACCTTGGGACCCCAACGACCATCAGCTCTTCGAACTATGTGCCCTTTTTTACACACATTGAACCGAGAAAATTGTTTAATTGGAGAGTTTCCTCACTTATTGTAATTAGCGGCGATTTTGTCGCTCATACTTTCAAATGAGTGAATTTACATTCCAATGAAATTAAATCCGCCCCAGGGAAATTAAGCAGAGCGAATCTGTCAATACTGCGTGTTCAATCTGGTTGGAATTCGGAATTAGGATTTACAGTTACGGAAATTAGAAAGTTTTATTGCTCTTTTTTAATATTTGGGAATATTATCGTGATTACAGTTAAATATAGTTAGTTACATTATGTAGGTTAAGGTAATTTAAATGTAGTTATGCACTGAAGTCGTTAGGTCCATACATAACATATCCATATTATATACAATTCAAATTCAAATTCAAAACTATTTATTTCACGTCGGCCAACCTGTGGCTCTTATGACAAGTCTTGAATCTGTCACCGGTTCGGAAAGCGGATTCTGCTGAGAAGAGCAGTTGCTCTTTTCAAAATAATCATTTTACAATATTATTATGAAGCTATTACATTGTAATAAGTTTTTTATGCTATCTTGTGGGCAGCTGGATGCCAAGCCGATTTATCGCAACTTTGTTATAATAAAATATAATATTTCCACAATGAGGGGAAGTTCCAAAAAAAAAAAACTACAATGCAATTCATGTTAAGACGGACAGACACAAAGTAGCCCCATTCCCGCTGGCGGCACCCGTTCACGAGCATGACGCATGATCCAGCCGTTGCTTCACTCGTCCATATTTAAATAGACTCATCATCGCCAACAAAACCAGCAACCCTAGAATAGCTCACTACTGAGTGCAGGTCTCCTCTTAGAAAATAGTTATAGGCCATACTTAGTCCACCACACTGATCCAATACAAATTTGTAGACTTCACACACATTATTATAAAGAACGTAAGTTTTCTCACGATATTTTCCATATGATGTTTAAAATTGCAACTCTAGTTTCCGGGATTGAATCCACGACCCCCGAATAGGAGACCTGTTAGAATAGAAACTTATACTGGCTACCTGGCTAGTAGAGAGTAATTATTTAGAGTTATACCTAATTTACGATTCGTTTGTCTGACACCATCATTGTGAAAGCCATTGTGTGACAACAAGACCGCAGACCACTAGGCTATCACTGCTACACAGTACAACATATTATTACTTAATATATATATATCTGGGTGACCGAGATTTGCTCGGTTATTATTATTTTTTTTGGTACATGGAAATTATATATTAAAAAAATAATAAATAAAAAAAAAAATAATAAAATTCATAGGGGAAAAAATAATCTTGGATTCGAACCGGGGTCTTCTGGTTTCGGGACCGCCCGACTTACCGTCGAGCTATCGGAAATTTATGGATGGTGGCGAAATTTACCTTCGTATTCTAATGATATTGCAAGGGGTTTTTCATTGCCTGAAAACACGGATAAAACGACCTTTTCTAAAAATGAAACCTAGCTACACTAGCGGCACGCTATGATGGCCGGTTTGACGTTTGTCCGCTCATGAAGTTCCGTATTAATTGATAACGACTTTGAAGGAAATAATTGTATTACTTTATTGACGATAGTGATGTGCAGAGATTCATAAATTTTATCGAATGTAGTTTTAGGTCTCAAAATTTATTTATTAAATTGATTTCTAAAATGTATACAAGTGTAGAAAAATCAGTTTGCACCATTTAAGGGGTGAATGTACTTGTGAATATGAACAATTTTCACTATGTGGACAAACCTCTGAAATCGCAAAAAAATATCAGCTGTTTCATACAAAAGGTAAAATTTTTATTTTTATATGATATATACCACAACTCGGCATTTGGTTTTCTAAATTGAAAATTTTTAAAAATGGAATCTAATACGATCGTCACATAGGATCGCTGGCTAGCACAACTACTACCTCCGGCAAACTCGCGTCAATGCTCAATGCAAAACAAAGCAGTTTCGAATTGACGTTGCTTCGAAAAGTATAAACTGTCAGTGCAATGCGATTGTGATATAGTTTTGACCTGGCTTTGGATTTCAAATATTGATACTGCATTACTGTTGACCCTTGCTCGTTAATTTGGACTCTGTTCAAGCCCTTTGTTGTGGATTTCGTCGATATGACCGAACGTACGCAGAGAACTGTTCTAAATAGTCAGACACGTGAGTTCGTAATACGCCTTCGTAACTATTTCGATCGTGAAGCTCAAAATGGAGGGCCAATTTTACCTATAACGTCAGTGGTTGAACGCGTAGCTGATGCGCTTAATATTGGACAACGAACTGTTAGACGGATAACTAAAAAAAAATATGGCGAGACTGGCACAGAAGAAAATAAACTTCACACACCAAAAAAGAGAAAACGAGCAAAACCAGTCGTAGGCATCGATAGCTTTGATGCCGATGCTATCCGAAGACATGTTTACGGCTACTATTTACAGAAGGAGTATCCAACAAGAAAAAAGTTGGTGCATTCACTGAAGGAAGCTGGATTATTCTTCGGTGGGGAAAGTTCTTTAACGAAGATTTTGAAGACCATTGGATTTCGATACAAAAAATGTAACAAACGCAAAATATTGATGGAAAGATTTGATATAGCGATGGCAAGGTATACTTTTTTACGGCAAGTGAAAGAAATCAAAAATTGGCAAAATGTTGTGTTCTTGGATGAAACATGGCTTAATGCTAACCATACTGTAGGCCGTTCTTGGAACGATGACACAGCAGCATCTACTTCCAAAGTTCCTGTAGGAAAAGGATCGCGACTTATAATTTGTCACGCCGGAACCATCAACGGGTTTGTCGAAGGTTCTCTCATGGCTTTTGCGTCAAAAACCACTGGAGACTATCATGAAGACATGAATGGAGAAAAGTTTACTGAATGGTTTACCTCAATGTTGTGTAGCCTCCCTGAACCATCTATTATAATTATGGACAACGCCCCATACCACTCGATGCAAATTGACAAGCCACCTGCCCAATCCCAAAAGAAAGCTGATATCGTCGCATGGCTTCGTAAAAATGGCGTAGATGCAAACATGAATATGTTAAAAGCGGAATTAGTACGTCTTTTAAAAGAAAACAAACCAACCAAGATCCGATACGTCATTGACGAAATAGCATTAGAACATGGGCACAGAGTTATACGGTTACCGCCTTACCATTGTGAGTATAATGCGATTGAGTTGGTGTGGGCTCAAATTAAGGGATATGCTGCAAGACACAATACAGAACCCCCATTTACCACAAAAAAATGCTAAAATTATTAGAAGAAGCTTGTGAACATGTGACTAAAGGAGACTGGGAAAAGGTTGTGAATAGAACTGTTAAATTAATAAGGGAAGATTATGAAAGAGATGTGAAAATAGATAATATTATAGAAAACGAACATATAATTATTAATGTAGGTGATGATAGCAGTGACGACAGTGAAAATAGTAGTATGGACGAATCTGATTAATTATGGCCTTTTGTGGCACCTTTTTTGGTATCTTTTGTATTCATATGTTTCTTGTGTGCATATAAAGTATGTATATTCATTTTCATTCAAATATTCAGTTCGTTCAAATAAATTAAATAAACATATACATTTTTGTTTTATTAAACCTATTTAATCAGGTACAAAAACAAAACTTAATTGTTTTTTGTTCGAGAATAAATTGACATTCCACATCACTATTGTAATGTGTCAAACCGGCCATCATAGCGTGCCGCTAGTTTAGATCGATTTATCGCCTCCGTAACCCCCTGCATACCAAATTTCATGAAAATCGTTGGAGCCGTTTCCGAAATTCAGATTATATATATATTTATAAACAAGAATTGCTCGTTTAAAGATATTAGATAGATTTTTTTTTGGGTACCTACCTAAATTCCGCTTTCATTTCTCCACCTCAGAATACATGAATCCGTATTCTGAGATCTCCACCGTGTAGACTGTAGAGCCATAGCTCCATGGTTGATCTCTTTTTCGCTCAGCGCACGCAGGAGGCGTTGACAGTGATACTAGTATTGATTTATTTATTTTAACATAACACATTCGTAATTATCACAGATTTATTATTAATTAAACAGGATATCATTAGATAATTACTTACTCGTGTTATATGAAAATCCACTGTAGCCGCAACAAATTAACGCGGTAAATTATAATTAATCTGTAATTACTATTACCGTCATAATATTTACCTACTGTTTATTGAACTAATATTTTTTTTATTCCATGACAAGATAGTTCTTGACTGCGTTCTCACCTCTGATGGTAAGTGACGATGCAGTCTAAGATGGTAGCGGGCTAACTTGTAAGGGGTGTGGCAGTGAACATTCAAACCATACCACCAATTGGTTTCTACACGCCTACAACGCTAAATCGCTTGGCGGCACGTCTTTGGCGGTAGGGTGGTAACTAGCCACGGTCAAAGCCTCCCACCAGACCAGACCAGAGACAATTCAGAAATTATAAATTCCCAAATTGACCCCGCCGGGAATCGAACCCCGAGACCTCCCAGTTATAAGACCACAGCGCTCACCACTGCGCCAGGGAGGTCGTCAAAATTTTTGTCACTACAGTTTTGTTTTTTGAATAATGATTGTGTTGTCTCTCATCATCTTCTAAAACAATATTTGAGAAACATTTGTAAGATTTCCTCTTTCTTCGTCAACCATAAGATGTCCACTGCTGGGCATAGGTTTCTTGTTCGGACTCCCACATGCCTCGGTGTTGCGCCGTTTGAATACAGCAGCTCCCTGCGACACGATTATCATCATCTATAGCTTTCCTATGGGAGGTGACCATATGGTCATCTATCGGTCTTGGAAATATGTGTACCTACTCAAATTTTCATTTTGGCCTAAATTTTTGATCTCGCTCTTCACTCGTATTTTCAAGCTATTGCATAGCTTTTATCGCGGGCTTTGAACTAGGACAAACAGTTTGAGCGCGGCGACCGAGTCAAGAAATTCCGTAACGAAAATAAACCTAACACCGTCGTTCAGTAAGCGTTCAACATTTTAGGGGTTCACAAGTAGCTCTGTTTGGCGCAGTGGGCGAGCGGCCGCTTTCTTTAACGTATGGTGTATGATGTCGCAGGTTCGAATCTCACTCGCGAAGTAGTGAAAGTGCGCTTTTCTTGTTTGTTTGTTTTTTGATAATTTTTTTGCATAATTTTTATTTTGCAAAAAAATATATAAAGCAATAGCTTTACGGCGGCTCAACCCATCGTCGGCTCATGATTGAGCATTGGTCTCTTCTACAATGAGAATCTGCAGACTTCACACTCCTTCGAGAAACTTATGAAGAAACTTATTAAGGCATGCTGGTTCTCTAAAAATGTTTTCCGTCATCTTTAAAGCAAGTGATATTTACTTGCTTAAAGCTACAGTTAGTATTAAATTCTGCCAATTACAAGTAAGTAGGTACAATATAACGACTCTCACTATGTGACTTTCACAATAATTGTCGTGCTACCTAGTCCACCTAAGTTTGGACAATGTGATCGATAATATATTTTTCATTTTATATCCTTATATTATAATAAACTATGAAATATTCAATCATAATATTATTATTATGAAAGCTGTAGCTAACAACAAGTACTTATCAATATTATAAGACTAGTAATTGATGATGAGAGACTCCCCCACCAGGTGGACCGACGACATCAAACGAGTCGCAGGGAGCCGCTGGATTCAAGCGGCGCAAGACCAAAGCCTGTGGAAGTCCATGCAGGAGACCTTTGTCCAGCAGTGGACGTCTAGATAGGTTGATAAAGAAGAAGAAGAAGAAGTTGATGATGTTCTAAAATCTAAGTGATTAAGGAAATGTTTTGTAAAAGTTATTAGCGAAGCGGTATTTAATTTCATGCTATTTAAAGTACCTACATCATAAGAGTAGCAAACGATAATATTATTATGATTATGATTCGTGTGATGTTTAATAACTTAATCACAGTTATTACGTCGATGAACATTAACTAGGTCGGATTTGGTCGGATAATTCCGCGCGTTAGGCCTAGCGCAAACATACAACTTTTAGTTGAACAACTATTTAGTTGTGTTTCATAAGTTTATAGGAATGTACTGCGATCATAGAATGTGCGCAAACTATCAACAAGATAGTTGCTCGACAAAAAAATCAAAAAGCCGTATCGATTTGCTTTGGATTGTAAGGTAAGGCGCATACATACAACTTTTACATCGACTAAACTGTTTAGTCGAGTTGTGTACTTTCGTGAATCCCACACAACTAAACTATAATCAAAAGCAAATCTATACGGCTCTTAGATTTTTTTGTCGAGCAACTATCTTGTTGACAGTTTGCGCACATTCTATGATCGCAGTACATTCCTATAAACTTATGAAACACAACTAAATAGTTGTTCAACTAAAAGTTGTACGTTTGCGCTAGGCCTAAGGAATTCACGAAAAGTACACAACTCGACTAAACAGTCGATGTAAAAGTTGTATGTATGCGCTTTACCTTACTCGCGACTCCGCGGCAGCCGCGCTCAATTACCGCGATCCATTATAATTAATCCGTAATCCGTAATCACTATTCCCGCGGTGGTGTCGGTGGTTGCCGAGTGGCGCTAGTGTCGCGCAGTTTTACACACATCCGTCGCGCAAGCCGCATTAAGGTTGAAGACAAGGGTCTAGCCGCGAAATTCAAATTTAATTTGGTTTTTCGCAATTTGTAAACTAATACGACAAAGTAGGCTTATGGCATTCGAATTGCGACAATGGCAGTATCATCTTCACAGGTTTACATAAAAATCTTTACTTGAAAGTGACCAGTTTAAGTAATTAATCAAAATACTGAGTTGGACGTGAGTTACTCACAGATTAGTCGATATTTTGATTGATTTCTTAAACTGGACACTTTCAAGTAAAGATTTTTATATAAACCTGTGAAGATAATACCTCCATTGTCGCAATTAGAATGCCATAAGCCTACTTTGTCGTATTAGTTTACAAGTTGCGAAAAACCAAATTAAATTTGAATTTCGCGGGCAGACCCGTGTCTTCAACCTTAAGATAATATGCAAATGATATTAGAAGCGCGCGACCGTGATCGGCGACCGAGCGGCGTGATGCAGAGATATTTACATGCTTAAAATATAGAGCGGTTAGTAATTGCTGATAAAATATTAAGCTATTGCATGGCGTTTATCGCGGGCTTTGAACTAGGACAAACAGTTTGAGCCCGGTGACCGAATCAAGAAATTCCGTAACGAAAATAAACCTAACACCGTCGTTCAGTAAGCGTTCAACATTTTAGAGGTTCACAAGTCTGAAGATCTGTTTGGCGCAGTGGGCGAGCGGTCGCTTTCTTTACCGTATGGTGTATGATGTCGCAGGTTCGAATCTCACTCGCGAAGTAGTGACAGTGCGCTTTTCTTGTTTGTTGGTTTTTAATTTTTTTTGCATAATTTTTATTATGCAAAAAAAATATTGCATAAATATTATATTTGCATAAGTTGATAAAAAATACTATGCAGTAGCTTTACCGCGGCAGTCCCCGAGTGCCACTTAATTTTTAAAAGAAAAGTTTAGATCACACGTTTCAGTAAAGCTTTTACGCGAAGTCCCAGTGGGCTGATATGAAGTCAGAATCAAATAACTAAACTTGATAGGTATATAACACAAGACACCAATTTTACAATAAAACCGTAATAATAATTAGTTGAAACTGTTAATACTTGAGTGGAGTAAATCTATATTCTATTGCATCAATGTAATCTAAGCTGACCGTGACTAAGACTGGGTTTCCACGGCGCGGTTCGCACCCGCGCCCGCAGCGCTTGCGGTACCGCTAGTACTGCGCCCGCCGCGGGCGCAAACCGCGCCGTGGAAATTGCTGCTTCATTTTCCATACAAATCTGCATTCTACGGAGGCCGCGGGCCCGCAACCGCTGCGGGCGCGGGCCGCGAACTGCGCCGTGGAAACTCAGTCTAATAATATTAGTTCTGCAACTAAGCGAAAAGCTTGTGCTAGTATGTAGTAGATATAACAATTATAGTGAACTGATTAATTTTTTTACTACTACTGACAAGGACAATGATATACGTAAACAAAGCGGAACAAGGACGATGCTATAGGTAATACTGCTAGGCGTACTACTACGTTACGTGGGAGTACGGTTGGTGACGATAAATTGCCGGGAGGAAAAGAGTCGCTTTTTTACCTAGTAAATGGGCTAAAAGGCATGTTACAAATAGCTATTACTAGCTGACCCAGCGAACTTCGTACCGCCAGCAAAAATATTTAGTGGTTGGTCACCCTTATCATTTAGGGCTATGAAAAATAGATGTTGGCCGATTCTCAGACCTACCCGATATGCACACAAAATTTCATAAAAATCGGTCCAGCCGTTTCGGAGGAGTAAGGTAACTAACATTGTGACACGAGAATTTTATATATAAGATGACGCATATAAGCATCAGCTAAGAAAGGATTTTTGAAAATTCAACCCCTAAGGCCCAAATTAGGCAGTGCATTGTTCATCGTTCATCGCTGCGAAAATTTTTGCGAAAATGAACCGTCTTTATTCGCCATGGGTGAATTTTCTACGGTTAATTTTTCGAGATTTTTGCTTTCGTTTTCGAAGGTCATCGGTGAGCCATCCATCTAAATTCGCCCTTAAGGCAAAGGGCCTTAGGGTTCATTTTCGCAAAAAATATTCGCAAAAATGCAGAGGCACTGTCTAATTTGGGCCTAAGGGAGTAAAATAGGGGTTTAAAAAAATATCTAACTTAATGTGAGAGAAGCCGCGGGTAATAGCTAGTACATCATAATAAAACGAAAACTTAATTTCTCTTGTCTACCTATCTCTCAGGGATAAAATCCGGAACGAGGAGATTCGTAGAAGAACAAAAGTGACCGACATAGCTCTGAGGATTAGCAGGCTGAATTGGCAGTGGGCGGGTCATATCTGTCGCAGAACCGATGGCCGTTGGGGCAGACGTGTTCTGGAGTGGAGACCGCGTACCGGCAAGCGCAGTGTAGGACGCCCTCCAGCTCGCTGGACCGATGACCTTAAGAAGGTGGCGGGAAGCGGTTGGATGAGGAAGGCGGAGGACCGTGTTTGGTGGCGCGCTCTCGGAAAGGCCTATGTCCAGCAGTGGATAAATACAGGCTGATGGATGGATGGATGGACCTATCTATTGTTCTATCTGTTAGTAATCGTCTACATATCCTGGTCCCTCGCTCGCAGCATTGTATCGGAGATGAGAGATATCAGCCTCATGATCATTAGCTCCCGGATCTAATCTCAGTGACTCAGTGAAGTATACCTACCGTTTAAAGAGGAGCATCCTCGAACGGGGACGGAGAAAGTGATTTTTAATTAAGGTTATCGTTGAATAATCTGGAAATTTTCATCTTAATATACCTTGATATTTTCCTTGACAATTTTAAAGTTTGACGAAATATCTATCGAGTTTTATTTTAAAAGCTCTACCTACCTAGGTTACTTTTAGCTTACTTTTTCATGGATTCTGTACAGCTCTTTTATTAAGGTCCGACTTCACCAACGTAAAATAAGTCCTATCCGAGCGTAATTTTTTTTTTATTTTTTTTATATAGATTATAGGCACACGCTTGACCACTATGTGGCCTAAGGTGGAACGCGATTGCCTAGAAGATGCCTATTCACCCTTGCTTTAAAGATACTCAAATTGTACGTGTTAGGAAACACAGATCTCGGAAGAGCGTTCCAGACCCTAGCCGTGCGAATCAGAAATGAAGACTTGAACCGCTTTTATATTTTGACAGTATTTTCAATACAAAAAATTTCAGAACGGCCAATTTATTCCTGGGATAAATGTCACTTGACATTGGTGAAATCGGCGCTTAGAGAAGTAAGTTATGTTATAAGTTATGAGTTTTTTTATTTTAATACTTTGAAGAATAAAAAACTATAAATTCAAATTCAAAATTATTAATTTCACGTAAGCCAACCTTTGGCTCTTATGACACGTCATGACTCTACCACCGTGCACCGTTTCGGAAAGCGGATTCTGCTGAGAAGAGCCGGCAAGAAACTCAGCAGTTGCTCTTTTCAGAGTAATCATTTTACAATATTATTATAATGTAGCTATTACATTGTAATAAGTTTTTGGAACGAAGTTCCTTATCGCGCGTTGCGAAAGGGGGCTAGACGGAAATTAAGACCAAAAGATTAAGACCACTTTTGATGGCCTAAAAAATATCTTATATAATAATTTCAACAAGTTGTGTATCGCTCCTGTGGCTCAATTGGCTCGCGTGCGGCTGTTAACAGAAAGATTGTTGGTTCGAGCCCACCCGGGGGTGCGCAATTTATTTTCATCTTTTATTTTATAAAATTATTTTAATTTTAATATTTTATAAAATCGATATTTAGGCTTCCCTGGGGTCATTTTGAATTTATCGATAAAAAAATGTATACCCGAATAATTATTTTCTTTATACCTCGAATAGAACTTGAAATTAATATTTTTATAATAATAACTTCGTTCCTATCTGGTGTCCCACGACACCACACTACTTTTTTATACTATCTTGTGGGCAGCTGGATGTCAAGCCGATTTAACCTATGCAACTTTGTTAGAATAGAATATAATATTACCACAATGAGGGGAAGTTCCAAAAAAGCGAACTACAATTCAATTCATGCTAAGACGGGCAGATAGAATGTAGCCCCATTCCCGCCGGTGACACCCGTTCACGAATATACAGTACCCGGCGATATATATTGCACATCGGCCTTTGGAATAAAACGCTATTTCTATGCTATTGCAAGGAAAGCTAACCAGAAATTCACGTAGTAATTACTGAAATCTCTTCAGAATCGGCGAGCACATCACGTAACATATATAAAAAAAATGCAGTCGAACTGTGAATAGAATAGAATAGCGTTTTATTCCAAAGGCCGATGTGCAATATATATCGCCGGGTACTGTACCTGAATGGAGACCTCAGAACACTGAAGTGTCGATAATTCCCGTTTCAAAATTAAAGCAATGACATTCGCAGCTTCGGAAAGGCCTAGAAATCCCGCTTCGATCCATCGTCAATCACCAGCCGAGCGGTGCGGCCCGGATTAAGATATGCAAATGGTGTCAACCCTTCTGTCGTGCGCGTACGTACTGCCCGCCGCCTGCCTGCACGGTGGCGGTCCGGGCACATGCAGTGACAGACTATTGTCATATTGTCATAGTGTCATCTTTCACGATGTTCGTCTGTAAACGTGTGTGGGCGGCAATGGAAATAGGAAAATTTTCCTCTTGTTTTTGAATTTTTCCTCTTAATATATCTTGGATTTTTCAATATCTCGTTGGTCTATCTTGTTCGTGTTGATCATGAGGTCCTGAGTTCTTGCCCATTGGAAAAATTGCTGTCAATAAATTCCCAATAGAAACTCGCGAAGCCGGAACTATGAACTATGAATCTATCGCGAGGTGTTTCTGTTGGTTTGAGATCGTTTTTGTGTAGTTTTTATAGAAAAGAATAGAATAGAATAGAAATGTTTTTTATTCAAATAAACTTTTACAAGTACTTTTGAATCGTCAATGAGTCTACCACTGGTTCGGAATGCTGTTCCTGCCGAGAAGAACCAGCAAGAAACTCGGCAGTTGCTCTTTTCAAAATACTTTTACAATATACTTAATAGGTATTATTCTATTTAGGGTTTTGTACCCAAAGGGTGCCAACGGGACCCTATTACTAAGTCTCAGGTGTCCGTCTGTCCGTCCGTCCGTCCGTCCGTCTGTCAGCGGGCTGTATCTCGATAACCGTAATAGTTAGACAGTTGAAATTTTCACAGACTATGTATTTTTATTGCCACTTTATCAAGAAATAATAAAAATAAAAAAAATTAAGAGGGCTCTCATACATGAAAAGGTGGTGAAATAAAATTTTATTTTTTTACCCTGGCATGTGGGGTGTCATTGTCTAGACTCTAGAGCTCGTTAAGTGGAGTTCAAATAATATATATTATGTTATTATTTGTTAGCTTCAAAAATAAAGAAATGGGGGGCCATCAAAGTTGTGACCAAAACAAACGAGCATTTTTCCCCATATTATGCTAATTTAGTACTATTTAAGAAATAAGATATCTAAATAGGTATGTATCTAGTTTAAAAATGTATAGTTTAAAAGTATTTAAGAAATAAGATATCTAAATAGGTATGTATCTAGTTTGTCGGTGGCGCTAGCATCGCCAAGTAAACACGAGCTCTTTGATAGTTTTTGTTTTAAAAATAGAAATTCCCGAATAAGAAGTGTAAATAAGTGTTTAAAGGACTAATAGTAATGCAAATCAAGTGGAAAAATGAAAGCAATAAATACTGTGCAGTAATTTACGTAAAAACCGTGTTTTAAATATTGACAATTCTATGTGATGTTTATGTAAATTTAAACAACGCATATAAACATTTCAACTAATTAACAATAATATAAGTGAAAATAAGTGCTATAGTAGTTATAAAAGTTAACAAATATAAGTGCAGTAATTAAACTTTTATGATATAAACACAAAAAATTCGAGTGACAATAACAATAGACAATTCAAACTGAATAACGGAAAGTTCAATCTTCTAAATTGGAAAAGTGATGCGATTAAAGTGCTTCTTATGTGTGTAATATTGATTAATTACACGCTGGAACAAAATAAAATAAATAAATATGGTTATAAATCTAGAAGATTGATGTATAACATTATTATTAATGATGATCCAAGAATGATTTATATACCACTAACGCCATCTAGTAAAAATCACTGATCGAGAAGCTTACACCCGTACAGTAAACACCTTCCTAAAATAAAAACTGTCATCTCACATCTGTACTGAAGCTACCATCAATCAAAACACTAGTACGCTAACCACTAACAACCTAAACGATATTTTCGTCATAATGGTTAATGATATTCTGGTCTAGTGGCGTGGACGACAGTATCCATTTCAATAGTCGCGAGATCGAGACCGACACGAACTATCGCTTTTCAAATTTTATTTCTTATTTGACATTGAAATTAAAGTTAAAAATGTCTACGAGGCCAAAAAGAACAATTGTCTGTGCTGGATGTACTCTGACGATAAAAAATAAAGATTACTTACAATGTGTTAATTGCAGTAACCTATTGGACTTAAGATGTGCCAGCGTTACTCAAAAACGATTTAATACAATGTCAATAGATACAAAGGCAAAATGGAAATGCAATGAATGCAAGAACCTAAAGTCAAATTCACAGGAAACAACATTAAAAAAACATACCCAACCGGAAATGGATAACTTACCCAAGATATTAAAACCCATTTTACACAACCGATCTCTAGGAAATGAAACATATAGCTCTTTGGGAGACCATTCAACTTTAAAAGATATCAGCGCATGTAGTTTACCGGACCTATCCACGGCAGATAATTCGCGCATTAACGACTTAAAACAAGAAATAAAGGCATTGTCTTCTCAATTAGAAAGTGCTCATGATGAAATAGCGAGACTCAACCTAGAAAATTCAAATCTTCAAAAAATGTTAGAAGACAATGTAAAACAAATTAAAATGTTTAAGGCACTACTAACTGATGGCGTGACCTCTGTAACTTCTACGCCTTTGAGGTCAATGGAAAGACAATCTAAACAAACTACACCTGCAAGAACACCAGCAGCGAGAGTTCCTGAATCTAGCCTGAATACTTTTTCTACGCCAATCGCTGATAATGTCGATAGAGCCAATTTCTCCACACCGAAAGAGTCTATAATACTAAGAAAGGAAGTCATATCTAATAAACTAGTATCTATTAAATCACCAAAATTGGTAAAACCTGCTAATAAGAAAAATCAAGATATACAAGGAAATCAACCCACCCAAGAAACACTAACAAATCAAACATCAACTGAAAATAATCTTAAGCCTTCAAAGATAATAATACTTGGCGATCAAATAGCACGAGGATTATCAAGAGAAATCACGAGAAAGCGCCAAAGTCGATGGAATGATGTATACACTGTTTCCTCATTTGTGAAACCACAGGCAACTGCAGCACAAGTACTCAGCAGCTGCGATGACTTACTTAAGAATCTGAATAATAATGATATTGTTATTTTGGGAATAGGATCTAACGAAAAAAATCCGTATTCTATGCTATCAGAATTAAGTAATGCCCTGTACAAACTCAAACAATGTCAAGTTTTTGTGCTAAATGTTTTAGAAAACCCCTATTTAAATGTTAAATTATTGAATAATAGCATTAAGCTAGTGACACAAAATTTTATGAATTGCAAATTTATAAATACGATAAACAACTATAAATATAATGCAAACACTCCTAAAACTCTACAACAGAATTTCCAACAGCTATCCTCTAAAATAAATATTGAGATTGATTATTTGGAATATTATAAACTCTACATAGTAAAATACAACAAAAAGACACCCCTAATAATCAATAACGTATTAAAAACTATGAATAATGCAAATTATGAGCCAAATAAATATTATACCCGAGTCAAAAAAGGCACTATACCTTATTACTTTGAAAAAAAACCTAAAATATCGAATTCCTTAAACTCTAAGGTGAAGCTTATCCAAAAGACAATACCAAATTTTTTCAATAAAATTAATAAAAATAAAGCTGGTCCAACTACTGAAAATAATAGAGAACAATTTTTTCGTGCATAATACTCTAACTTCTTCTAACATTACCTTATTACATCAAAATATAGCAGGCATTTTGAATAAGCAAGAACTGTTTCACCTTGCAATAGAAGATCTCAAACCTAAAGTAGGTAACATTGATATTATTTGCTTAACAGAGACTTTTATGAAACAAGGCACTGAATCAAACCTTCAGTTAAAGAATTATAAATTAGTGGCCTCCTACTCCAGGCTTTCGGAACGAAGAGGTGGGAGCTGTATTCTTATAAAAAATAATTTTGAATATAAACCCGTAACTTTGACTGTTAAACCAATTCCATATGTATTTGAATACTGTGCTACCGAAATAACCTCTATCAGTGCTATCATTGTTTGTATATATAGAATACCTAACTCGAATGTTAATGCATTTCTACAAAATCTTAGTAATTTGACAAATATTTTAATTAGAAAAAAGAAAAAACGCATTATCCTTTGTGGCGACTGGAATATTGATTTACTCACTAATAATTCAGTGTCACAGGAACTGCAATCGATACTAAATAATTGTAATTTGAATCAACATATTTTAAGACCCACTAGGAAAAAATCCTGTATAGATATAATTGCTAGTAATATCCCAGATGTAACAGCTGAGCTTCATTATATGGGATTATCTGATCATGAAACCTGTCAATCGATATCTTTCGAAACTCCTATTAGTATTTCAAATAAAAGTAATCTCCCTTACTGGTTTGAATTTAAACGTGACTTCAGCAAAGATAACATTAGAAAATTTTGTGAGTGCATTGAATCATTAACTTTTAACGATATATTTGAAGAGACGGGTACAAATAGTGCATTCGATTCTTTTCATGATACACTTACTTTGTTTTATAAACTATGTTTTCCTTTAATTAAAGTTAAAGTGTTTGAAAATAATAAAATAAACTCCTGGATCACAAGAGGTATAAAGAAGTGCAGCATTAAAAAGAGAGTTTTATACCTATCATATCGTCTAAACTCTAGTAATAAAAAAATAAACAAGGATAAATACATAAATTATAATAGATTATTTAAGAAATGCATTATCCAAGCACAAAGCTTGGCTAATTCCAAATACGTCATACGTTCAAAAAATAAGTGTAGAGCAGCCTGGACTGTAATAAAAAAGTATTCTCTACCCGCAAAAAATGATAAAATCCAGGAAATTAATAGTATTGAAATCAACAGTATTGAATATAATGACGCAAATGATATAGCAGAAAAATTTAATGAGTATTTTATAAATTTATCTAATACTACCAATAATACGAGCAATTCACCCCTCTTAAGCAGTAAAAATGATAATATTAGAGACAGCATTTACGTTTACCCTACTGACGACGGTGAAATATATAAAATTATCATGGAATTAAAAAACACTAACTCTACAGGTTATGACGAAATAAATACAAGAGCTGTTAAACTTTGCGCCAAACATATATCACGTCCTCTGAGTCACATTATAAATCTCTCCATATCACAAGGTGAATTCCCGTCCCGATTAAAATACTCTGTAGTTAAACCCGTACACAAAAAAGGATCGAAAAAAGAACTCAATAACTATAGGCCAATTACACTCATACCTATCCTATCAAAAATATTCGAAAAAGTTATGTACAAAAGAATATATCAATTTGTATCAAAATATAGCTTGTTAAAACCTCAACAATTTGGATTTTTAAAAAATAGTTCTACGTCATTAGCTTGTTTTGCGCTTACTAAGCAAATAACAGAGAGTCTAAATAGAAAAACTCCAGTAGCTTGTATTTTCCTGGACATGTCTAAAGCATTCGATCTTGTTTGTCACAGGATACTTTTAAATAAACTACAGAATTATGGAATAAGAGGGAATGCTCACCAATGGATTCATAGCTACCTAAATAATAGACAACAGAGTGTTCAAATTAATAAAATCTGCGGCAATACAAGGGGATCATTTACATCAAACTTTAGGACAAACAAGTATGGTGTGCCACAAGGAAGTATCTTGGGACCACTGTTATTTCTATTGTATGCGAATGACCTACCTGACTCAGTCGAATGTAACTGTATCCAATTTGCTGATGACACGACTCTCATAATACAATGTAAAAACAGGGAAACTTTTGAACAGGAAGTCAATGAAAACCTAAATAAAGTTGTTCAATGGATGAGCCAAAACAATTTATGTATAAATGTTGGTAAGACTAATTATATACAGTTTCAAACATACAATAGTTTTCCAATAAATATTAAAGTTACATGCAATAATTTACCTATTGAACAGGTTGACCATACTGTGTTTCTTGGTGTAGCAATGGATAAGTTTTTAAATTGGAAAATTCATATAGATTCTCTATGTAAAAAACTAGATCGATTTGTGTACGCTCTATACAAACTTAAAAGTGTAACATCAAAAGAGACGGCTCTTTGCGCATACCACGGGTATGTTTCCTCTCTTTTACGTTACGGATTAATCCTATGGGGCAACTCTGTTGATGTGATAAAAGTGTTTCGTATTCAAAAAAAATGTATTCGAGCCGTTTGCGGAGCCGCACCTTTGGAATCTTGTAGGCCACTCTTTAAAAGTACCAAGACACTGCCTCTTCCAAGTCTCTACATATATGAAGTCTCAGTTTTTGTTCATAAGCATAGGGACTATTTTCCACGCATAGCTGACACAATTACAAGATCCAACAGATATGAAAATAAACTTATAATTCCAAGACAAAGAATAAATTTATTTAAAAAAAATATTTACTGCATGGCCGTACGCCTCTATAATAAGTTACCGGACAGTATAAAAAACCTAAATGCTAATCGATTTAAATCAAAACTATACAAAATACTTTTAAACAAATGCTACTATACTGTTGATGAATTTATTCAGGACAAAAATATTAATGACATTGTTTAATTTTTTTTTTTTTTTTTTTGAAATTAATAGAACTGACATTATATAACAGTTAGAATGAGTATGACATTGTTTGAATTTAAAAATGATAGATTTAAGTATTAAATTTTGTATGACTATTCTTTTGCATGCTACTATGTGGCAGATTGAAGCGCTTAGATAATTGTATAAGATCATATTATGTACTCAATCTTGCAAATAAAACATTTGAATTTGAAAAAAAGTGATTTGGTCATATGTTCGGAACCCTTAAAGAGCGAGGCCCGACTCGCACGTCTTGGCCGATTTTTTTGCACAGCTCGCATTTTTAGGGTTCCGTACCCAAAGGGTACCAACGGGACCCTATTACTAAGCCTACGCTGTCCGTCCGTCCGTCCGTCCGTCCGTCCGTCCGTCCGTCCGTCAGCGGGCTGTATCTCGTAAACCGTAATAGATAGACAGATGAAATTTTCACATATTATGTATTTCTATTGCCGCTATAACAACAAATAATAAAAATTAAATTAAATTAAAAAAATTAAATTAAAATATTTCCATGGGTACATGAAAATATTTTAATTTTTTTTTTTTAACGGAACCCTAAAAGAGCGAGACCCGACTCGCACTTGGCCGACTTTTTTTATAAATCGATTGTAAAATTAAGACAAAATAATTTCGCTGCAAGAAAACAACCGCTTTTTAAGCATGAATAAAATAATATTACCAGATAGCTTTCAGTTCACAGAATTTCATCCATTATAACAAATTTTCATCACGAACCCAACTAACGAGGCAACTTTGCGAGCAATTAAAATTATACTCACACTATTTGTTGCTTCCCTACATGCGTTCAAGCAAATTGTATTTCGGTTAATTGAATTAATTGAATTAAGTACCAATTTATATAAAATTATTGAAATTTTGTGGTAGAAACACATTACCTAATTATTAACTAGAGCGTAACAAATACTTTCTTTACATGATCGCGTCGGATTTCTGTTCCATAGGAGTGAGGGAATAGAGAATGGAACTGTGTTTTCGCACACATTTGTGCATTTTTGAACATCTGTGGACCAATCAATCGTGGGTCATGGCTGGATTCGGACGGGAGGAACCTAGACGGGAGGAACCTAAGTACTTAATACCTAAGTTATATTCATAGGTAGTATGAGGAAGCGTTAAGTGATATTGAACGTAAAGTTTTTCAAATCTGCAACGAAGAGATCCATGATTAAGCGACTCTAAGTCATCATCTCCCTCTCCTTGGCCCACGCTATGTGGGGTCGAGATAACACGGCTTACAAGCCATGTTGTAAGTGGTTCGGCTTAACATTTTACGACCGGCCGCCTGCCTGACGTCAACCCTCTTTGGGAATGCTTTTGTTGGTGGAAAGGATAGAACCACCACTTTTCGGTTCATTAGGGTAATGCTCTGGACTGTATACGGGCACTATGTATGTGGCGTCCACGCATTGGAGAGCTTCCAGTTCTTTTTAGGGTTCCGTACCCAAAGGGTACCAACGGGACCCTATTACTAAGCCTACGCTGTCCGTCCGTCCGTCCATCCGTCCGTCCGTCCGTCCGTCCATCCGTCCGTCCGTCCGTCCGTCCATCTGTCAGCGGGCTATATCTCGTAAACCGTAATAGATAGACAAATGAAATTTTCACATATTATGTATTTCTATTGCCGCTATAACAACAAATAATAAAAATTAAATTAAATTAAAAAAATTAAATTAAAATAATTAAATTTCCATGGGTACATGGAAATATTTTTATTTAATTTTTTTTAACGGAACCCTAAAAGAGCGAGGCCCGACTCGCACTTGGCAGATTTTTTTATTCGTGGATAGCAATGTGGATGTGGTATCCCCTGAAGACAGAAAAACTTCAGTATCCTCTTCATCATCAGGTTATAGGTTCAAAACTGTGCTCACTTGAAGTGACTCTAAGTGCGATAGTAAATTATATTTAAGGAAGTAATTTCACTCCATGTAATTTCAAACAATAAGTCATTGTTACTGTGCCGTTCCAGAATAGTAAGGGGATATTACTATAATTATTAAAGTTTTGAACTCACTGTATCTACTGAGTACCGGAGTTGAATGGAGAAGGTATAATAACTACTCGCTTTTAGATAATTAATACAATTGTGAATGTGAACGCTCTGCGAATGCGAAGGTGTTATTATGTTATATCAGGGTGGTAAAGTTTTTAATTGATTTTAGAGTTGGTTACAATGCTTATTAGGTTAATTTTAGGTTTGTATACCCACGTATATTAATTTGTACGAGTGTCTCTTCATTATAAATGTTTTATGGAAACGAGCATTTATTGAACAAGTTTCTTTTATTTCCCCTCACGTTAAGTTCGATTTTTCGACAGATGCGCGCACAGACAGACAGACAGACAGACAAACTAAAATAAAAAAAAAATTTTTTGGGCTCAGTATCGCGAATAAAGCGTCCTCAAATTAAAATTTCTAAAATATATTTAATGTGGGTACAGTATTCATCAAGTTACAGTTTTAGTATAAATATAAAACAGTAACTGGCAAAAACTATTATTAAGTTTTATCGCTCTTACTCTCTACAAAAACTAGGTAAGTATATTGTAATAAAAATATGTCTAAACTATCCGTAATTCAATTGCCGAAGATAAGAATCGACCATATTTTGTCAAAAGTATCTGAGATTTTTACAATCATTGAAACAATTAGAATGTGAGAGAGAGAGGGATGGGAAATGTAAAGTCCTCTTAAGGTGGAAGACACGGGTCTGCCCGCGAAATTCAAAATTCAAAAAAAAAATTCAAAATTCAAAATTATTTATTTCATGTAGGCCAACCTGTGGCTCTTATGACACGTCAAGATTCTACCACCGGTTCAGAAAGCGGATTCTGCTGAGAAGAGCCGGCAAGAAACTCAGCAGTTGCTCTTTTCAAAATAATCATTTTACAATATTAATAAGTAGCTATTACATTGTAATAAGTTTTTATACTATCTTGTGGGCAGCTGGATGCCAAGCTGATTTAACCCGTGCATCTTTGTTAGAATAGAATATGACATTTCCACAAAACGTACTACAATTCAATTCACGTCAAAGACGGGCAGACAGAAAGTAGCCCCATTCCCGCCGGCGGCACCCGTTCACGAGCATGACGCATGATCCAGCCATTGCTTCGCTCGACCATATTTGAGGGAACGTAACAACCCGCACCACACGACACCACCACAGTAATGTTTAAAGAGAGCGTGACATACTTAGTCTATCCGTATTAAAGCATCGAATTGAATAATATTATTCAAACACTAATTTTAAGATCCCATGCAACTTTGTCATTAAGAAAGTCATTAACTTTGTAATTAGCGCGACTCAGTAAGTGAGTTTTTACGCATTGTTTAAATTTGTGCAGTGGCAAATCTAGCAATTCCTTCGGAATCATATTATATAAGCGTACGCTCAACCCCACAAAGGATTTTTGCACTTTGCGCAGGCGACATGATGGAATTTCTAGTTTATGACGATTTCTAATGAGTCGATTGTGTGTATTGCCTCTTTGTTTATGCAGATGAATATTTTGTCTCACAAAGAGTATATTATTATAAATGTACTGTGAAGCTACCGTAAGAATACCAATCTCTTTAAACTTTTCACGAAGAGATACGCGCGAACCGAGTTTATAGATAAATCGAATGGCTCTTTTCTGTAATATAAAAATAGTTTCAATATGAGCTGCTCCGCCTCACAATAAGATTCCATAGGACATTACACTATGGAAGTAGGCAAAGTAGACCAGCCTAGCCGTTTCTACATCGGTAAACTGTCTGATTTTTCTGACAGCATAGGCAGCTGAGCTGAGTTTACCCGCTAATGTCTCTATGTGAGCGTCCCACTGAAGCTTACTATCCAAGGTCACCTCCAGAAAAACTGTGGAGTTCTCAATTATAAGGTTTTCCCCGTTTATTTTTATTGTTTTGTCAATTTTCTTAACATTTGGTACAATAAATTCTAAACACTTAGTTTTTTTAGCGTTCAAGAGCAAATTATTAACAGTAAACCAACGCGATATCTGAGATAAGGTATTGTTTACATCGTCAAAATTTGCTTTGTTTCTGTCAGTTTTGAATATTAGAGATGTATGTACGCATACACTTTGTGTTCGATCACTAAGGTAAGAGGCAATGAGATCAAGTGCAACGCTTCTTATGCCATAATGACTAAGTTTGAGTAAAAGTGTTTGGTGATCAACGCAATCAAACGCCTTAGATAGGTCACAAACAACCCCAATAGCATTCTGCGAACGCTTCCAGGAATCGAAAATATGTTCAAGTAGCTTTGCACCAGCATCAGTCGTGCTTCGACCCTTCGTGAAGCCGTACTGTTCGGGGTGTAGCAAGTTATTAACATTAAAATGCTTCATTAGTTGATCAAGTATAATTTTTTCAAATATCTTACTAAGTGTTGGAAGGATTGATACAGGTCTGTAATTATTGAGGTCAGTTCTGTTGCCTGATTTAAACAGGGGGATGAGTTTGCTATGTTTCATCAAATTTGGAAAGATACCCATAGCAACACATTCATCAAAAATTACGGCTAAATAAGGAGCAATGTCATTTATTATGTCAGATATAATTTTTACAGATATACCCCATAAATCACCAGTTTTTTTTCATTTTCAACATCTTAAAATTTTTTATTACCTCAGCTGCAGTGATAAATTTGAATTCAAATAAAACATTGCACTCATTGACGTTGCCTCTCAATAAACTCTGAGCTGCAGTAGGTGAGGAATTCAGAGAGTCAGTCAGCAGAACAGGAATGTTCTGAAAAAAATTCTCGAAAGTATTTGCAACCTCCACGTCAGAAGTTATTTTATCTTTATTAACAATAATTTCAAAGTTAACATCACGTCATTTACTTTTACCCGTTTCTTCATTAACTATATTCCACGTGGTTTTTATTTTATTTTCGGATTTCACGATTCTCTCTTTAATATGTATTGCTTTTGCGTGAATGCATAATTCAAATTTAATTTGGTTTTTCGCAATTTGTAAACCAATACGACAAAGTAGGCTTATGGCCTTCTAATTGCGCCAGTGGAATTATCATCTTCACAGGTTTACATAAAAATCTTTACTTGAAAGTGACCAGTTTAAGAAATTAATCAAAATATCGACTAACTTGTGAGTAACTCACGTCCAACTCAGTATTTTGATTAATTTCTTAAACTGGTCACTTTTAAGTAAAGATTTTTATGTAAACCTGTGAAGATGATAATTCCACTGGCGCAATTAGAATGCCATAAGCCTACTTTGTCGTATTAGTTTACAAATTGTGAAAAACCAAATTTTTGAATTTCGCGGGCAGACCCGTGTCTTCCACCTTAACCGTTACGCTACTGAGGTACTGAGGCAAGTTTCAAATGTTGTAAGATTGTAGTTCGGTGGCGACGGCGAGGGAGCGTACGGAACTTTCCCGGGGCTGCTGCGAACTGCGTGAAACTATCTCCCAGGGAGCGGGACACAATAGACTCGTGTACGCTCCCCGGTACAATGCGATGTGGCGTTGTAAATTGTTATCTCGTATGCTAACTTTCCTATTGATTATATTGGTTACGCTGGTTATTGTATGGTGTGTTGTGTGTGTACTGAGTGTGTCGCAGTGTCGTCCTTTCATCGCAGGTTCCCAGATAGGTGCCGCATATAGGATTATGGACTGATTTGCCATAGCCAGTGTCCTTCTTCCTTCTTCCTTCCATTAGAAGTATTAGGTCATTTATACCGTTCGAGTGAAGCAGTGATAGCCTAGTGGTTAGGATTGTGGTCTCCTATTCGGTCGCAGGTTCGATCCCGGGTACGCACCTCTGACTTTTCGGAGTCAAGTGCGTTTAAGCAATTAAATATCAACGTGAAGGAAAACATCGTGAGGAAACCTGCACATCTGAGAGTTCTCTTCATAATGTTCTCGAAGGTGTGTGAAGTCCGCCAATTCGCATTGGGCCAGCGTGTTGGACTATGACCTATAACCCTTCTCTGAGAGGAGACCTAATGATGATACCGTTCGAGGCCCGTGGTAAATGAATCGGATGGGGCTTGGAAAGCCATGGAAAGAAACTCAATCAACGTTAATTTATTTATTTATTACACAATGTGCTCACGGCTCTCTCGGGCTGGGGGCCTCTTCCGGTTGGGGCTAAGGGTTGGGGCCCATAGCATTTCGCCTAAATGCCACCCTTAGTTACGCCACTGGTCATTCAATGACGATCTACGGCAAAAACACAATACATATACGAAATCTCAGAAGAACATCGTTCTTTTCAGCTTTACAAACAAAATAAATGTGGATAACAATGTGTTCACTGGCTGGAAAAGTCTACGAAAAGCGTAAAAGAAAACTCCTTAACCTAAATAATAAATACATTTCTTTAATATTATTTTCCATTAAAATGGTAATGTAACGAGTGGGTGGTATGGTAGGATTAGTGGATGTAGGCTTTAATTTAAATTGTTATATTATATACTGTTTTGGTTTGGATCAACTGCTTTCCAAAAAGGCTCAAAACCAAAAGAACACTTGCCTATTCATCCAAAATCTGTTTTATGAACATTTAAAAGCCTCAATAGCCTGAAATAAATAATATAATTTTGAAAAACATAATTCGACAAAAATATTTTGCCAGACATTTGATTTTTCAGTAGAGTAGTTAGATAATAATATACTAGGAACCATAGTGAAGGAGCACAAAATTAGTTAAGCAGTGATAGCCTAGTGGTTAGGACTATGGTCTCCTATTTGGGGGGTCGCAGATTCGATCCCGGTTGCACCTCTGACTTTTCGAAGTTATGTGCGTTTAAGAAATCAAATATCACATGCTTCAACGGTGAAGGAAAACATCGCAGGAAACCTGCACACCTTCTTGAGTTCCCCAAAATGTTCTCGAAAGTTTGTGATGTCCGCCAATTCGCATTGGGCCAGCGTGGTGGACTATGTCCTATAACCCTTCTCTGAGAGGAGACCTGCGTTGAGTAGTGAGCCGTTGATGGGTTGCTGATGATGATACTAGGAAACATTCCTAAATTATTTATTATTATTCACAATAAATATAAAAGTTATGGAATTCATATATATTCCTAATTGTGCAATTGATTCCAAACTAGGCATTAAAATTAGTTGGTCGGTTGGAGACTGAAGTATCAAAAGATCTATCTATTACTATACCGAGAAAATTTGTTGTTAGATTCTTTGAAGTGTAAGTTAAAGTTGACAGTAAACACTGTAGCTACGCGCCGTAGCTCGTAGCTCGTAGCATGTAACGCATTTACAGGCAACAACCGATAGCGATTGTTATCAAACATACAGGGATTAGCGACGGGGATATATTGAAGCAATAATTCCATTATCGTATGCTAATACACCCGGGAGACCTCGATGCCTATGGAATGTATAAAGTTATTGTATCTATCAATACATATAAAAAGAAAAGTTCTGACTCCTCATATTTTACTGACTGACTCAACGTCTAGCTCTAACCGTAGGACTTGTTGGTGTACAGGTGCACTATAATATATCTTTCATAGTGATTCATAGTGATATTCAGTTAGGTTAAACAAGTAATTTCCGATTGGGTGAATTTTGCAAATGACTCGAAGAACCTATGGGCGTTGGGGTCCCAAGGTGCTGGAATGGCAACCCTGCACAGGAAAGCGCAGCGTTGGTAGACCTCTCACTAGATGGACAATGGGCGTTGGGGTCTCAAGGTGCTAGAATGGCAACCCTGCATAGTTAAGCGCAGGGTTGGCATACCTCTCACTAGATGGACGGACGGTCTCAGGTAAGTCGCTGGCAGCCGCTGTATATAGGCGGCGCGGGATATTGCTCTGTGGCGATCATGTCAAGAGACCTTTGTCCAGCAGTGGACGGCTATTGGTTGAGGTGATTATGATAATGAAGCATTGTAATTTTTATATCAGTAATGGACGATTCTAAGAGGCTTTGGCGCTTCACCTATGACGATCTAACAGGCAAAATCGATATAGCCTTCAGTTACTGCGTAGAAATGCCCTGGCGAGAGGAATCGCTTGGGGTTCGTACTACTTAATATTATAAATGCGAAAGTGTGTTTGTGTGTTGGCTTTTTCTTCAATCACGCAGCGACAGCGACTGATTTTTCAATGAGTGTAGTTCAGGACCTGGAGAGTCACAAAGGCTATTTTTTAACCCCAGAAATAGAAATTCTCGAGGCATATCAAAAACCTAACTCCACGTGGATTGTTATAATCATTTTCATAAATCTGTCCTCTAGCATCGAAATATAAATTGAAATGAATTGAATGCGGGCGAAGCCGTGGCAAAAAGCTGGTTTTAATCCAAAATCATAATACCCTAGCGCGCGAGTGAATAATCCTGGATGTTATCCGCGATTTAACTTGATTAATAGCAAATATTGCCAAATCCAACACAAACATAATACACTGCTGATGCGTGACGTGTGTTGTTACAATAACTCTATTTGTTACCTTTATGCTAAATCGCGAACTCTTTTACACCATACGATATCATTGCCCCTACCAATCTTACTAAAATTATTTTCATCTCCCCATCTTGGAAATAGTATTTTTGCTCTTCGATATCTGAGTGCAAAAGCCGTTTTTATCCGCTAGAGGATAAAGTAAATTGAATTTAGAACATCTTGTGCACTAAGTTTGTGAATTCAAAACACCATTAAACCTATTTATTTCTACCTCCATGATGCCGAATTTATCATACAACTATTAAAAACTCAGACTCGGAATCTTCTTGGTGTACTTTTTTTCATTTGCTTTGCGCGCGCCATTTTCTTTTCACGTCATATTTTCAGAGAAGTTACGTGTTGCACTCGAGTGCAAATATTTTTCACCTCGTGCTCTTTTGTTTCCCTCGCTAACGCTCAGGATTCTAATTTTTGAATCACTCGCCGTGCTCGTGATTCAATTTTACAATCCTTCGCTTGCTCGGTCATCAAAACTGAGCACGCGGTTAAAAAGCAACTTTGCACTCTTGTATAACAAATAACTATTAAATGCGTAATTTTATTTGGTCAGTACTTCAATCGCGTTGCCATAGAACTACGGACTGACTTGATTTTTGCATGGGTATTGCACCCAATACCCAGTAGTTGAAGACATGGAGAGTGCCATAAGCCTAAAGAAAATTTAATATTTCATTACAATGTGCATTGTGCAGTCAACATCTCCTGATGATGCTCCGGTATCGGAGCGAAGCGTACGTCGAGATATGATATTTATTCTTTTTGGCGGATTATAAAAAACAAATATTAATTTTCTTTTTAAGTATATCATGGAATTCCGCAAAGTAACGCCTGTTATAAGCTTATGGCATATTGAATATATCCAATATGCCATAAGCTTATTAGTGACCTCTGATTTTTCGGGGTAAAAATCCTGAAAATAAAAACAGAGGGATTTTTTAAACTTAACTCAATGCGGACGAAGTTGCAGGTAACAACTTAAATAGTACTTCACAAATAGCTAAGTAGTACGTTCGGGATAAAGGAAGCTTTTAAGTCTCTCCCAGTCCTGAACAATACCCATGCAAAAATCACGTTGATCCGATGCCCTGTTACTGCGTGATTGAAGCACAAACCAACCAATAAACACACTTTCGTATTTATAATATTAGGAGTCCCGGAGGAAGCGACGCACGTGCTCCAAATTGAACTTTTAGGAGTCGCGTTAGAATCGCTGTATGCGTTGTATTTGGGTATTTGACAGTACTCAAAATGTTGGTATTTATAATCGAAAATGTAACATGTAAGAATAAAATTTGTAAAAAGAGAAAATAAATCGATCCATAAACAAATAAGCCATAGAGCTTTAAAGTTACCTGTTAGATAGAGAGAGCGCCAGTGAACTGTGATGTCACAATTCAGCAGCTCCATACACAATTTCGTTTTAGAAAGAGACAGTGTATCTGTCTCTTCAAAAGACACAGTAAAACAGCTTACAATTCCGAGACTAGTAAAGATATTTAAAAAAAGAGAAATGGCATTCTGTTATATAAAAATCTTAAGTGGCACTTGGGGACTGCCGCGGTAAAGCTATTGCATAGCATTTTTTATCAACTTATGCAATTATAATATTTATGCAATATTTTTTTTTTGCATAATAAAAAGTATGCAAAAAAAAAACAAACAAACAAGAAAAGCGAACTGTCACTACTTCGCGAGAGAGATTCGAACCTGCGACATCATCAAAGAAAGCGGTAGCTCGCCCACTGCGCCAAATAGAGCTACTTGAGAACCTCTAAAATGTTGAACGCTTACTGTTAACGACGGTGTTAGGTTTTTTTCGTTACGGAATTTCTTGATTCGGTCGCCGCGCTCAAACTATTTGTCCTAGTTCAAAGCCCGCGATAAAAGCTATGCAATAGCTTAAATATATCAGTCAAATACCCAATTGCCCAAGCCTTTACAGTTGCCTCGGCAGGAATGTCCGGCACGCGTCGCCTGCCCGGCGCGCGGTAACTGATCCCGGAATGCGATGCCTGCCGCAATATCTATTGATTGAGAGAAGGCTCGTGCAGAATTGCTGCAGCGGTCACTACCTACATTACATTAATATGAGCTTGTTGACGCACTCCTGTTTCTATTGAACTACTGAAATGGTTATCGAGGTATAATTATCGACATAGCTAATCTAAACCTGAAGTGGTAATGGGCGGGACACATGGCTAGAAGAACCGATGGGTGTTGAGGTTTATCAGACAAAACATCGTGAATTACAAAAAAGGGTGATTTACACGATAGGCAAGTTAGAAATCCAAACAGGCTCGTGATTCCTCGATGTCGCCTCAAGAGGGTCCGAAAGACATTTGTGGGAATGGGCGTGACGTTTTAAAATAAAATTCCACAGTCGATCTTAGACTTGCCTTTACACAAGTTTAAGAAATCAGTTAAAACTAATCTCATGAAAAAAGCATATTATGCAATTGAAGACTATTTAGATGATAAAAAAGCGTGGACATAATTCTTTCCAGCGATACATCAGACAGCAGGTGGTAATTGAACTGTTTAACTATTCTATTGAATGTAAACTTATTTTGAAAAGAGCAACTGCCGAGTTCCTTGCTGGTTCTTCTCGGCAGGAACGGCATTCCGAACCAGTGGTAGACTCATCGACGATTCAAAAGCACTTGTAAAAAAGTTTATTTTAATAAAAAACATTTCTATTCTATTCTATTCTATTCTATGGTCTCGGAACACCGACCTCTATATAATTAATGTATGATGAATACTGGACAGGTTGCTGTCATATTTTTTGAACCTAGGTACTTGATTGATGCTTCAAATAGATACATAATTTAAGCTTATATTTGTATAGGGACCTGGATAGCCAGCCCAGTGCTTCTTCTTCTTCTTCCTTATCAACCGATAGACGTCCACTGCTAGACAAAGTTCTCTTGCATGGACTTCCACAGGTCTCGGTCTTGCGTCGCCTGAATCCAGCGGCTCCCTGCGACTCGCTTGATGTCATCGGTCCACCTGGTGAGGGGTCTGCCATAACTGCGCTTCCCGGTGCGGGGTCGCCACTCCAGCACCTTGGGACTCCAACGAACATCAGCTCTTCGAACTATGTGCCCCGCCCATTTCCACTTCAGTATCGCGACTCGCTGAGCTATGTCGGTGACTCTGGTTCTCCTACGGATCTCCTCATCTCTGATTCGATCCCGCAGGGACACTTCGAGCATAGCTCGGTCCTGAGCCTACATATGAGGCCCTTAGTTAGCGACCTTAGTTAGCCCAGTGCTAATCATAGATTAATTTATAAGAGTTCAGTGTCCTGAGATGACCACCATGCACCAGAATGCGTAGCTTTGATAGACCCCCTATTAGGTACATTACCTAAGTCAACAAGACGAAAAAAATGTAGCCTCAAGTTCTTACTTAAGTTACCTTAGCTAGCTTATACTAAGCATCGAGCGAGTTAACATCGAGTCGGATACAATAAATAGCGCAGGTAATAATAATTATTTATTTATTACAGCGTGGATGATATCCGTTACAATAATATAATCTAGTTCACGATTACAGTGAATTATATCCGGCTTCCGGCGTGTTCTCCATATCCCAGCTTAGTCAACAGTCGATGCCGATACAGCTTAATTTATTTGTGTATGAGTTAAGTAATGCAAGCTAAGTCATGTCTTAAAATGAGTATTTGAATATTAGTATTCAATTCGATGCCATATCCTGGGTGGCTTAAGTATGTCATACTCTCTTTTAACATTTCTGTGGTGGTGTCGTGTGGTGCGGGTTGTTACGTTTTCTCAAATATGTTTAAGCGAAGTAGCAACGGCTGGGTCATGCGTCATGTTCGTGAACGGGTGCCACCGGTGGGAATGGGGCTACTTTCTGTCTACCCATCTTAACATGTATTGAATTGTAAATAGGTATGCATTTTTGGAACTGCCCCTTATTTTGGAAACACTGCATACATAACTTACTACTGCGTTATAATTTATTTTCAGTAATGAACAAAAAAGTGATATCTCTAGGTGAAAAGTTTAATATCGTAGTACATTTACGTAACGTTTTTAAGGCTTGTAAGTGTTTTATCATATTTTTAACTAGCTGATGCCCGCGACTTCGTCCGCGTGAATTTAATTTTTAAAATCCCGAGGGAACTCTTTGATTTTCCGGGATAAAAAGTAGCCTCTGTCACTCTCCAGGTCCTCAATTATACCCATAGGAGTATATAGTCTCCCATACCCATAGGAGTCTCACTATAGGCATCGTCTAGTATTTAATAAAATATAAATCCAACTAATATTATAAATGCGAAAGTTTGTCTGGATGGATGTACTATGGATGGATAGATGGATGTTTGTTACTCTTTAACACCACAACGAATGACCCGATTTGGCTGAAATTTGGAATGGAGATAGCTCATACCCAGGATTAACATTTATTGGTTCCTGTAGGAATTAAAAAACTTTAATCAAGTCGCGGGCATCATCTAGCAATTTTATAATAAATAGCTAAGTTAGAATCCTTTGGACTATTCGAAATGATGAAAGTTAAACGAGTTTCGGGCATAGCGAAATAAATGCTCATTGAGGTTAACACAGAATATTATATGCCCTGCTACCTTCCTGACTGCCTTTGACCTTAAAATAATATAATAACGTTCCCCATTACAAAATAATGCTATTATTTTGAGTGCGTTCATTTAACATGTAATTTATTTTGATTGAAATATATTTATATGAAACGGTTCAAGTAACAAAGGAGAAAAAGGTCTAAAATTTCAAAAAATATCATAAATACTAATTAGATAACTTATATTTTGAGTTCTGGTAATGTTCATAGACAATTTTTTACTCCGAGATAATGTTTTTCCCATCGTAAAATAAAGTTTTGAGAAAAATATAGATTTCACGCCAAACAAGTTACGAAGTTACAGAATTATAAATTAAGCTACCACCACCAACATCTAAACTCATTTAATTAATGCATTCAGAAAGAGTTCTCGAGTTTTCGTCACAAACCGTAACAAGTTTACATTTTTGAGTACCTGCAGTAGGTATCCAACAAAATCCAACGTTCAAATGAAATCCCGAAAACACACAAAGGTAAAAATTTACGATGCATACGAGTCAGAATTTTTGGCGCCGCTGTAAAACTTGTACAGTGCGCCCAATACACTTGTATCGCTAGATCTTATAAACCTTAAACTGGCAGTTATAAGGATTATAATGCAAAGTGTTATGGTAATGGTAAGTGGATGATTTGCTAGGTGTACTGGTAACAAATGTGTGGTGGAATGCCCGACGCGTTTGACAGGTTTATAGTAGATGTTCTCGGGAAAACTGCGGCATGCACTATTAATAGGTATCGACGTTCGGTGGAGGTTTGTAAGTTTTTAAACTCTTTATGTGGAAAGAAGGCTCAGGGTCACTCAGCGAGCGATGGATAGAGCTATGCTCGGTATTTCCCTGCGAGATCAAATCAGAAATGAGGAGATCCGTAGGAGAACCAAAGTCACCGACATAGCTCAGCGTGTCGCGAAACTGAAGTGGAAATGGGCGGGGCACATAGTTCGAAGAGCTGATGGTCGTTGGGGTCCCAAGGTGTTGGAGTGGCGACCCCGCACCGGGAAACACAGTGTTGGCAGACTCCCCACCAGGTGGACCGACGACATCAAACGAGTCGCAGGGAGCCGCTGGATTCAAGCGGCGCAAGACCGAAGCCGGTGGAAGTCCATGCAGGAGACCTTTGTCCAGCAGTGGACGTCTATAGGTTGATAAAGAAGAAGAAGAAGAAGATGTGGAACTTGGAAGGGGTAGGGCAGCAGGTCTCTACGTGCAAAGGTAGCGTTAAATCACTAGGGGCGTGTCCTTGCTCTTTATCTATGGGGGCAGTTCGCCACGATCAACCTCTGACCAGTCCAGACAAGACAATTACGAACTTATAGTTCCTATAAATTGAGAACTGAGTGGATTTTATTCCCACTAATACCTACCAGTAGGGATAGCTTGCTAGGATAGGTGTACCAGCTGAATATATAATACCAATCATACTAATATTAAAAATACGAAAGTATGTTTGTTTGTTGGTTTTATCCTTCAATCACGCCGCAACAGAGCTACAGATTGACGTGATTGTTTGCATGGGTATAGATGAGGACCTGGAGAGTGACATAGGCTATTTTTTATCCCGGAAAATCAAAGAGTTCCCGAGGGATTTTAAAAACTAAATCCACGCAGACGAAGTCGCTGGCATCAGCTAGTTAATAATAAGTAACAACAGCTGATGCCTTTTAATTGTATTTTTAGTATATAATTTATTGTTGAAAACCGCTCGACCGATTTCGATAAAATTTAAATGGAACTACCTGGAAAATATACCCTTTAAAACAAAAGAAGAATTTTCTAAATCAGTTCAGGCGTCTTACATAAAAAAAAAGATTCCGACGTAAATAAAATATATTCTCATATAACAGAAAAGTATTTTTTTAATAAGCCTTTACAAAGTGCTTTTGAATCGTTATGTGACTACACCTCTGGTCTGGTAAGACATTCTAACCGAGAAGAGTAAACACGGTAAAATTGTAAAAATCATGTACGTCTATGTTAGAAAGGGTTTTCACATTCACCTACTTTTTAATGAAGTCACCGTATTGTGTAAATTGAAACAGTATAATCGGATATTCAGCCGAATTGATGAGCTTTGTAATCATGACTGATTGAACTTATTAACGTGCAAAATTCCCATCTGTTAATTTTGGAAAATGACTTCGGAAAATATGCTTTCATTCGCGATGAGTTTCCATAGTTTTTGTTCCATAATTAAATAATTGATGACTGAGAGAATAAATTTTTAATCGTATGATATTGAGGCTGATTGAGATTTTGTAACAGTCCATGTAAATGCTAAACTTGGTTAAGCTAGTACCTATATGAGATGTAAAAATTAGTTAAAAAAACATTTTCCAGTGGACCAAATTGTGAATCTAAACCATCCTCGAATCCCCTTGAACTCACACAAAAAATTTCATCAAAATCGGTCCAGCCGTCTAGGAGGAGTTCAGTGACATACACACGCACACAAGAAATATATATATTAAGATTATCTGTATTATAGTATACATTTATGTGGTGGTGTCGTGTGATGCGGGTTGTTACGTTCCCTCAAATTATGGTTGAGCGAAGCAATGGCTGTATCATGCGTCTTGCTCGTGAACGGGTGCCACCAGCGGGAATGTGCTTTCTGACTGCCCGTCTTAACGTGTTGAATTATTATTAGGTATGATTTTGTGGAACTCATTGTGGAAACACTGCATACATAGCATAGTCTATTGAATTGTAAATATAGACTTGTGAAAAGAGCAACCGCCGAGTTTCTTGTTGGTTCTTCTCGGCAGGGAGGGCATTCCGAACCAGTGGTAGACTCATCGACGATTCAAAAGCACTTGTAAAATAGTTTATTTGAATAAAAAACATTTCTATTCTATTCTATTCTATTCTATTCTATAGGTTCTAGCTTTTGCCTTCGACTTCATCCGCGTGGAGTTAGATCTTTAAAATTCCGCGGAAAACCTTTGTTTTTCCGGGATACAAAGCAGCCTATGTCACACTACCAGTCCTCAAGTACAGCCATGCAAAATTACACGAATCCGTTGTTCTTTTGCGCCGTAATTGAAAGAACCCAACAAACAAACACACTGGTATTTATATAGTAGTAGGGAAATCCAAAATAAATGGTTTGATTAATTTATATTATTATATTTTCGATTATTAGCCGACATCACGTTGCGTCTAGTGTATCGTTTTACTGGTGTAGAAATACTGTGATTTGAGACTTAATACCTTAGGATCACGTGGAAGACAAGTAGGTACAATAATTTTGCAGTTGTGTAACTTCGTATTAGAGTGAAATCGGCATATGGCAGCGTTTTTGAACCAGTGGTTCGCAGTACAGTTGAGGACCTGGAGAGTGACGTAGGCTAGGGTTACTGATTAGGTGCTTTTTATTCCGTAAAACACAAAACGGTGACGTTTAAAAACCATGCGGTCGAAGCCTCGGGCAAAATTCATTCAACCCATCAACGGCTCACTACTCAGCGCAGGTCTCCTCTCAGAGAAGGGTCCACCACGCTGACCCAATGCGAACCGGCGGACTTCACACCCCTTCGAGGACTTTATAGGGAACTCTCAGTTGTGCAGATTTCCTCACGATGTTTCCTTCACCGTTGAAGCATGTGATATAAGATTGCTTAAACGCACAATCACAAATTAAAAGTAGCTCAGCACGCTATGGAGCGAACTATGTTGGGAATCTCTCTCAGGGATAAAATCCGGAACGAGGAGATTCGTAGAAGAACAAAAGTAACCGACATAGCTCTGAGGATTAGCAAGCTGAAGTGGCAGTGGGCGGGTCATATCTGTCGCAGAACCGATGGCCGATGGGGCAGACATGTTCTGGAGTGGAGACCGCGTACCGGCAAGCGCAGTGTAGGAGGCCCTCCAGCTCGCTGGACCGATGAACTTAAGAAGGTGGCGGGAAGCGGTTGGATGAGGAAAGCGGAGGACCGTGTTTGGTGGCGCGCTCTCGGAAAGGCCTATGTCCAGCAGTGGATGAATACAGGCTGATGGATTGGGTTGGTTTGGAAACGCACAATAACTTGGAAAAGTCAGAGGTGCGCCCGGGAACGAAACTGCGACCCCCCGAATAGGAGACCACAGTCCTAACCACTAGGCTGTCAGTGCTTAATTATTAAAATAAAAGTGTCCAATACAATAAGGTTGATATTACCGCTGGAGATGTAATAAGAACTAGACCTAATAATAGCTGAACAAGGCAGCGGAATGATGTTTGCGAAGCCTAACCAAACACGCGGCCCGGTGGAGCCCTAAGTCGTGATACCGCCGACCCTCGTCTAATTACAGCGGCCGATGCCATGCGTATAATGATACGCACCTGCAAATAAATACTCACTTAATAGACTAGACAAAATCAAAATTATTTTTTCAAAACTAGCTTTTAACCGTGGTTTCGCTCACGCCATATATTAAAAGTAATCCGAAGTGGTATCAATTTTGGTTTTTTTAACCGACTTCAAAAAAGGAGGAGGTTGTCAATTCGTCGGAATCTTTTGCTTTATTTTTAGGGTTCCGTACCCAAAGGGTACCAACGGGACCCTATTACTAAGCCTACGCTGTCCGTCCGTCCGTCCGTCCGTCCGTCCGTCTGTCAGCGGGCTGTATCTCGTAAACGGTAATAGGTAGACAGATGAAATTTTCACATATTATGTATTTCTATTGCCGCTATAACAACAAATAATAAAAATTAAATTAAATTAAAAAAAATAAATTAAAATATTTCCGTGGGTACATGGAAATATTTTTATTTAAATTTTTTTAACGGAACCCTAAAAGAGCGAGGCCCGACTCGCACTTGGCCGATTTTTTTTATGTATGTTCACTGATTACTCGAAGACACCAACACCGATTAGGAAAATTCTTTTTTGTTTGAAAGGGTATACTTTCCAGGTGGTTCCATTTAAATTTTATTTAAATCAATCGAACGGTTTTTAAAAATTTAACATTAAATTATATACTTTGTAGTGTTTGAAGTCGGTTTTTTAAAAATTATATTTTATATTAAATTATTTATTTTCAGCTATTCTTCTGGTTTTCCCTATTTTTTTTAAACCATCTCAGTATTAGAGCGACCGAAACAAAAGAGTTTTAGCCAGATGCACAGTTTTTATATACGCAGTATATAGTTCATATGAGTGTAATTTACTAATGAAATAATTGAGATTTTCATACAAAAATACCATGCAATTTTAAGAATTTTCCGGTTGATTTCCCAAAAAACTTCTATCATACAAAACTCATCATGACAATAATTACAAATAACAAAAAACTTCGGCGAAATCGAAAGAGTTGTTAAAAACAGGCGATAATTTAATAATTGTGCTGTAAGGAAAGGCATTCTTGGGCTTAAATAGAAAAATGTTGTGAAGGCCTTTGATAGGTTTATTAATTACAAAAAATAATCTTTCACAATATTGAAAGCAACTGTGGATTTAGGAAAAGGGAACCCAACTCAGAACTTGCTCAAATAAAATTATAAAATAAAAGGTTAAAGTTCATTACGTCATAAAAACATTATTTATAATATAAGATAAAAGATTAAAGAGAAGATAATATAAAGTTAATCTTCGAGAACGTTTTTATGCCATAAAACAATCCATTAGTAAAATAAAGGACCCCGTAATGTTTTTTTCGCGAATCCATTATCTTTATTCTTTGTCGCTGGGATAGGTACGTAGGTACTCTTGGGATATTTTGTTTTTCTTTAGAAATACTCGTAGTGTACTAGCTGATGCTCCCGATTTTGTGGATTTTGAATCCTGTTTACAGGATCTCTGTGCTAAATTTCATCGAGATCAATTCAGAGTGTGGGCCTTAACAGACAGACCATTATGACTATGTTTCATTGACTATCTTAAAGAATATAGAAGTGGTTTTTCGCAGAATTGAGTAAACGAGCTTAGAGGACTCATCCTTATCGCACAGAAAATAAAGCTGTGCTACATGTGCCTAACTTAATATCGTCCGACGACTATAGATTATTATTTATAGGTAGGTAGATGGTTTTCCTAAACCATACCTAATTTCTTAATCTTAACTTTAGATTAATAGCATACTTAAATCATGGCCATAAAAATGGGTGCTACCAAAGATCCTCTACGCAGAAGTTGCTACGCCGTAGCTCCTACGCAATAGACCTAATAATATTATTATTGTAATTCATACCTGCGTGAACAGTGCGCGTTGCCAGTGATGACTTACGGATCCGAGAAATGGTGCTATGGGCCTCATAAGAAGGCTCAGGGTCACTCAGTGAGCGATGGAGAGAGCTATGCTAAAGCGGAATATCCCTGCGAGATAAAATCAGAAATGAGGAGATCCGTAGGAGAACCAAAGTCACCGACGTAGCTCAGCGAGTCGCGAAACTGAAGTGGAAATGGGCGGAGCACATAGTTCGAAGAGCTGATGGTCGTTGGGGTCCCAAGGCGCTGGAGTGGCGACCCCGCACGGGGAAACGCAGTGTTGGCAGACCCCCCACCAGGTGGACCGACGACATCGAACGAGTCGCAGGGAGCCCCTGGATCCAAGCGGCTGGTCCTACGTAGAACAATACTAAAAATTTTTAGTTAAATAAACTTTTACAAAGTGCTTTCGACTTGCCACGTGAACCTACGATGATGTCTGAGGTACTATTTAATTTTATAACATCTTCAACTCTAACTTCTAACAAAATTTCTTAGTCAAAACTCTGTAACTGAGGTATTTACGCAAAAAGTTAAATACTTCAATAGATAGAATGATACTTGTTTTTACGATCAAATATAGCTCTCACCAGCGATTGAGAAGTGGATTCTAGACCCATTTCTAAACGGTTAATTCAGAGACCCTGGCTCCCTGTATTCGCTAGTGATGTGCTAGAATCATCATAACATCACTTCTGGGTAGGTTTTTGGATATCTCTTACGGCTATAGGCCATATTTCGAACCCACAGATAGACAATTTCATGTATTTACATATTCGAAGTTATTGTGCGTTTAAGCAATCAAATATCACATGCTTCAACGGTGAAGGAAAACATCGTGAGGAAACCTGCACATCTGAGAGTTCTCTATAATGTTCTTGAAAGTTTGTGAAATCTGCCAATTCGCATTGGGCCAGCGCGGTGGACTATGGCCTATAACCCTTCTCTGAGAGGAGACCTGCTTGAGTTGCTGATGATGATGATGATGATATATTATTATACAAAAAAGTTGAATGAGTACATTACGACTTTCGACGACCTCCCTGGCTCAGTGGTGAGCGCTGTTGTCTTATGACTAGGTCTCGGGTTCGATTCCCGGCGGGGTTAATTTGGGAATTTATAATTTCTGAATTGTCTCTGGTCTGGTCTGATGGGCTTTGGCCGTGGCTAGTTACCACACTACCGTCAAAGACGTGCCGCCAAGTGATTTAACGTTCCGGCACGATGACGTGTAGAAACCAATTAGGGGTATGGGTTGAATGTTCACTGCCATACCCCTTCCAAGTTAGCCCGCTACCATCTTAGACTGCATCGTCACTTACCATCAGGTGAGATCGCAGTCAAGGACTAGCTTGTCATCGAATAAAATAAAAAAAAGTGAGATTCAAAGTTTCTTCGTGTGTTCACCGTTCACCGTTACGCCTTCACCAATTCGCACTTAGCCAGCGTGGTGGACTGTATAGTATAGGGCCATATGGCCCTTCCTATTCGAGAGGAGATCTGTACCTAGCAGCGATGGGATAAGATGAATGAATGATAAATGTTGAATAGTCACGAATTCGTAGGTGCATCACTATAGGTCGACCGTTTAACTCGCGTATCGCCTGCGCGGTATGAAGGAAGCGGAGGGAGATGTTAGAGATGTTAAAACTTAAAAATAAATACTTAATTATTTACCAACAATGTCTATCTCGAGATAAATCTTTGGATTATTGACCCCGTGTGTAGCGTTACCCGCCCCCGCTCCCTTCTTACCGCGCAGGCGATACGCGAGTTAAACGGTTGACCTATAGCACTGCCTCTCGACTGCTCTCGACGCTAGAGGGCGCTGGTGTGCGCGCCGCGTCGAGTGAACGAGTGACAGACTCGCGTACAACACAACTTCTCATTGTTACGAGTGAAAGGACTTGTTTATCGTGGCGATACTTTCTATGAATGCTGTAGCGTACACTGCCACATACACGTTTCTGCAATAGTATTTGACGGCGCGTCTATAACAGCGAAGCAATGGCTGGATCATGCGTCATGCTCGTGAACGGGTTCCACCAGCGGGAATGGGGCTGCTTTCTGTCTGCCCGTCTTAACGAAGCGCGAACGACACGCGAAGTACCGGGCGCCCTCGCAGTGTTTCGGCCCATATAACCGCGAGGTTGGAGGGGCCATGGGAGGTGGCGGGTTTGCCCGTCTTAACGTGTTGAATTATAATTAGGTATGCTGTTGTGGAACTCATTGTGGAAACACTGCATTTTTTTATTTTTTTTTTATTCGATGACAAGCTAGTCCTTGACTGCGATCTCACCTGATGGTATGTGACGATGCAGTCTAAGATGGTAGCGGGCTAACTTGTAAGGGGTATGGAAGTGAACATTTAACCCATACTCTCGAGCCAGTGCTACTGAGATCCATGAGTATAGAGAGGCCATGGTGAATCGCATTAACTTAACTCTGAAGGAGGTGTCCGATTGGGGCGACGCCAATTTAATTAAGTTTAATGCCACCAAAACTCAAGCGTGTTTATTCACTGCCAAAAGGAGTCCCTTTACCTTGACTCCAACTTTCCAAAGTGTGTCCATACCGATTAGTGACCATATTGAGCTCCTGGGCATAGACATCTCGCCCAACCTCAATTTCGGGAAATGCATCGAGTCAAAGGCAAAAACAGCAGCCAAAAAACTTGGTATCCTGAACAAGGTGAAGCGGTGCTTCACGCCTGAGCAGCGCCTGACTCTCTATCAGGCTCAGGTGCGCTCGGCCATGGAGTACTGCTGCCACCTATGGGATGGCTCAGCCAAGTACCAACTCGATGCATTAGACTCGGTAGATCGCCGTGCCCGCCGAATTATAGGTGATCAGTCACTAACGCAGGCAAAAATGCTCAGTCTGCAGCACCGTCGCAATGTTGCCTGTCTATCGGTCTTCTATCGGATATACTTTGGAGAGTGCGCTCAAGAACTTCACAACCTTGTGCCCCCTTCACCGTTTTACCACAGAACTTCGAGAAATCGTGAGCGTTGGCATCCTTACGTGGTTGAAATCCAACCTGCTCGCACGAAACGCTTCTGTTCAACGTTTCTGAATCGAACCGCTAAGGTGTGGAACGCACTTCCAACTTCTGTGTTTCCGGCCACGTATAACCTCAGTACCTTCAAGGCAAGAGTGAATAGGCATTTTCTAGGCAAGCGCGCTCCAACCTAGACCTCATCAGTGCTGTCCAGCATTGATTGTCGTCAAGCGCAAGCTTATCCCGCAATAAAAAAAAAAATACCCATTGGTTTCTACACGCCATCGTGCCGGAACGCTAAATCGCTTGGCGGCACGTCTTTGACGGTAGGGTGGTAACTAGCCACGGCCAAAGCCTCCCACCAGACCAGACCAGAGACAATTTAGAAATTATAAATCCCCAAAATTGACCCCGCTGGGGATCGAACCCGGGACCTCCGAGTTATAAGACAACAGCGCTCACCACTGAGCCAGGGAGGTCGTCAAAATACGTAGGTCGTCGCATACATAGCGTAGTATCTATTGAATCGTAGACTTGTTTTGAAAAGAGCAACCGCCGAGTTTCTTGCTGGTTCTTCTCGGCAGGAAGGGCATTCCGAATCAGTGGTAGACTCATCGACGATTCAAAAGCAAGAAAAGGGTAGAATTATTTTGCTATAATCCGCCAACAGAAAAAATCTGTATAATTTTTACACTACTCTCGACGCACGTTTCGCCCCGACACCGGAGCATCCTCAGGAGATGTTGACTCTACAACGATGCATTGTCTAGTGACGCTCGTCTCGTTCGGTCTTCTCACACTTCCTCACGGAGAGTGGGGATATCCGTTCGGGGCGGATGAGCCCCATGCGGATGGTTTCGATCGCACGCTGTGAAAACAGCGTGGTCCTTGGCTAGGCCCCTATGGGGGGCCATTTAGTGTCCTTCTTGGATTGTTTGGGTCAATCTTCCTCGTCGGTGTTTTCGGGGTCTCTCCTTGGGAGGAGGTCCCGGGGGAAAGCTTTTTGGTCCGGGGGACGGGCGTGCCACGGGGCTATCTCTTTTATGTGGGCATGTGTCGAGCCCTCTGCCCGCGCAAAGAGCCGTTCCGCTTGCCGGGCGACGAACTCGTCTATACCCTCGACACGTAAGTCCCTCGATATAGTGGAGTTCCTCACGTATCGAGGGGCGTTCGTCAGTCTTCTAAGAGCAATAGATTGCTGCGCGCGGATGGTTTTTCGTGTCGGCTCGCTCGCTAACGCATACCATGCAGGTGCGGCGTATGTGAGTCGGGTGCGTATATAGGACTTGTACACGCCGAGCTTCGTGCGTAGCGGGAGCCGTGAGGAGAGCACTGGGCGGAGAACGTGAGTGGTGGCCCGAGTTTGGGCGGCTATCTTCTTGGCGTGTTGGCGCATCGATAGGTTATTGTCAATGGTCAATCCCAAGTACTTCACCGTCTTGGTCCATGGTATGGTCTCTCCAAGAAGGGTGAGATTCGGTGGGATTGTCTGGATGCTGCGACCAAAGTAAATGGCCTGGGTCTTTTTCGGATTAGCTCGTAGTCTCCACTTTTGGAGCCAGTGTGGGAGTAGATCCAATGTCCGCTGGATTTTCTTGGCCGCATGGACGCGGTTCAGTGACGTAGCCACGTATGCCGCGTCGTCGGCGTAGAGGGCTAGGGTGACATTTTCTGGGGCCGGGATATCATCCGTGAAGTGGGCGTACAGCACTGGTGATAGGCAGCTGCCTTGTGGTACGCCCGCTGCAATGGGTTTCTCTGGGGAGAGTTCAGGGCCCACCCTCACTCTGAAGCTCCTGCCCTCGAGGAAGGACTTTATGATCCGGGCGAGGGAGTAAGGCGTCGATGTGGTGATGATCTTATAGAGCAGGCCGCTGTGCCACACACGATCGAACGCCTTCTCCATGTCTAGAAAAACTGCTACGGTTTTCTCTTTTTTGTTGAATGCTGCTGTGATGATATGCAGCATCCTGGCCAGTTGGTGAGTCGTACTGTGTTCGGCTCGAAAGCCGAACTGTTCCGGGCGGGGCGTTAAGTAGGGAGTGAGTTTCTTCAGGAACAGCGTCTCAAAGAGCTTCGATATGGTGGGAAGCAGCGTTATTGGCCTATAACTTTCTGGCTTTAAAACGTTCTTCCCGGGTTTGGGAATCATTATGACAATGCCTGTCTTCCAGGCACTGGGAAAGCGCCCTGTTCTCAGGACTCCATTAAAAAGGTTTGTGATTGCGACTATTATGGGTCGCGGGAGGTGGCGGAGGGCGGCATTGGTGACGCCGTCAACTCCGGGGGCTTTCTTAGGCTTTAGTCTTCGGATGGCTTGTGTCACCGCACCCGGGGAGAAGAAGATAGGCGTTTCTTCATCTGTTACGGCCGAGGTGAAGTACTCTTCCACTTGTCTTTCGACCATCGCAGTGTGGGAGACGTCCTGGGACGGGAACGGCTGGAATTGCTGTTCTAGGTGATCCGCCAGGATCCCTGCTCTGTCCTTTTCGCGGTATCGTAGGTTACCGTCCGGATGTCTCAGCGGTCTTATTGGTTCTGGTGCTCCCGTAAAATGTCTGCAGAGTTTGTGCAGCGTTGTTGTATTGTCCGCCGCGGAATCTATGATGTAGTCCCAGTCTTCAGCCGCTTTGTCGGTGAGCGCTCTTTTTAATTTGGCGGTCAACCTATTTAATTGGGATTTGAGGACTGGGCAGCGAGTCTGTTGCCACTGGCGTCGAATTTTCCTTTTTTGTTCTATCAAGTCCCGGCATTCCCTTGATAGAGGAGGCTTTTTGTTCGGAGGGAGTTCTTTTGTTGCCTCTGTCAGTGCCGTGCCGATTACTGCAGAGATTTCCGCGGCGTATGTTTCCACCTGGTCCGGGGTTGAGGTGGGTCTATGAATCCTGGTATTTTGAAGTTGGCCCTCGAAGACTTCCCAGTTAATAAGTCTTCGGTGTCTGTACTTTGGGGGGCCTCTGGCTTCTTTTTGGAGTATAGCCAGAACGGGGACGTGGTCGGATCCCATGGCGTCGCAAAGGACCTCTAGCGCGGGTAATGAGCGCAGGCCCTTTGAGACGACAATGTCTAAGACGTCCGGTTGATAGCCGTCCTGGAAGGGGTAGTGCGTTGGGGTGTCAGGTCCGGTGATAGAATATCCTTGAGCGTCGGCGTCGTGCAGGAGTAGTCTCCCCGTGGGGCAAGTCCGGCTGGAGTGACGCTCGTGTCAATTGCGCGGTATTATATACCGTATTTCTACCCCCACTACTGTTGCCCCGCCCACTACCCCCCCCCTTCAAACAAACGAAGCAGTGGTGAACTTGAGACGTTCACTTGTTCATTAAGTAATTTAAACTGAGTATTATTGTTATGTTTTATTATTTCTAATTGTTCCAACATGCTCAGTCGAAGCCCTTTATCACAGGTGTGTAAGATTTTGTATGAATGATCGGATGATAATTTGTGTCCACTATCAAGGAGATGTTTAGCAAAGTGAGACTTTTGGGGTTGGTTGTTCCTAACCGCAGCCATATGTTCTTTGTAGCGTGTTTCAAATTTACGACCCGTTTGACCAATATAAGTGGCTTTACAGTCTGAACATTCGAGTTTATAAATGCCCGATTTTTGTTTGTTGTTTAATTTATCTTTACCGTTGCAAATATTTTTAAGTGTATTATTTGTCCTAGCACTTGCAAAAAAGTTTATTTGAATAAAAAACATTTCTATTCTATTCTATACAAGAGTGGCACTGGCAGACCTTCTAGCGGAGCGTCACGGTGATGGTAGCGAGGGAGCCATCTTATCAACAATCTCTTGGTAACCAGCGCGTCATGACTGCGACGAATCACTGTTTTGATGTCCCGATCTAAGGTATTCCTGCTTAAATTAGTTTATCTAATCATCGGAAGAATTATCAGGTTGGGATTGACTTTGATTTGTATGATTGGAAGATTATATTTCGTGTCCAAAGAAAAGTTGTCAAGTTAAATTCATCGCCCACAAATCCTCGCTCAGCCGAAATAAATCATGATGAGGGCCATCCTGCGCCTATATTATATTTACAAGTAGAACTAAACATAGAAAACATCGGAACTCACCAACCCACTTATTCCACAACACACTTTTAGAAGTTATGTACGTTTAAGAAATTAAATATCATGTGAAGGAAAACATCGTGAGGAATTCCGTGAGAGTTCTCCATAGTGTTCTTGAAGGTGCGTGATGTCCGCCAATTCGCATTGTGCCAGCTTGGTGGACTATGGCCTTTAACTCATCTCAAATATGGTTGAGCGAAGCAACGGCTGGGTCATGCTTCATGCTCGTGAACGGGTTCCACTGGCGGGAATGGGGCTAGTTTATGTCTGCCCATCTTTTGATATATTGCATTATTAGTAGGTATGCATTTTTGTAACTACCCTCATTGTGGAAACACTGCATACATAGCATAGTATTTATTGTTTTGTAAACTTGTTTTGAAAAGAGCAACCGCCGAGTTTCTTGCTGGTTCTTCTCGGCAGGAAGGGCATTCCGAACCAGTGGTAGAACCAGGTAGTCAGACGATTCAAAAGCACTTGTAAAAAGTTTATTTGAATCCTTAATATTATAAATGCGAAAGTGTGTTTGTTTGCTGGTTTGTTGGTTTGTCCTTCAATCACGCTGCAACAGGGCTACGGATCAACGTGATTTTTTGCATGGGTATAGTTGAGGACCTGGAGAGTGACATCGGCTACTTTTTATCCCGGAAAAGAGTTCCCGAGGGATTTTAAAAACTAAATCCACGCGGCCGAAGTCGCGGGCATCATCTAGTAAAAAATATTGCTATTCTAATCTATTCTGAGAGGAGACACTGCGCTCAGTAGTGAGCCATTGATGGGTTGATAATGATGATGGTGATAAATAAATAATTAATGTTCTTTTTAAAGGTGAATGCGTGATGTCGAACCTTTGTTGCCATTAAATCTAAATTCAATTAACCTCCCTTGAAGTGGCGTGACTGAAGTCGCTAATGTCCCCATAACAAAGAATGCATTATGCTAATTCACGTTAATTCTTCCTGTGCATGACCAGTCGCAGGTTGCAGGCGATTGCAATACATATCATGATTTGTTGCAATTAGAAAATAATTAGCTCCCCATCGTGGCCCTTGTACAAATTGCATATGAATGGCGGAACAAAAACTAGTGGCTTGTCCGTAAGTATTAGTTTAGATTAATAAACACACAGAACTATGTATTTATTAATCTAAACCTACATAATTTCTATGATAGATGCATTTTTTCAGTTGAGTGAGATCAAAATGTACTAATTAATTAAGTGTTAATTATGGCGTATAGAACTTTAAGGTATTGTTTTGTTGGTGTTTAAAAATAAACACTGTCTAAAAATATTTCTATTTTTTCTGCGTAGCCATGTTACACTTACGATTGTCTATTTTCTCTTTCTACGATTGCAAACGCTTGAAGGTTTGGCTAGGGCTAGACTAGATGGCGCAGCAGCTGATCAAAGACAGAAGTCTAGTTAGCAATGTTGAAAGGTTTGAGTTTCAAAATCGAAAACTAGATGGTGCTTAAATTATCTAATTATTTTAATATGCATTCTTAATGGACACTACAGTGAATAATTTATGCATTTTAAATGCTAAAAAAATTGTGAGGCGTCCTGGGACGCCTGAACATCTACATTATTTTGTAAAAGTAATATGCAGAAAAGAACAGATTGTGATAGGAACTAAATATGTCACTAAGTATACATATAACATCGCATGCCGTGGCGACGCGTTGCCACGGCATGCGTCGCCACGCCAGAAATCTGTTTTACGTGCGGCTATAGATGTTTCACATCAAAAACATTTAAAATACAAAATGCCGCGAAATATTATCTATAAACTTCTGTCTTTGATCAGCTGCTGCGCCATCTAGTCTAACCCTAGCCAAACCTTCAAGCGTTTGCTATTGTAGAAAGAAAAATAGACTATCGTAAGTGTAACATGGCTATGGGGGCTGTTCTGAAAGGTAAACAAAACAGTTTACGGCGAAACCTTTGCCGGGCGCTTACGACGTTTTAAAGTTTGTTTTTTCCCTTGTAGCATGGTTTCACTGTCAGGCCGCGGCCACACTATTTAGCGACTGGAGACGCGACGCGATAAATTATATGCCCACATTGCAGCGGCGATAAACTAGTGAATTGCGCTTACATCGCGTTATGACTGGCCGTACTATCAGTGCGGACACATTCATTGGTTTTAGTACTATTGAAAATTACGCGTGACATAAACAAATTTTCGCGCTATGCTTCTGGTGCGGAAGCCCCAATTTGTCTATAGGAGTTTGTTTGAACGAAATCTCCGTCGCGTCGCAATCACCTTACCAATGCGGCCGCGGCCTCAGGGTGCGGTAAGAAAGTCCTATGCGCCGTGCTTAGCGCGTCGCTTACACGTTTCATATATATATATAATCTGAATCTCGGAAACGGCTCCAACGATTTTCATGAAATTTAGTACGCAGGGGGTTTCGGGGGCGATAAATCGATCTAGCTAGGTTTCGTTTTTAGAAAAGGTCGTTTTATCCGTGTTTTCAGGCAATGAAAAACCCCTTACAATATCATTAGAATACGAAGGTAAATTTCGCCATCATCTAAACCGTTCGAATAGCTCGGAAAACTCGGGCGGTGCCGAAACCAGAACACCCCGGTTCGAGTCCAGACGATTATTATTTCCCCTATGAATTTTATTATTATTATTGTTTTTTATTATTTTTAATATATAATTTCCAAAAAAATACTATATACTTACCAAAAAAAAATCCAGATATTATTTATTAAACTACTTGACCGTCACTAGAAGCTTTATATTGAGAGTAGCATTTCCGTTTCCGTCGATTTCTTGTCAGTTTTCGTACTTTTATTGACGTCACATCCGCTATGTGGCGCCACCTGGCGGCGTCGTGCTCACAAAGTTTTCGTTAAAGGTTGAGCTCGGCCCTTGGTTTATTGGCGTTTTGTTTTCCGTCGAAGCAACAGCTTGTAAGCAGTCTATACGTAACATTGCAAAGCTTATATATTATTAAGTGTAAGTGTATTTCGTGTGTGAAATTAATTCGCAGTAAGTACCTACTTGTATAAAAATAATAAGTGATCATTATTTCTTTAACGGGTTTTCCGTTCGGATCACTGGTTAATATTTGTTTAAAATTAAAATTTTGTATTTTAATGTTTTCGTACACGTTAGAAAAAATAATGACTACCTTCCTTTTATATTTATTTTTATAGCCGTTGTTAACATACTTTGAATTTCAGATTTTGAATTTCAGTTATGGATAATTTACCGAGAGACGTGGCCGGTCCGAGTAGACAGGCTCGTAAGCGTGCGCGCAGCCGCTCCAGTTGGATAAGCTATCTTAGCTAGCTACTTGTCTGCCGTTTAGGCTAATCACAGCGCCCAAAATCTTTTCCATGCTGACAAATTGGGTAGCTCAAATATTAAGGGAAAGGTGGAATATAAGAATCCTAGTTTATCCAGAGATTAGTGAGTTACACAAATCCATTGTAACTTCGAATGATAATGAGATTACAGCTAATCACGATGAAATTGATGCCCAAGTTAGTGGTGAACATGTCACACCTGATGAACTTTAGTGTGAAATTGAATCAAAGTGCAAAAATTTTACTTCGATGTTGAGGTTTCATAGACCTAGAAACAAACGAGGAGGTAAAAATGTATGATACCTCATCTAGCCAACGCATCTAAAGCTTATGCAGCTATTATCTCAAAAATTAGCATTGCTATCAGTATTATTTTCTTGGGCCAGGCAGGTGAGTTTTATAATGGAATGGAACAACTTTCTGACTATCACAGATACAAATGAAGCAGCAAATACCTTAATAAACGTTTTACAAGAAATTATCATTAATAATACAGAAACTATTACGATATCACGAAAGAGAAGACCGATGAAACCATGGATTACACCTAGTTTGATTAAATGTTTTAAAAAAAGAGATCGACTTCATATGCTTGCAAAGAAATATCCAGAAGATTTGACTACTCAACTAAAATATAAATATTATAGAAACACCTGTAAAAACATTGTGAAGAAACTTAAGATATCATATTATAAAAACAAACTTCTAGAACAAAATGGGAACAAAGGTGGTACTTGGAATATTTTAAAAGAAATTTGCAACCTAACTTCAAAAAAAAATGTAGCTAATGAACTTCTTAACATAACATCACCTGCAGATTCCCTTAACGTAGTAAATAACTATTTCACTAATGTGGGAAGTAACCTGGCAAAGGAAATTCTAAATAAGTTAAGTAAAAGTGAAGACCAACTGACTAAATTAGTTAAACCAAATACACGGCAACTACACTCTATGCCAATGTATCTCACTAATATAAATGAAATTAAAGGCATTCTAGCTAAATTAAAAAGTAATAGTGCACCAGGACAGGACAACATATCAGTAGACTTACTAAAAAAGAATCGAGAAATACTCTGTCATCCTATAGAACATCTATGCAATCTTAGCCTTATGAGTGGTATATTTCCTGATAGATTTAAAATAGCTGTAGTCGTTCCCATACATAAAAGTGGTGAGAAAGAAATCCCTTCAAATTATAGACCCATCTCATTATTAAGCACGTTGAGCAAAATACTTGAAAAAGTTGTTAATACTCGCCTAATTAAATATTTAGAGAAGGAAAACCTACTGGCAAACAACCAATTCGGCTTTCGTGCAGGAAGGTCCACTGAAGATGCCGTAATATCATTCACTAACTTACTATCAAAATACATGGACCACGGAAAGAAGTGCGTAGGAGTATTCCTGGATCTAAAAAAGGCCTTTGATACAATTTCGATACCACTACTGATAGTGAAGTTGGAAGACCTAGGAATATGCGGAACGCCACTAAACTGGTTTAAGGACTACCTACAGAACAGGAGCCAAATTGTAAGGGTTGCCGGTGTCAGCAGCAAGAGTAACAATATCACACATGGGATTCCTCAAGGAAGTACTCTTGGCCCGACCCTATTTTTAGCTTACATGAACAATTTGTGTAAGCTCGAAATCATAAACGGTCACATATTTGCTTTTGCTGATGATACCGCCATCCTTTTTCACGGTTCGACCTGGGAGGAGGTACAAAAAGCTGCAGAGCAAGGAATCCGAAAAATTACTAGCAACCTAGAAGCAAACCTATTAACTGTAAATGCGACAAAAACAAAATTTGTTTGCTTTAGTATAACCAGTGCATCGCAACCTCCACAGAATTTTAAGCTAAAACTTCATACCTACCCTTGTAATACAATAGAAAACAAAAATACCTCATGCACCTGTGAAAACTTAGAACAGACACCCCAAATAAAATACCTTGGTATTATCATAGACAAAAACTTAAATTGGCATCCACAAATTACAACGGTTGCAAAGAGAGTGAGAAGGCTAATACCTGTATTTAAAAACCTGCGGGACGTCGTGGACAAAAAATTACTCTTGAATGTTTATACAGCGCTATGCCAATCCCTGCTCATTTACTGTATTCCGGCGTGGGGCGGCGCAGCAGCTAGTCATATGATAGATGTGGAAAGAGCGCAGAGAGCCGTAATCAAAGTGATGCTGCATAAACCACGAAGGTATTCATCAGAACAGCTGTATAAAGATTCACAACTTTTGACCATACGCCAACTATTCATATTGCATGCTGTACTGCGCCACCATAGTTCTTGTCCCATTTTACAGGAGAGAAAGCATAGACGCAAAACTTATATTGCCTTACCCATCACTAAAACAACCTTTACAAGAAGACAGTACAATTACCTAGGCCCGTACTTGTATAGATACATGAACAAAAAGTTCAAAATTAATCGCTTGAATAGGCATGGATTAAAAAAAAGTCTAAAAAAATTCTTGACTAACTATAACTATGAGGATACTGAAAAAATTATGAATACATACTCAATTCAAAACATTCTATGAGTTTAAAATGATAGGCAGCACGCGTACACACTTAAAAACACATGCGGACACACAACACACGAACACACGCACACACGCGCACGCACACGCACACACACACACACACACACACACACACACACACACACACACGCACACGCACACACACACACACACACGCACACACACACAAACACACACACACACACACACACACACACACACACACACACACATATAACTTAGATACTAGGTATATTTAGCATGTAATATTTTCAAAATTGTTTCTGTTCAAACTTTTTATTTTATTTTTAATTCATTATAAAACTTAACTTTAATTTTAAAGCAAGAAAAAGCTCTAATGTAATATTTAGTAAACTCAACACATACAGAAATGTTTCTATTTGTTAAAGTGCACTAGATCTGTAACTCTTATTATTATACAATGTTTGGGAAGGCACTGGCCCCTAAGATACGGGTTTTCCTAGTTTAGGGGTCAGGATTTCATAGTATTGTGCTGTACTGAGTTTTATAAATAAAGATTATTATTATTATTATTATTATAAAATTTCATCGGATCTTTTACAATTAGTGTGGTCACAAAGCAGATAGCATTGAGACGCGCCGTGAAACTATACGAGCCGGGTTCGCGACCCCTTGGTGAAAGCGTCATTGAATAAAAATTCCTCCTTGAGCTACTCATTTGTTTAATTCAGAACAATTTACGACTGCATTGGAAAAGGCTGGTTCGGTTCGCACACCTTAATGCTGACAAATATTAATAAATTTAATCACTACTCGGTATGGACAACGCTTGCAGACTTTCCTGCATGAACATTATAACACACCCTCGCGGGGTGGATAAATACTAATAAATCTGATCACTGCCCCTCGCGAAAGGCAGAGTGCTAGATACGTTCCCGTTCCATCGCGTGGAACTACTCGGCATAGACAATGCTTGCAGACTTCCTACAAGAACATTATAACCCACCCTCGCGGGGTGGATAAATACTAATAAATCTGATCACCGCCCCTCACGGCGGCAAGGTGCAAGATACGTTTCCGTTCTGTCGTGTGGAACTACTTGGCATGGAAAATGTTTGCAGACTTTCCTGCATGAACATTATAACCCACCCTCGCAGGGTAGATAAATACTAATAAAATGTCTGATCACCGCCCCTCGCGGGGGCAAGGTGCTCAATACGTTTCCGTTCCATCGCGTGGAACTACTCGGCATAGGCAATGCTTGCAGACTTTTCTGCATGAACATTATAACCCACCCTCGCGGGGTGGATAAATACTAATAAATCTGATCACCGCCCCTCGCGAGGGCAAGGTGCTAGATACGTTTCCGTTCCATCGCGTGGAACTACTTGGCATGGAAAATGCTTGCAGACTTTCCTGCATGAACGTTATGACCCACCCTCGCAGGGTAGATAAATACTAATAAATCTGGTCACCGCCCCTCGCGGGGGCAAGGTGCTCGTTACGTTCCCGTTCCATCGCGTGGAACTACTTAGCATGGACAATGCTTGCAGACTTCCTGCATGGACATTATAACCCACCCTAGTGGGGTAGAAACCAACGTATCAATGATGCCTACAAAGGTCAATCTTCCAAAAGGGAATATGACCATTCTATGAATACAAAGGATAAAGAATCCTTTCACCTATGGGGCTCGCGGCCCGTACGAGGAAGCCACGGAGGATGATCTTCTGGGCCTAGAACCTCCAGAGGAAACTAGAGAAGTTGACTCGACTTCTTTCCAAACAGGCCGATTAGTGCACCGTCTTTCACAATGGAAGAAAATGGGGGCACCTGTTGTTATACATAGGTTATTCAAGGGTATCGCATACCCTTCTTTGTCCCAATACAAGCAGAAAGACATTTCACACTCCTTTTTTGGAGGAAATGTCTGCAATAATGTACAAAATGAAAAAGCAAAGGATCGTAAAGGTTGCACCTTGCACACCGAGCTTCCTGTCTGCACTGTTTCTGGTGCCGAAGCCCGACGGGTCATCCCGACCAATATTAAAGCTCAAAGATCTAATGAATTTGTACAGGCGGAACAATTCCACTTAATAAACATGTACCGCATTCCAGACTTTCTTCAACCTGAAGACTGGTTACGCAAAGTCGACATAACGCAAGCTTACTTTCATGTAAAAATAAAAAAGTCTCAAAGGCGTTTCCCACGCCTCCTATACAAGGACGATTTTCTCATTACAAATCAAAAATTGCAGAAGCTACGCAATCATGTCAAAATCACGGTACAGTTACTACAGAGCCTGGGCTGGCAAATAAATTTCGGAAAATCGGTTCTATTTAGGAATACTATGGAGACCGTGGCATAATCAAAAATTTTTTCCCAAGGAAAAAATCAATAACAATCAGAAAAGTGAGTCAGATTACAAAGGAAAGAAAAATCACTCTAAAAGAATTGCAGAAAATAATAAGTATTCTAAAATTTGCTAGTTTCGTAGTCGCACAAGGACGGCTCAATCACCGATGTTCAAAAACACTTCCAGACTCATCCCTGACTTATCTATTACAGCCAGATGCCATAAGGTAACTGATATGGTAGAATCAGAATTGCCAGTTACTGACGACTCCACAATTACCCTCCACCAATTTCTTAGTGACGGATGCCTCGGATAATGTTTGGGGCGGAATGCTGAACAATCTTCCTCCATCAGATACTGGTCATAAAAGGAACACTACATTCCAATCAAAAGGAAATGTTGGCCATACTAAATTCCCTTCAGAATCATGCTCAGTTCTTACGACACAGCTCAGTCCTGAATCAGTGCTACAAGACAGCAGTAGCTCATTTACGGAAGGAAGGAGGGACGAAGGCACTACCACTATCGAAAATACGTTCCAAATCCTCGAGCTATTAGATCACCACTAAATTGATCACAGCGTACAATATATATCGGGCAGATACAACAATCATGCGGATCATTTGTCACGTCATCGCCCACCACCAGAGTGGCATTTACAAACACCTTGCGTGGAAATAGTGTTTGCGAAATGGGGAACGACGCTCTATTCCACGACGGATTCAGTGTCCCATGGAATTTTCCACTCGCGTGGGTCTTCCCGCCATCGTTCTTAATACCGAGAGTCCTGACTCATCTGAATCAGTCCACGAGAATTTTCTTAATAATGGTACCTCGATGGGAGAAAGTTTTTTGGCGCACGGACCTCAGAGCCCGAGCGCTAACTGCACCACTGACCGTGAGGCACCTAGACAAGTTTCTCATTGATGTAGCAACGGGTCTGCCATCTCCGAAAGTCGAGGATATCATGCTCGAGTTTGGAAATGTCTGATAGAAGCGATAGAAATATGGAACACGGCAAAGTTATCATTACTTAAAAAATCTTGACGAAGATCTACCCTGTAAGCTTATGAATCAGCTTGGAAAAGTTGGTCTTTTGGTCTTAAAATAAAAATATTATCACTAAAATTCCTACAGGTTCAGAATTAGCATAGTTTTTGGCAGATCTATATATTTTGAATGATAAATTATCTTATAACACAATTCTTATTACACAAATCTGTGGTCTCGAAATTATGTAACGCTGAGACATCGAGCAACTTGAGTATTATGTTCTTGTGAAGCACATGTTATAACCAATTACATTTAAGAACCCAGTGGTTTCCAAACCACTAGTTTGGGATGTTAGTGATTTGACTTCGTATAAACGAAATAAATAAATAAACAATCAGTTTCAAATATCTCGTTATATTTGACAATTTAATGGATCTAAAAATTATGAAAATTATGGAATAACTTAAAATTATGTATTAGTTTTTAATATTGACATTTTGTTTATACTTACTTAAATTGACATTATAAATATTCACACACCAGTACTGGTTAAATGTATAAGGCTCGATTTCCTGTTTACAATCATGTTGTACCTGCATTTTTGTGAATAAAATTTCATTCATTCATTCATTCATTCATTCATTCATTCATTCATTCATTCATTCATTGCAGTATTATTACTGTTATGTTCAGGAAGACGTATAAATGACCTAACTGTACTTAGAGTAGATGACAAGCATTGTGTAAAAAGTAATGATTTTATAATATTGTGGCCTCAATTCGGGTCAGAAACCCAGCAATTATAGACAGTCAGGCTGGATATTGCTCGTGAATAAGAATAATCGTAACCTTAACCCTCGTAACGCAGCAAACTCCAGTAATTTATTTGTAACAGTAAGAGGTTTGGCTAAACCCGCCTCGCGTACAGTTATAGTAGGCCGGGTCAAAACCTTGTTCAAAGACGCTGCTACTCCCGGTAGCGTTCGCTCCGCGGTAGCTTCCAAGAGTTGGTGGGAAAATAATTCCATCGATGAAATCTTGGCTCGCGGGAAGTGGCAATCAGTCAATACATTTCAAAAAATTTATAGACGTGAAAAGTGTCACTCAATTGTTCAATCCAATAAACTTATAGTTGGTTGTTTGTTATATTGACGTTTATATTGGTTATGATTAAAATTGAATTGAAATTCTTTTTAAGAAACACAACACATTACTGATTGACATTGTTTTGATGCTTTATTATAATAGTAATATGATCACATTGGCGTAGAATTATAACGATATAATAATCTAGCATGTGGCGTCACCAGGCGAAAACAAACAGGGTCTCAATATAAAGCTTCCAGTGACGGTCAAGTAGTTTAATAGCAGCGTTTTACCTGAAAATAAAACGCATATTAAAATACTTACCTCACTGGAAGCTTTCAGTAATTCCTGCCTGGTGATATTGAGCCAATGAACCAAGGGCCGAGCTCAACCTTTAACGAAAACTTTGTGAGCACGACGCCGCCAGGTGGCGCCACATAGCGGATGTGACGTCAATAAAAGTACGAAAACTGACAAGAAATCGACGGAAACGGAAATGCTACTCTCAATATAAAGCTTCCAGTGAGGTAAGTATTTTAATATGCGTTTTATTTTCAGGTAAAACGCTGCTATTAAAGTGCATTATTTATCTGAGATGGCGCGATGATCGCCAGTTTACGAGCTGCTGCCGCGGACAGCGCGGCGCCAACGAACGACGTCATAAACCCACGCGTTGTGGATAATGGCCCTTATATATCATCAATGTCGATAAAATAGTTTTATTTATCGATAAAAACTTATCCTTGTTGTATAGTTGCATTCATCATTGGTTAAATGGCTGCCTCAAGCGGACCCTGGTTAGAATCCCGAGTCGGGTGAAAATTATTTATTGGATTTTTGAAAGTTTTCTGCGATCTCACTTGATGGTAAGTGACGATGCAGTCTAAAGTGGTAGCGGGCTAACTTGAAAGGAGTAGGGGTTGGAGTTAGTGTACATACAAATCATAGCCCTAATCTGTTTCTACGGTAGTAAACATAAGTCTATGGTTTCTACACGCCATCGTGCCAGAACGCTAAATTGCTGGTACGTCTTTTATCGGTCTTTTACGGTAGGGTGGTAGCTACAACCAAAGCTTCCCACCAGACCAGTTCAGAGACAATTCAGAAAATATATATTTCCAAATTACCCTCACCGAGAATCAAACCCGAAACCTTCCAGCTTTAAGACTACAGCGCTGATCGCTGCGCCAGAGAGGTTGTCAAATGTTAGTGTTAGTCAGACCTTATCCCTCCAGATATTCAATCTATGAGTCAGACAGATTTTTGCATTTATCGTATTACGTTCGTATCGTATTCGTACCTATGGCTTATATAAGTCATCATCATAATCATCATCAGTATTCCATAAACGGCTGACTACTGAGCGCTTCGCTGGCCCAATCCAAAGCAGACTATTCACATACAATTGAGAACATTTTTTTAACTATGGAGAACTCTCAGGTGTGCAAACCTCTTGAGGTTATCCTTCGATATTTAATTTTTTAAACGCACATAGCTCCCAAAAGTCAGAGGTCCGTGTCCGAAGCTGCGACCCCCGATTACAGGAGACCGCAGTACTAACTACTAGGCTATCACTGCTCTCTGTTTAAACTTGTATGTTATAAGAATAAAAAAAAACTTAAGTGGCACTCGGGGACTGCCGCGGTAAAGCTATTGCATAGCATTTTTTATCAACTTATGCAATTATAATATTTATCCAATATTTTTTTTTGCATAATAAAAATAATGCAAAAAAAAATTAAAAAACAAACAAACAAGAAAAGCGAACTGTCACTACTTCGCGAGTGAGATTCGAACCTGCGACATCATCAAAGAAAGCGGTCACTCGCCCACTGCGCCTAATAGAGCTACTTGAGAACCTCTAAAATGTTGAACGCTTACTAAACGACGGTGTTAGGTTTTTTTCGTTACGAAATTTCTTGATTCGGTCGCCGCGCTCAAACTGTTTGTCCTAGTTCAAAGCCCGCGATAAAAGCTATGCAATAGCTTAACAATCATTTTGCATAGTATTTAGAAACAAAAACAGTAAACTTAATCGTTGTATCGAGTCAATAGCAGGAGAGTCGTTCAAATAACCATATACAAACTCCGTGGCCCGCCGTGGCGGCAGACTTAACGAAACTTTAATTATTTGTTCGCTGGTATCATTCACAGGATTGTTTGTGGACAGTGCTTAGGTAGTTTTGAGACACCCACGATTGTTAGTGATATAAGAATAGAATAGAAATGTTTATTATTCAAATAAACTTTTTACAAGTGCTTATGAATCGTCGATGAGTCTACCACTGGTTCGGAATACCGTTCCTGCCGAGAAGAACCAGCAAGAAACTCGGCGGTTGCTCGTTTCAAAACAAGTTTACAATTCAATAGATACTATGCTATGTATGCAGTGTTTCCACAATGAGTTCCACAAAAGCATACCTAATTATAATTCAACACATGTTAAGACGGGCTGACAGAAAGTAGCTCCATTCCTGCTGGTGGAACTCGTTCACGAGCATGACGCATGATCTAGCCATTGCTTCGCTCAACCATATTTGAGGGAACGTAACAACCCGCACCACACGACACCACCACAGAAATGTTTAAAGAGAGCGTGACATACTTAGGCTACCCATGTTAAGGCATCGAATTGAAACTAATATAATTCAAATACTCATTATAAGACATGACTTAGACCACAGAATATATAATAGTACTACGTAATAATAATAATAATAATAGCCTTTTATTCCTAAACATAGGGTTACAAGAGGTCCCTAAGTTCGGTGTGCCTATTGGCATAGGCCTCCTCCAATTCCTTCCAATGTGTCCTGTCCCTTGCTACTCTCAACCAGAATGGTCCCGCTGTCTGTTTCAAGTCATCTTCCCATCTCCTGACTTGACGACCCCTACCTCTTTTGCCGTCTCTTGGTTGCCAGAGGGTGACTTGCTTACTCCATTTATTAATGGGATGGCGTAGCATATGTCCAGCCCATCTCCATTTTTGGATGTCTATCCGGGTAAGAATGTCTGTGAGTTTTGTTCTTGTTCTTATGTCTACGTTCCTGACTCTGTCTTTGATTTTTAACCCTAGCATGCTTCTTTCCATGGCACGTTGGCATTTTGTTAGCCTTTCCCTGTGTTGAAGTGTCATTGACCAAGTTTCGCAGCCATAAGTAAGAACTGGTAGGATACAGGTCTCGAATGTTTTCTTTTTTATGTGATTGCCTAGATCCTTACTTTTCACTATTTCCTTCAGTGACCAGTATTTTCTCCATCCTTGAGCTATTCTCCTGTTTATTTCCTTTGTCATTTCATCTGAAGGGGATATTATCTGTCCTAAGTAAATGTATTCTTTGACATATTCTATCTTGTTGCCATCTACCATAACATCTATTTCCCTTGAGTTTGTCATCAATTTTGTTTTACTGGCATTGATTTCCAGACCAACTTCTCTACTTATATTTGCTAGGCTCTGCATCATTTGTTCTAATGCTGCTGGATTCTCTTCAAGAAGCACCAGATCATCGGCAAATCTTAGGTGGTTTAAGCGAGCTCCATTAATATTCAGACCTAAGTGGTCCCAGTTTAGTTGTCTAAAGATGTGCTCGAGTACGGCGTTAAACAGCGTAGGGGAGAGAGGATCGCCTTGGCGTACGCCCTTTTTGATAGGAAATGATTCTCCTGTTGATTCTAGTTTAATACTGGCTTTGCTAGATTTGTATATACTCTTAAGTATTTCTATATAGTTGCTCTGAACCCCTTGCTGTTCAAGGCTCCGCCATATGTATTGGTGCCTAAGGCTGTCGAATGCCTTTGAATAATCTATGAACGCCAAGTAGATTTGTTTGTTGTATTCGTTATACTTCTGTAACAACTGTTTTATTGTGTGAATGTGATCTATTGTACTGAAGTCTTTTCTGAATCCTGCCTGCTCCACGGGTTGGCTTTCGTTTAGTATTAAAGATATTCTTTCCAGGATCACTTTAGCAAATACTTTATATATGTTTGATATTAGAGAAATTGGCCTATAGTTCCCAATCTCATCTCTAGGGCCTTTTTTATGTAATAGAATTATGTCACACTCTGTCCATTCTTCTGGAATTTGCCTTGTCTGTAAGATTTCATTGAAAAGTTTGGCTAGCACAGAACTGATTTCCTCTAAAGTTCCCTTGAGCATTTCATTAGGTATCTTGTCCGGCCCTGGGGCTTTCTCGAGTTTTTGGGATTTTATTGCCTTGATTACCTCTGAGGCAAGGATTTCTGGCACTTCGTCTACTTTGTTTTCTTTTTCTACGTTTACTTCCGGAATTGTAGCCAACCCTGAATCGAATTTATCAGAATACAATAGGCGGTAATAGTCCGTAGCTATTTTCTGTATTGAGAGTCGATTAGTTAAGTAAGATTCGCGTAGCTTAAGTTTCGGTATCCATTCTTTCCCATGTTCGCTTAGTTGTTTCATAGCTTTTTTTGTTCCTCCAGTTCTTTTTATATTTTCTTCCAAAACTCTATTTCTTTTCTCCTTACGGTCTTTCCTCATATTCTCCTTAATTTCCTTGCTAAGATTTGCAATTTTTTGGCGTCTTTCTGTGTCCCCTTTATTTGATATTAGTGTTCTTCTTTCGTCTAGTAGTTCTAGTGTCTCTTTGCTTAAATAGCTTTCTTTGCTTCTGGGTTTGCTGACTAGCATCTCTTTCAATATGTTTTGTAATTTCCTGTATTTAATCCCAGTTTCTGCATTGGAGGTAATAATTTCCTTGAATGATTCTGCTGTGCGGGAATAAGTGGAATGACTGTGTTCTGGTATTTGATACAGTTTATTACTATTTACTAAGTTTTTCCTGGATCTTTTGGGTTGGTTTAGGCTCAGGCAGCTTCTTACCATGCGGTGGTCTGTGTTAAAGTTGAGGTTTTTAACTATGTTGATATCTGTGAACGCGCTTGCTTTGTTGGTTATAATAAAGTCAATTTCAGTTTTGAATTTTGCACCTGGGGAGGACCACGTCCATTTGCTTTTAGGTTTTTTGTAGAAACGTGAGTTCATTAGGATAAGGTTATTTTCCATCATGAATTCTACTAGTTTCTGTCCACTTTGGCTTCTTTTGCCATGCCCAAACTTCCCGATTGAGGGTTCTTCTCCCATTTGCCTTTCTCCAACCTGTGCGTTAAAGTCGCCCATGATTATTATGTTGTTGTTGTAATGAGGTTTTATTGCTTCTGAGATACTCTCATAGAAATATTCTATTTCTGGTTTCCCCGCTTGTTCTGTTGGGGCGTATATTTGGAAGATGGCCCAGTTTTTCTTGTAACCCGGAAATTTTAAATGAACTACCGCAATTCTGTCCGAAACTCCTTCAAATCCCATAATGTTGTTCTTCAGTTTAGACTTAATAAGGAAACCTACTCCTTTTTGTCCCGTGTGTTCTCCTTTGTGGAACATGATATAGTCGTTCCTCTCTTCTATCCCTTCTCCTGGCCTTCTCATCTCGCTGATGCCTAATATGTCCCATTTTATGTTGGATATGGCTATTTCTAGTTCTTTTAGGCTCACTTCTGTTCTTAGTGTCCGAGTATTCAGCGTGCAGACATGTATATGTTCAGTGATCTTTTTATCTTGTTTTATCTGTATTGTTTTCTTTTTGTGCATATTTTTTCTAAATAGGTTTGCTTTAGGGTGTTTCGAATTATAATTTTTTGATTTATATGGAGGGTGTTTGTCTTCTTCCCCCACGGTGACAAGCCGGCTTGGGGTGCAATTTATGAGTGTTGTGTTTGGTAATGTGCTTGTTAGGGTTATTTGGATCCGGGTGTCGCATATTAGTTTTTTGAGAGATTTGATAATGAAGCTGATCTTCCGCGCTCTACATAGTTCAGTATATTTGGTCTGATTATTTCCTTTATCGCAGTTTTAGAGGGGTCGTTGTTCAAGGTGGTCAATGTACTTTGGGTATTACGTGCATTGACTTTCTTTTGTGATGGTATTTTAGGTGATCCTGAAGTCTCTCTTTTCCTTTTTTCTCTGTTGCTTTCATGTGTTTTCTTTATTATCAGCTTGTCGTATTTTATGAACGCTATATTCCCTTTTTTCTTTTCCTCTTCAACTTGCAGCTGTAGTTGTTTACGTTTTTCTATTATTTCTTTAGGGTAATCCTCTTTGATATTTACACCTTCTTGCAGGTTAGATCTGTTTCGCAGAATCATATGTTTTTTCCACGTAGTTGTGAGTGAGACTACAACAGGGCGATTTTTATCAAGCTCTTTTTTACCGATTCTGTAAATATTATTAATTTCGAAGGCTTCAAAATGTACTCCCATTTCTATAATAATGTCTTTTATGTAGTCTACTAGCTCCGTTTCTGTTGTTGCTTTTCCTTCCTCGATGCCAAAAAAGACAAGGTTATTTTTGCGCTTATCCTTATCAACGAATTTAAGTTTTAACTCAAGCTCACTTATTTTATTTTTGAGTTGGGCGTTTTCTTCGGTGATCGCTTTAAGCTTTTCGTCTAGTGCTGCCATGACATTTTGTGTTACTGAAGTTGTTATAAGTTTGGTTTGTTGGTTTAACTTTTCATCTAATTTTGCCAATAGGATTTCCATACTTTTCTCCATCTTTGGTATTTTTTATATTGCTATGGCAACACTAGTTTTGCTGTGGCAACACTTGTTTTTCTGTGGCAACACTTGTTTTGCTGTGGCAACACTTGTTTTGCTGTGGCAGCACTTGTTTTGCTATGGCAACACTTGTTTTGCTGTTTGTTATGTTGGTAAGTACTGTAGTTTCCGCTCTATAGTTTATGTACAATTTGCATCAGATGACACTTAACCGTAATTTTGTAGGTTAGAATGTTTACAATGTGCGGCCGATTTACTCTCGCAATTTAACACTTTTTCTGTAATTTTTCGCTTGATCACGTATTTTGATCTTTGTTGTAGTCAATAGTTCGTATGATTCACTTTGTTGGCACTTATTTACACTGTTTGTTTTTAATTTTCCGCGGAGCTCTGTGACGTGCGTATTGACTGATCGACGACCCGACCGGAAGTCCGGTATAGTACTACGTACCTAGACACAAATAAAGTGGAAACACTGAATAGAATGGAAACATTATTATTAGGCTTGTTTAATTGTGACTTCTTACTTAGTATTTAAAAATTTTGAAAACACGAAACCACCTTAATCGAATACGAATCACAATACGAAAATTGTGATTCGTACAATCACATTATTGGATATCCACGAATGGAGTAAGATTTTTTTATTACTCCTTTGGCTATCCCGTTATGAAAAGTATCTTTCGTTACTCTCGAGATCTGTATATATCTATGGAAAAATACATATCGATCCATTGCTCCGTTCCGGTGTGATTAAAGGACAAACCAACAAACATACACTTTCGCTTTCTTTCTTCCTACGTTAGCTTATAACGCATCGTCAATCTATACTAATACTAGTAGGGCGCGTGGGTGCGCGGCCCGCAAGCGGACCGCGGTTTTTCTATCGTCAAGTGGACTTTCAGGTCCTGATCATTTTCTATCAAATAAACACTCTTCCATCTTTTATACTCTCCGAGATAGATGCCGATGAAATTGGTATGGCCGCTATCTTGAATCGGCCATTTTGGTTTTTTTTTCAGCTCACTGTCAATTGGATGAGGTTTCGAGTGACTTTTGTTCGAGCACCCCCACCTATCTTCATTACCATGGCCGTGCTCCTCACCCACCTTCCAAACCCTCGATCATCATATATCATCATTTGTCATAATGAAAATTCTTCAATAAAAACAAATCTTGAAAAGGAACCGTATCAAAGTCTTGCATGATTCCCGGCTTATAGTCTCTTCAATATTAGCCATATATTTTGTATGAAGAAAAAAAAACCGCCATCTTGGATTTTTTTTCTATTCATCAAATAGACCTTTAGGCCCTGATCATCTTTTGCCAAGAAACCGTTCTTCCATCTTTTATACTCCCCGAGATAGACACCGAAGAATATTGTATGGCGGCCATCTTTTTTCCGCCATTTTGAATTTTTTTTCAGCTCGCTGCGAATTGGATGAGGTTTCGAGTGATATTTGTTCGAGCACCACCCACCTATCTTCGATACCCTGGCCGTGCTCCTCACCCGTCTCCGAAATCCTCAATCATCAGCTCTCTCCATAATTTTCCTCCGAATGAATTTTTGTCTTCTGTACGAAACAATCAGTGAAAAAAAAATTTTTCATACAAAATTTTACAGGAGAGGTGATCAATCAGTCAGTGAATCAGTGAATCAGCACGAACAGCTATATATATATTAATTATAAAGAGGAAAGATTTTTTTGTTTGTTTGTTTGTTTGTACCGAATAGGCTCTGTAACTACTGGACCGATTTTAACAATTTTTTCACCAATAGAAAGCTAAGTTATCAGCCATAATTTATTTTCAAAAAATTAGAGATCCTTAAGAAAATTGCAATAATGTAACCCAAAGTAGCAAAATTTTGCCTATAAAATGCATTATTTGGCGTGTGCTGAGAAAACTATTGATGATACTTTATGTTATAATTATGATGATAATTATGTACTATATGATTAAAGTAATTATTATTCTCTACAAAAAAGTTCGCGAGGGAATATATCTAATTGACACATTTAAGTCATAATAGTAGCTTTTGTATTCTAAAATTTAATTAGTTCGCTTTTATTATCGTGGTTTCAATTCTTCCTTACAAATGATCTTCCTTATAAATGAGAAAGTGTGTTTGTTTGTTGGTTTGTCCTTCAATCACGCTGCAACAGAGCTACGGATCGACGTGATTTTGTGCACGGGTATAGTTGACGACCTGGAGAGTGACATAGGCTCCTTTTTACCCCGGAAAATCAAAGATTTTAAAAACGAAATCCACGCGGACGAAGTCGCGGGCCTCAGCTAGTATATAATAATTTACTGGTTTGACAGTAGCCGTGGTTGGTCAAATCTCCATCCTTATATGCATCGCAGTATAGTTGCTCAACATCTTCGATGAGGAAGGCGGAAGTGATTATCCCCAGGATGTGAGGTGCAGCGCACTTCCTGAACGCCAACCCCTTTGACGGTGACTCTATGCACGACCCAGCTTCACCCCATACTGACGTTAAGCTTTGAAACTACGCAGACTACCGATTTACAACCGATGAAAAAAAGGAGGAGGTTCTCAATTCGTCGGAATCTTTTAAGCTATTGCATAGCTTTTATCGCGGGCTTTGAGCGCGGCGACCGAATCAAGAAATTCCGTAACGAAAATAAACCTAACACCGTCGTTCAGTAAGCGTTCAACATTTTAGAGAGTCACAAGTAGCTCTCTTCGGCTGAGTGGGCGAGCGGCCGCTTTCTTTAACGTATGGTGTATGATGTCGCAGGTTCGAATCTCACTCGCGAAGTAGTGACAGTGCGCTTTTCTTGTTTGTTTTTTTTTAATTTATTTTTTTTGCATAATTTTTAATATGCAAAAAAAAATATTGCATAAATATTATAATTTCATAAGTTGATAAAAAATGCTATGCAATAGCTTTACCGCGTCAGTGCCCGAGTGCCACTTAATTTCTTTTTTGTTTCAAAGGGTATAACTTTCCAGGTAGTCCCATTTAAATTTTACCGAAATCGTTCAAGCGGTTTAAAAAAAATCAACAATATATTAACAAATATACTTTGTAGTGGCGCGGGAGTTTGACGTGGGTGTTTTTTAAAGATTTTTTTATTATTGATTTTTTATATCCCAGATCCCAGAAATCTTACATAACATTATAAAACAATATATGTATTGTATGTATTACATGTTCCCAAGAGATTTCTAAAAAAAAACCTATTTCCAACTCAGATGACGCTGCGTGCATCATTTAAGATCTGAATACATAAAAAAAAGTGTGTGTGTCAGCTCCGACGCACGACTGGAGTTTACTACTTAAAACGTCGTAAATCGTAATGCATTCGCGGCGCCGCTCCGACCCGATCGGTACGCGCTCGGCTTCCCGAAGCGAAAGCGCTTTCGCATTCGACAACTCAAGCGAAAACCAACCTTATTTACTCAGAGTTGGGGTAGAAATTTGCATCGTTGTGAAAAACGTAACGAGGTCATTCAAAGCAAATTTCACTGCTCAAATTTTTCTCATACCGGGCGCCTAAAATCGATTCTAAAGGAGTAAACTCCAATAAACTCCAAAAACACAAAACTATCGAGTCTCTGTATAACAAAAGTCTGTGGTAGTCCTTAGGTACACGAAGCTTTGAAAAGAGCACTGGATAATAGATAATAGATATATTGTCTGTGTCAAAGGTAATGGCATCCTTTACCGAGACCCAGGTTCACTCTGCGAGGTGCATTTCAGTGAAAGAACTTGGAAAGAACTCGCTCATTGAATGGTATTTGAAATATGCTAGACATTTTTTAAAGTCACCTGTACGGTCTACATTTTAACTGTTGCGTCACTATTAAACTACTGACGATTCTTAAAGCATTAGAGCACATAATACATGGTTAGAATGATAAAAATCTTTAATAAAAGGATCGATAGAACAAAAGAGTTTATGAAAAATTTAAACTGATTTAAAGAAAGAAATAAAAAAATTCATGTGTGTATGTACATAAACGTTTTTTCTTTTTTCTTATGGGTTTACTAGCTGACCCAGCGAACTACGTACTGCCAACAAAAATATTTAGTGGTTGGTCACCCTTATCATTTAAGGGTATGAAAAATAGATGTTGGCCGATTCTCAGACCTACCCGATATGCACACAAAATTTCATAAAAATCGGTCCACCCGTTTCGGAGGAGTAAGGTAACTAACATTGTGACACGAGAATTTTATATATTAGATTATTTTCTATAGTAGAGTCTAAACTCAGCTGATTTTGATAAATGACACGGACAAATTCAATATGACGGAGTTATAACCAATTTTCCGTAGTAGTTCCTTTTTTCTTGTGCAAATTGTGTTTCATTGCCATGTTTTTGTAAAAAAGTTCCTCAATTGCTAAAAACTTTGGCAATAGCCGGCAATAATCAGTCCGTAACAAATGTGGCAATAAGGAAGAGAGCATTCCCTATTCCCGCGCGGTCCCGCTCCCCGTTCCCCGCTCCCCGCTCCCCGCTCCCAACAAAAAGATCCCACGCTTTATTTCACCTGAAATTTAATTCCCTCCTCCTACAGTCAATTTGAAGAAGAAACAAACTTTTCTACAACATTTTTCTTTGAATAAGTACAATTTTTTTTAATTTTATTCTTAAAAAGGAGGAGGTATTTACTATTTTCTGATATTTCTTGATGTTAACTTGAACAGTCCGTCCGTCCGTCCGTCCGTCTGTCAGAGCCTTATAACTTTTGAATTACTAATCTCAGGCTCAGGATTTTCCTCCATTATTTATAAGAACTGTCTAAAGACAGCCGAAAACAGATCTTCGAGTAACCAGGAATCCTCGTTCCTATCGGAGTAGGAGAACCAGAGTTACCGATTTTTTAATTCACGCTTGTTTATATTTAAAGGTGCTGTTTAAGTAAATGAAACGAAAAACATTTACACTGTTCAACGAAGATATTATTCTTTATTTATTCAAACATTGCAAAGTATGATGGTAAATACAATAGGACTTTTACATATAACAGAACGAAAACCTTTAAAGTCACATGTTTCAGATTAAATATTTGATGTTGGGCGAATAAAAAGCTAGAAGTTAGAACATTCCAGCAACCCTTCCAGCTACCTCTTTAACTATGCATGTTTTAATCTACCCGCTACATTTAAAGGATTCGGACACGTAGCGCATTGCCTATATTATATTATTATATTATATATATTATATCCCTATATTATATTATATTCCCTATTTTATTATTAGGCCACAGTTTTGTTAATTATGGTAATAGAGTCTATACCATATATTCACAAATCTGTGGTCTTGGCGCTACTTTTCATTTCTCGATATAAGACAAAGGCCATTATAAAGCTGCACTCAATATTATTTCACTAACTAATCACTAATCACTATTCACTATTTCAATACTAAGAAGTGATTAGTTAGTGATAGTGTAGTGCCAAAGCTGCCTTATAGAACACAAGAACAAAGTCTCTTCAGTGAATAAAGAAAAACTGAGATGCGTCTATGGACTACTTCTTAGTATGTAAGATAGTTTATAAAGTTTAGGTTAAAGTTAAATTACTCATTAGCCATATTATTAGGCTAGATTTTAATTGTAGTGAGTATATATTTATGCTCATAATAATGGAAAAAAACTCAATATTATTTAAGCTTGTTCCAAGGTTTTGATAAAGTACATTGAACGGTCAATATAGGCCATTAAGTACCGATAAAAAGTTTAGTTTGCGGTCAGACCACGTCTGAATAGAAGCCGGACGCGGCTACCTCATAGAACGGATGCGATAATAAATTCAGTATTACTTACATAGAATCTGATTAAGACCCATCGAATTATAAGGCTTAGAAGCGCAATAGTCGATGCGGTGATTTTTAGTACTTTTAAAGGCAGAGACGACGCTGTATCGTTGGGTTAGCAGTTAGTACGAAGAGCTCGCTGAAAGTTAAAAAAAATTATGTACTGTGCCGTGAAAGGGTGTCATAATTTATCACAATAACCATCAAAAACTTAGGTTTTTAAGCTATTGCATAGCTTTCATCGCGGGCTTTGAGCGCGGCGACCGAATCAAGAAATTCCGTAACGAAAATAAACCTAACACAAGCCGTGCATCGTCTAACGTCGTTTCAGACTTCGGAACGGTGTTTGTGTGCGTGCGACTAGAAAATGCTATGCAATAGCTTTACCGCGGCAGTCCCCGAGTGCCACACGTATTTTTTTAAATTAAACTATCAGTACCAGTACCAGAAAATAATTACATAATGGCACACAAATTCATTAGGTAGTCGAAGCATATGTTCTGAACGTAAAAGTTCGATGTTAAAAGTTAAAACCATTTTCCTTTGAATTGAGAAGCCATTATTTAATGAATTACATTAGATCCTGGGATTTATCACGTATTCTATTCAATACTCTTTATAATTAATGATCATTTGGTAGATTCAATACATAAATTGATATATTAGAATAGGTAAATTTTAATTATAACTAGAAAAGTGTTCTTAAATAAGTTTTTTTTATATAAATAGCGAGCAAACGAGCAGGCGGATCACCTGATGTTAAAGTGATTATTTGTAGAACCAAATGCACCACTAATATGTTGCTGGCTTTACAGGAATTTGTTGGCCCGCTCCTTGAATAGCCACATGTTGAAATTAAATGAGAACACCATTGAAGGGAGTTGGTTCGACAGTTAGTTTAGTAGTTAGTAGTTTATCGTGGAAGAAAAGATCTGACTCAGCGGGCGGTCAAAGTGCTCTTTTTTTTTTTTTATTCGATGACAAGCTAGTCCTTGACTGCGCTCTCACTTGATGGTAAGTGACGATGCAGTCTAAGATGGTAGCGGGCTAACTTGGAAGGGGTATGGCAGAGAACATTCAACCCATACCCCTAATCGGTTTCTACACGCCATCGTGCCGGAACGCTAAATCGCTTGGCGGCACGTCTTTGACGGTAGGGTGGTAACTAGCCACGGCCAAAGCCTCCCAACAGACCAGACCAGAGACAATTCAGAAATTATAAATTCCCAAATTGACCCCGCCGGGAATCGAACCCGAGACCTCCCAGTTATAAGGCAACAGCGCTCACCACTGCGCCAGGGAGGTCGACAAAATGCTCTAGACGGTGAGGATGAAAATTAAATTGAAATTGAACTGAAAAGTCGTTAACAATCTATAAATTGTTATGAGGTATAAAATGTATTCTTGTATAATATCAGCAGTGAGAATTGATTGAGCCGTTTGCAATGATATTCATACAAGACGCCGTTTGTTGGAAGCGGCTCCTTGCAACTAGTTTGATAGTGATAGCATCTGTAGATTCGTGTTTTTCAACAAATCAAAAACTGTTTACCAGTAATTCAAGAATATATTAGCAATCCTCTAGAAACTATTAGGTTTATTCGAAACGTTAATTATACAGAAATATTTCATTGCAATAAAATAATTTAAATAAAAAAAGCGAGTCTCAGTTCGTTGCAAAGGAAACAAAATTAATAGTGTTCGAAACGACAACCCTCATTTTGCTCGCTTCCGGCGAAAGGGTTTCGTCTCGCGGCGCCAACTGTAGGGTTAGTACAAAATGGGATAGTTAACTATGAATAGTAAACTATGAAATTACCATCAAAGTAAAATAAACCATATTCAGTAATGAGTTAGAGCTCAATTTCATGTATGTATTCTTATACGTTTACGTAACGATATAGCCCCAATATCCCAACGGATAAAGGTGCGGACTGAAAACTGAAAGGTCGCAGGTTCGAATCCCACCCGTTGCACTGTTGTCGTACCCACTCCTAACACAAGCTCTCCGCTTATTTGGAGGGGAGAGGAGAATATTAGTCAACTTCAAATTGGCTGATATTCTTCTTAAATAATAATAAAAAAAACGCTCCAAATTAAAATCGTTTGTATTGAATTTGTGACTTTAAATCAATACTGTTATGGTTCATTTTACTTTGATGCCAATGTCATAGTTAACTTTTACGATCAAACGAATTAAAACTCGGACTAACCACACTGGAACTCTGGGGCAGCGAGCGCGGAGCGAGGCAGGGCGAGGAAGGAAATGCACTCAGCTTGACTGCCTTCCTTCGCAAATAATGCAATATTCTGTCTCTAAATTGTTGTGCATTTCCTCAGCTCTTTATTTTAATTATTACAAAACGTCTAGAAACAGTTTAGTTTTAAATATTTTTCGAAATAAAAATACATTATGCGTCGAAAATATATTATTTTGTATTAATATTAGAAATGCAAATGTTTATTTACCTCACGTGTCTATCAAACTGCACAAAAGCTGCAGGTCGACTTGATTTTTACATGGGTTTATCTACTTGAGAGCCTAAAGAGTGATGTAGGCTGCTTTAAATGGGATTATTTACTTGAGAGCCTAGAGAGTGATATAGGCTACTTTACTTGGGTTTATCTAATCGAGAGCCTAGAGAGTGATATAGGCTACTTGCTAAGCTTGTAAAGCTTTTATGTAATTTGCAATGTATGTATGTATGTCTGTACGTATGTGTATGTAATTGCATAATTTTGTTAATATTAGCCTAGAACGTCAAAGTAAGACATCACAATTTTTTTTGCGACTATCTATTTGCAGTTGGTAAACTAACCGCAACCTTCAAGTTTGTACGGAACCCTCGGTACGCGAGTCCGACTCGTACTTGGCCGGTATTTTTTTCATGAGTCTAGCTGAGGACCTAGATAAAAAGTAGCCTATGCTACGGCATAAGCTACTTTTTACCCCGGAAAAACAATGGGTTCCCGAGGGGTTCAAAGTAACAATCAAATTGAATTTTTTTTTCTTTTATAAAGAATATTAGTCAAATTGAAGTTGACTAATATCCTCCTATCCCCTCCAACTAAGCGGAAAGCTTGTGTTAGGAGTGGGTACGACAATAGTGCAACGGGTGGGATTCGAACCTGCGACCTTTCAGTTTTCAGTCCGCACCTTTAACCGTTGGGCTATTGAGGCTTCAAAATCATTTCATGTACATGCCAAATTTTAGGCACATATGACAAGTCGTGAATCTACCACTGGTTCAGAAAGCTGATTCTGCTGAGATTCCGCTCTTACTATTGTCGCAAAAGAGTACTGTATGAAATGAATAATAAAAAATAAAGTGAAAATTATAATAATAAATAAATAAATTGTTTATTTCCATCATGATACAGCAACATCAATTTGATCTTGAACAAAACATGATATCTACAAAATTTATGCCTACTACTAATTGAGAAGTTTACAAAAAGTACAAGATCAAGAACTGGCTATCCTAGCTAGATTTTTAGATCTGTGTTAAGGATAGCCAGCCCTCTCCCTCGAATAGCCAAAACTGTGCACAAGCACGTTTTTCAAAAATAAATAGCCTTAGGCATTATACAATACAATTACAACATGAATAGATAGTTTACACACTTTACATTTATCTAATAACTGGTGTGTAATATGTGTGTGTGTGTGTGTGTGTGTGTGTGTGTGAGTGTGAGTGAGTGTGTTTGAGTGTGTGGGTGTATGTTTGTGTTCAGTGTGGAAGGTGTGGATGCGTGTGTTTTATAAAAAATTATAATATGAACGAATAACTGCAAGTGAATTATTTTACGTAACAATATAGTTTTTACTATAAGAAAATAGATAATTATATACGTATCAGATTGTAAGGAAGTCTTCTATTTCTTCATAAGATTTACCCAGCAAGAAAGATGTTACTAGTTTTTTGCACTGAGTAAGTGGGAGATTGATTATAAATGGGTAATTTTGCATTAAGCTTGTTGTACAAGAATGGGCCAAGATAGTAAAAAAAGCGTTTTGTGAATGCTAATTTAGGCGCATGCAAGGTACAAATCTTGTGTTTGCGACACATAATGAAACATATTCAGCCAACCCTTTTGGTTATTTTGGCCGGGTAATGTATTAAGTTTGAACAAAATAAGCGAGCGCCGAGCGGAAGGTCGGCGCCGGCGCCAAATGTCCCGGAAAGATAAAAAGGCAAAAAGCAAGAAGTCCTGCGCCACCTAAATCATTCAGTATCAAGTTGATGGGACTCCGGATCGTAGGACTCCAGTTAAAGCGAATATAACACTCAACGCATTAATGGACCACTAAGTTGACTGAAGTGATACGTAAGGTAAGGGCTCCTTATTCCGAGGGATTCTAAAATTGGCACAGTATAATATATTTATTATGGAAATTAATATTACTCACCATAAGAATATTATTAACTAGCTGATGCCCGCGAATTCGTCTGCGTGGATTTAGTTTTTGAAATCCCTCGGGAACTCTTTGATTTTCCGGGATAAAAAGTAGCCTATGTCACTCTCCAGGTGCTTAACTATACCCATGCAAAAAATCACGTCGATCCGTAGCCCTGTTGCGGCGTGATTGAAGGACAAACCAACAAACAAACACACTTTCGCATTTATAATATAAGTAAGGATGGCAGATTGTGATATCATTTTACTAATCATCTAAGTAGACAGAGACTATAGAATGATTTAGAAACCAAATTTAATAAATGCAAGTTGGCTTTTAAACGCCCTGTAATATTCTTTTTACTACTTTTTCATTTTGTACACTCGGAATTAGGTACCCAATGCATCGGAATAAGGATTTTTACATCGGAATTAGGTGCTCCAGACTATTTTAATATTTTATTTAATTTTACATATAAATTAAGGTTTAATCATCAAACTTTTAGCCTATTTCAAGAGTAAATCAAATAACCGTCTGATAAAAATAGCCAGTTCTGTAGAAAGGTATAGTGAATGCTTAATTTTTGATGTATTTCAAGTTTAGATGAAAATACCGCGGAATTAGGTGCCGTTAACTTAGTATCGTAATGTGCTATTGTTTGACAAACCCCTATGTACAGTGGTTTGCTTAGCCATTCCAAGTTGGATCATTTGAAACGATAATATTTTCTACTAACTGATACCCGCGACTTCATCCGCGTTGGAATACTTTTTTAATTTGTGTCATCGTTCATCTCGAAATTGTTTACGACTGCGTTATTCCACTGTGTAGTCCATACTTGATACCTACAATATCAATTTAAAACCGATAAGTTCGCAAGCGAAGCGAGTCCGAAATTTTTTACGACTGTACTACGCCACTATGTAGTCCATGCTTAGTACCTGCAACCTCAACCAAGCAGCGACATCATCGCGAGCGAAGTGAGCGTGAAATTTTCAACGATTGCACAACGCCACTATGTAGTCCATATTTATACCTACAATAGCAACCTAAAGCTGATATTTAATAATTTTATTTAACCCCCATTTAACCCTCTTGGAGTTGGAATTTTCAAAAATCCTTTCTTAGCGGATGCTTTCGTCATAATAGCCATCTGTGTGCAAAATTTCAGCTCATTCCGACCAGTAGTTCGAGTTGTGTGAGTCAGTCAGTCAGTCACCTTTGCCTTTTATATGTATATTTAGATTACTCTACAGAAACAGACTGTATAAGCGGTACGGATGAGCTACTTAAGCTTTTGGTACGATGTCACGTACGAACCGATAAGATAAAACTTTTGAAGTGCCATACCTTATATTTGTAGCAAATTAATTTTAACGCTACTTATCTTAACTGTATATAACTCACTTAACATTAAATAACTTCAATCGCTCTCTCAAACTTTAAGAAAATCTAAACGTGTAATCCTTGATAATATTATAAATGCGAAAGTTTGTTGGTTTTTCCTTCAATTACGCAGCAGCAGAGTAACGAACGACGTGATTGTTTGCACGGATATAGTTGAGGATCTGGAGTTTGAGAGAAGCAATTTTTACTCGTGAGTGACAGATAGCTCCAGCAGGATTTTTAGGGCCTGTATTACCACCTTCTGATAAGTGTCGGATAGACTAACCGTAAATTTTGTCACTTTCTTACTTTATGTCAAGTGACAAAGACAAAATATGCGAATAAGCTATCCGACACTTATCAGAGGGTGGTGAAAATGGCCCTTTAGTAGTAGTTAGTATCTTTAATATGTTCACTCCACACGGATAAAGTTGCGGGCAAAAGCTAGCTAATTAATTCTTTCATTGGAATATAGCCTTAAAACCTAAAACAGAATTTATAAAGCGCCCCCACACTTCTCGAGACGAAAAATTTAATGAGTGCAGTGAAACAGATTTACTTTGAAGCGCTGCGCCATTTCGCACACAAATCGCATGTCGTTTAATATAAAAGTTTTATTCTGAGAATTGTTTTAAAAGTAAATACTGCTCACATTTGTTTACTAGTAATGCTTTGTGTTACTCTATTACGACTAAAAGGAACGTGGAACCTCATCCATCATCATCATCCATCAGCCTGTATTCATCCACTGCTGGACATAGGCCTTTCCGAGAGCGCGCCACCAAACACGGTCCTCCGCCTTCCTCATCCAACCGCTTCCCGCCACCTTCTTAAGGTCATCGGTCCAGCGAGCTGGAGGGCGTCCTACACTGCGCTTGCCGGTACGCGGTCTCCACTCCAGAACACGTCTGCCACATCAACCGTCGGTTCTGCGACAGATATGACCTGCCCACTGCCACTTCAGCTTGTAACGTGTAACCTATGTCATGACAATCAATTGCGCTGGTTAAGCAATATTGATGCAAGTTAGTGACTGGATGGGTAACCGGTCTATTCGGTCCCCCTGTGCCTCGGAAAACACGTTGAAATTCCGTACTCTAATACTCTAATAAACTTTAATATTATTAATCTAAATTTTCACCAACCATATCTAAATCATCCCCTAAGTAGGAGTCTCTTTACGTAGGTAGCCCCTAAACACAATCTCTTACCCAATGTCATTTCAACCTTAAGGTGTCCCCTTAAGGTTTGTGAAAACGAAATTAACAGAAAGCGGTGCCTAGCCTAACTTACCTAGCCTAAGCTAGCAATAACATTATCAGCCTAATTTCTAACAATGAGGATAACGACAGAGACAAATAGAGAATAGAATAGAAATGTTCCTTATTCGAATAAATTTTTTTACAAGTGCTTTTGAATCGTCGATGAGTCTACCACTGCACTGGTTCGGAATGCCGTTCCTGCCGAGAAGAACCAGCAAGAAACTCGGCAGTTGCTCTTTTCAAAACAAGTTTACAATATAATAGATAGTATGCTATGTATGCAGTGTTTCCACAATGAGGGGAAGTTCCACAAATTCATAGCAATGCATTATATCTAATTATAATTCAACACATGTTAAGACGGGCAGAGAGAGAGAGAGAGAGAGAGAGAGAAGAAAGAATTTAAAAGCAAGCCATTTTTGATTTTTCAAGTCCAAGTAAGTTATACGCAATAGCCTCATAAACAAAACGATCACTGCGGCCGCGGCAGATAGAGCGCTCCGCGGAATAAAGCGTTTATTTACGACACGCCATTTGTTTGCGAAATGGCGGAGCGCTTCAAAACAAATCTGTTCCACTGCTTTTATTTAATTTTTCGTCTTGGGGAGTCTAGGGGGTACTTAATAACACTTTTGGTTAGAGAATGAAATAATGCACACTAAGTTTCCTGCAATGCATATTATGCATAACAAATTTTACATAAAATTATATTTTTAATGAAAAGATTGATAGCAATCCTTACTAATATTATAAATGCGAAAGTGTGTTTGTTTGTCGGTTTGTTGGTTTGTCCTTCAATCACGACAGGGCTACGGATCGGCGTGATTTTTTGTATGGGTATTAATTGAGGACCTGGAGAGTGACATAGGCTACTTTTTATATGCCAGAAAATCAAAGAGTTCCCGAGGGCTTTAAAAACTAAATCCACGCAAACGAAGTCACGGGCATCAGCTAGTTATAAAATAAATTAGCGCTTTCCTTCCATCTCAGGATTCTCAGGCTATTGTAGCTAAATACCGTCAGCATTTTATTTGCTTACTTTTCAAGCGCCTGATATAATTTAAATGCAATATAAATTCATCGGTTTTGTGCACGTATAAAATTACAGGCACTTTGAACAAATCGCACAACAATTCTAGTATATTTTCATTCTGTGCAAGACTCTAAGTGTTGTTAAAAGCTGCAATAATTTCAAAAACAAGTGATACCCTACGTTAAATTCACATTTTCAGAGAGAAGAGGCGAGTCAATAAGTCTTTGTACTTCGAGGAACTGTACACACGGCATCTGCGCCGAACACTGGACAAGAAATATAATATCAGCGCTGCTTTTAAACGTATAGTGTTTGTAATAAACTGTACGGCGTATACTGTGTACTCTTCATATTCTACAAGTTACAATACACGTTATTTTGAGGAGTATTTTTCCAGTTTCATAACAATATAACAATATGAACAGTTTGATTTCGACTAGTAACTAAAATAAATCTTTGAAAAGTATAACCAAATAAAAATCTTTAAAATGTTTTCTGCATTTTCGTAGTTGGATATTTAATTAATTATTAGCATGCTCTTGGCGTAAATATTGCCTAGTTTTACAAAATAACAATGGCAACATTTTTGGCCAAAAATGCTGAATACGGGCCGTTGTATGTGAATTAATTTATTGGTCGTATACGCGGCGGGCGGAGCGTAATAAGGAAAAACTAACAATGCGCGGCAAAAATATGAGCACGGAAACAATGAGTGCAGTGAGCGTTGCCTTCCGCGACGAGCTATGAACGTACAAAGACACTATACCACTCTTGTAATATAATATCCAATTTGTAAGTAAGTAAGCAGAAATAGCCTAGTGGTTAGGACTGTGGTCACAATCGACGGCTGAATATCCGTTTGGTGTGAACAAAGCCTAAACTAGTTCATAGGAAAAAGATGAATTGCTGTGTAAATTTTAACTTTTTTATTATTATTGCATGATATTCTTTCATTTTAATTAGTTGATTAAAAATAAAGCACTGAATAGAAATGTTATCCATTTTGCGATCTTCATCAAAATGAAATACCCCGTTCAATGTTGCATGTTTTAAAACTATTCATGCATGATACACTAAATAAAAGAGTAGGAAGTATGCTTTTGTTTTGCACTTCCGCAATTTCATATTTTTCGTGTATAACTGCTATACAAACGGTTCACACAATTTTTATCATAAATTATTTTTTTCATTGTTTACATTTTTGTGGTTTCACATCTTTTATGTAGCCTAAATTAGAATAAATAATATAACAGTATTTAAATAATATAAGTTAATATTGAAATTTATCTTATATTTCCTATTCATCTAAACTAAGGAGGAGACGGTATTTGTAGTCATCATTAGCAACCCATCATCGGCTCACTACTGAGCGGCAGGTCTCCTCTTAGAGAAGGGTTATAGGCCATACCACGCTGGCCCAATGCGAATCGGTGGACTTCACACACCTTCAAGAACATTATGAAGAACTCTCAGATGTGCAGGTTTCCTCACAATGTTTTCCTTTACCGTTGAAGCAAGTGATAAATAATTAATTGCTTAAACGCAGTTGACTCCAAAAAGTCCCGGGATCGAACCTGCAACCCCCCGAATAGGAGACCACAGTCTTACCACTAGGCTATATTAATTGTATGTATTTGTAGTACCAAACTACTTTTAAGAATTTGAAGAACAATTATTTTTTGCTGGCGTAAAATTACAATTAGGTGGATATTAAAAGATAATTTTAAGAAACAATGTAAACAAAAAGAAAGAAAAGTTTAGATTAATTTATTTGGCTTGGTATTTTATGAACTTTCTAATAATACAGATCCTGAAAATATACATACTTTGTACCTTGTACATAAATTGAATATTTTGAAGGAATTAAACGGGATTTAGTTTTTTAAATTGATCTTGTTCCGGAAATTAGGCATACATTTTTATATGGCAATTAGTACGGTTGACGATTAAATATCCGATCACAAAAAATATTATAGCGCCTGCTATTTTTAAAGAGCAATAACTATTCATGACATCATTGAGGCGATTTTTCTGGCATTAACTTTTATTCTTGAATGAAATAGGTACGATAGCAAAATAGGTTATAATATTGTTGAAACAATGTATACAAACTTAGCTCAGCTTATCTCTTTAGTAGGTAAGTGGAGAAATTGAATTCTTTGAGACAACGTAGCGTTTATGGCACACGTGAGCTCATGTTTTTATGGCTCTAAAGACGTTGAGCTGACTCCATCACGAATTTGATACAAGTTTGTTCCCATTATACACTGTCTTATAGCAATGACGTGAATAGGATTTATGGCAGGATACAAATATTGTATACTGTTATTGTACTCAGTGTTTCGTCTTTATATTTTATTGATTAAAGTTAGTATTTACCTATGATCTCAAATGAAGTGATAATGAAATTATTTATTATTACTCAAGTAGGTCGATTGCGGGAAAACTGAACAATGGTCTTTGAAAAGACAGTAATAATAATCGTTTAATAATAATCGTTTATTTTTCTCAAAATTACAAATGATTTTATAACAGACTAGCTGATGCCCGCGACTTCGTCCGCGTGGATTTAGTTTTTAAAATCCCTCGTGAACACTTTGATTTTCCGGGATAAAAAGAAGCCTATGTTACTCTACAGGTCCTCAACTATAGTACCCATGCAAAAAATCACGTCGATCCGTGGCTCTGTTGTGGCGTGATTGAAGGACAAACCAACAAACAAACACACTTTCGCATTTATATAATATAACAAAATAGGGCTATCCACGATGGCTATATACGATAAAGTACACTTGTCAGCTTAAGATGAGCCGTCTATTTAAAGTATCCTGTGGATTCCGGGGTTCAAGTTATTTGGACTTTACTGAAGATTGTGATGTCTATAATTTCTGAACTACTAAATTGACGACCTTGAAATAATTACAGGACAATATCTAAAGTACCCGCTTTCTAACAAAAAAAAGAATGAATGAAATCGGAATACGCCTTAATGAATTACAGCTAAATACACATTTTGACATTCATCCTCTCTCCCAAGGGAATCGTGCTGAATTTCGGGATAAAAAGTATCCTATATTATACCTCGTAGTATGAACTTAAATCATGCCAAGTTTCATTTAAATCCGTCCAGTAGTTTCGGCGTGATGCGCGGCCAAGATACAGACAGACAGACAGACAGACAGACAGACAGACAGACAGACAGACAAAAAATTAAAAAAAATTTGTTTTGGCTTCAGTATCGATTATAGAGTGCCCTCAAACAAAAATTTTCAAAATATCTTCAATGTACAGAATTGGACCTGTTACAGTTTTATTATATTATAGATAGATTTAAGTGGGCGAGGTAAATGGCTGCTTTCACCAAGTTAACAATAAAAAAAAAAATGATTTTCAACAATAATTTCACCAGCTCTCTCTTAGACATTTTTTTATCGCTGGGAAATGCGTAAAAACGCATCCCTCTCGGAAGCAAGGCAGTGTAACTACGATGCTTCCGAGAGGGTATGTGGGGCTCACTGGCATTCCAAAATACCCACTAAAACCCAGCGGCGCTCCTACGCATCGCTAGGCGACTGGGTCACGGGAGCACTTGCGCAATCATTCGCGGCTCAGCCAGCGACGCCCGCCGACGCGGACCCTCCACCGCCCGCTCGGAGGCAGGGTAAGTACATGCCGAGCTCGCCACTGGATTCCTTCCCTACAGAGGATCCTTTCACCTCCCCACGCCCTCTGCAAAACAGAGGGATAAATCAAAAAGTCATGTGGTGTCGTGGGACACCAGATAGGAACGAAGTTCCTTATTATAAAAATATTAATTACAAGTTCTATTCGAGGTATAAAGAAAATAATTATTCGGGTATACATTTTTAATGATGATTTTTTTATCGATAAAATCAAAAAAACTACTTTACAAAATTATCTTTACACCTTTATTTTGTAGGAGAGTTGTACCTTGAGTGTCACAGTGTACAAAAGTCAAAAATAAAAACGTATTCCAAACAAACTACCTTTCAAATTCAAATTTACTCATATACAAAACAAATAAGTTTGTATATCCGACATATTTTGTTTACAATGATTTATAATCTATATATATAAAAGAAAGTGGTGTTAGTTACACTATTTATAACTCAAGAACGGATGATAACCGATTTGGCTGAAAATTGGTGGAGAGGTAGCTTTGAACCAGGAGACGGACATAGGATACTTTTTATCCCGTTCGACCGCGTTTCCGTCAAGTCACTATAAAACGTGGTATAACAAAAACGCATCTGACATGGAATAACAAAACGCAAATGACAGTGGAATAACAAAACGTAAATGACAGCTAAACGTAATTTTATCTTTGGTTGTAAAAAATTGGACAATTATAAAAAGTGTTATAATAAAGCATTACTGATATTATAAATGCGAAAGTGTGTTTGTTTGTTGGTTTGTCCTTCAATCACGTCGCAACAGAACAGCGATTGATGCGATTTTTTGCATGGGTATAGTAATGGATGTTGTAGTGGTTCTTCAGGCCGGGAGAGCTACTTTTTTTCTCGGATAATGAAAGAGTTCCCGCGGGATTATTAAAACTAAATCCATGCGGACGAAGTCGCGGGCATCAGCTAGTTATAAATAATAATAAATTAATTATAAAAATTAAATAAATAATAATTATCTGAAGTCAGGATTCGAACCTCTGAACCGATAGTAGGTATCACTCCTTCTTTTTACCGCTGCGCCATCGAAGCATTGATCGAGTGTGTAAAATAAACGAAAAGATCAAGGACTGTGACGAAAAAATCTTACGCTTTTATTTTTTAACATTACGGACGTTTTTTGCCGGCTAGGGTACCCCTCCACAACGCCCCATAAGGAACTTCGTTCCAATAAATTTTATTTTAATCTTGGAAGTCGTTGTATAATGCGCACAGTCTCCCCCGCTACTTACTTGGCGTTATTATCATGTAGTTTCAAAATCGTCGGAAGGATTTGGTGTCCTTTGAAAATGTAATGAAAACAATCTTTTACTGTAGTTTTGTTTGGGCACACACAATACAGGGATTACGGAAATGTGAGAGGACGTGTGGAAAACACGGCCTGTACGTTGTGGTGCTGTGTAAAGAGTAAAGACAATATAGCGAGAATTCTTAATACAAAAATACAGCGTTATTTTTGCCAGCAATAGAGAGGTTTTTTTTTAAGAATATCAGTCAAGTTGAAGTTGACTAATATCCTCCTCTCCCCTCCAAATAAGCGGAAAGCTTGTGTTAGGAGTGGGTACGACAAAAGTGCAACGGGTGGGATTCGAACCTGTGACCTTTCAGTTTTCAGTCCGCATCTTTAACCGTTGGGCTATTGAGGCTATGTTTTCCAAATATACTGCGTAGAAACTAAGGAGTGTGTGGTAAGTAGTAAAATTCTAAGTCAATTATTATATTATAATGATTGCGAAAACTTCTAAACATTTTGCGTTGAAATGTAGACTGGAACTGTTTCTACTTGTCAGTGATAAACGTTGAATGTTGTAGAATAACTTTGTAGTTGGCACAGTTTTGCTTATATTTGGTATTTTAGTAGTACAATTGGGGTCCCAAGGTGCTATAGTGGCGATCCCGCACCGGAAAGTTCATTGTTGGCACACCCGCCACCAGATAGACCGACGTCATCAGACGAATCGCTGGGAAACACTGGATCGCAGCGCAAGACCGAGACCTGTGGAAGTCTATGCAAGATATTCTATATCCAGCAGTAGAATATAATACAATAGAAATATTTTTTTATTCAAATAAACTTTTTACAATTGCTTTTGAAGCGTCGCGTCGCGTCGATGAGTTCGGAATGCACTTCCTGCCGAGAAGAACCAGCAAGAAACTGGGCAGTTGCTCTTTTTAAAACAAGTTTACAATACAATAGATAATATGCTATGTATCCAGTAGACGTCCTTTAGTTGATAAAGAAGAAGATGAAGAAGAATCAGTGTAATGATGTTATTTCATAACATTTTCATCGTCAATGCATTGCAAAAGTTGCGACAGATAAAATATGCCTACTTATACCTATATGTTTACGTAGACGTGGAAGTCTATGCAAGATGTCTTTGTCCAGCAGTGGACGTCAGTTGATAAAGAAGAAGAAGAGTTCAAGACTAAACATGTTGGCTCTAGGCTTACACGCGAGTATAATATTATGTATTATGTGCCCAAGTTGTCTTCAGTCGCTCATCGTGTGAGGCGGCACGTCGTCAAGTTTGGTTACAGTAAATTCAGCGAATGGCACGTTGTTAATTAGATAGATACTTTCCGTGTATAATTATCTCTTGCTCGTATAATTTGATAATCACTAATTGTCAGCGTGCATAGAGACTTAATCAGAGAGTTTTTAATGTAATGCTATGTTGAGTAGGCTTTAAAAAGAGTTTGTTTTTAGCCCCCGACGCAAAAAGAGGAGTGTTATAAGTTTGACGGTGATGTCTGTCTGTGTGTGTGTGTCTGTCTGTGGCATCGTACCTCTCAAATGGATGGAGCGATTTCGATGCGGTTTTTTTCTTTTGAAAGCCAGTTTCCTTGCGGTGGTTCTTAGCTATGTTTGGTTAATATCGGTCCAGCAGTGTAAGAGTATCAGCTCTTTTCCAAAATGATGTAAGGCATTTTTGGCGTAAGATTACTAGATTAAGTGCTTCACGTGTGCCAGTATAATCGTTAAATGACAATTAATTGATAACTTCGATAGCTATAGATTCTCATGTCGAGGGAGTTTTAAATTTTAAATTTACACTTGTAGTTGGTATTTTAGAAGTTGGAGACTTAGATGCATGATTTCAAAACAATTGCTGCAGTGTGATGAAAGCAATCACCTCTGTGATTGGCCAAAATTCCCTCAGTATTGGGTAAAATGCATTGTTGCAGCAAGAATGCCATAAATGGGTCTGTAGCAATGTTTGATACAGCTTATCGGCAATCGACAAGGTCAATCTAGTAGACAAGCATTTTTCTAGGCGAAAGAGAGGTATATATTTATGCAACATTTAATAATATGCATTGTAGTAGCTTACTATGGGCCTCATAAGAAGGCTCAGGGTCACTCAGCGAGCGATGGAGAGAGCTATGCTCGGTATATCCCTGCGAGATCAAATCAGAAATGAGGAGATCCGTAGGAGAACCAAAGTCACCGAAATAACTCAGCGTGTCGCGAAACTGAAGTGGAAATGGGCGGGGCCGGGGCATATAGTTTTAAGAGCTGATGGTCGTTGGGGTCCCAAGGTGCTGGAGTGGCGACCCCGCACCGGGAAACGCAGTGTTGGCAGACCCCCCACTAGGTGGACCGACGACATCAAACTAGTCGCAGGGAGCCGCTGGATTCAGGCGGCGCAAGACCGAAGCCTGTGGAAGTCCATGCAAGATACCTTTGTCCAGCAGTGGACGTCTATAGGTTGATAAAGAAGAAGAAGAAGAGGATTGTAGTCTCAAATCCTAGTATTAGTTAATCTGCAGTCAGTTTCAAGACAGTAAACAACGAAGTGATCGTGTATCTTCAGCTATCGCGATACTCGAGGGGCGTGGCGCAATAAAACTTATCTCGAGCTTTATTATTCCGACACGGGCTCGCCTGTAGACTTAATCGCTTAATGAGATAAGCTGTGATAGTCTAGGAGCTTGCCGATAATCAACCAATAAATAATTCAAAATTATTTATTTCATGTATGCCAACTTGTGGTCCTTATGACAAATCAAGACTCTTCCATAAATGTTAGTGTTTTTTAAAGAATTTTAGTATATTTAAGTATACTATATAGCCATATATAGCCATGATAAAATGATTAATATGATTAATATGATATGATTGTATTTCCCTTTCTCTTTCAACTAAACGTAAAGCTTGTTGTGCTAGGAGTAGGTAAAAATAGTGCAAGGGCTTATACCATCAATCTTCAGTCCCCGTCCTGAATTGTTGCGCTTCTAAGGGTGCGTTTCCATTGAAGCGGAGCGGAGCGGAGACATGTTTTTGTTCAATCAGATGATTGAGATATGACGTGTTAATTTTATCACGTCGTCAAATAATTACCTGATTGATCTATTGAATACGTCTCCGCTCCGATCCGGTTCAATGGAAACGCACCCTTAGGCTTCATTGTTGATAAACATTTTTCAGTCAAAACTATAGAAATATTCATTATTTAAATGCTCTAACGATTTTCTTTCAAAAAAATATACATACCTAAAAAATTGAGTTTGTCTGTTTCAAGAACACATTTTGAAGGATAGTTCTGTATGTGATGGAGTTTCTTGTAAAAATTTATCTGATGAAAAGCTTTTCTATTTAGATATATAGATATTTGCATAAATCAATTTTACAAAAATTATACATTTCAAAATTAAAAAATACTTTTTTTTATTTTAAAATTAATTATTTTTGTTACCAAAATCGCTGTATTAATTTTGAAATAAGCAATGTTTATAAAATTATGCAGAATTATTTATTGAATAATATTATAATGCTATAATTGACTTGTTATTTGTAATTTTTTATTTATTTCTCTATAATTTACACTTGTTTTTTTCACTTGTTTGTTCATTAACATAATAATAATCCAAACAAAATATTAAGCCCATTCGTTAACTTTGCTCTCGGACTATGAGGGTTGTCGCTCATAGTACTTGATTTTATATTCGGGTGAAGAGACCTATTAATGTTTTGCAACGGGTGTGCGTGTTTGTGTGATGAAATTGGCTCGAAACATAATCATATAATCTTCGGCGTAGCGTGGGGAGGTAATATAATACTCAAATGGAAATTTTTGTTACGAACGAGAGAGTTCAAAGATTTTAGACTTGGCGTAGCCAGAGTCAGTTAGGGCAGACAAGATGCTTTTAGTCGCCTTTTGGCAGTAAGCGTCCGCGCATATATGTCCGTACGCAAAAATGTCGATCGCCGCTGCTTCACTCGCTGTATTGTGGGTACAGTCTGATCCATTGAGCTTTCTGTCGTCTCCTTACCCGATCATGAGCTAACCAAGTTTCATGAATTAATCTAACGTTATGTTTTATATATTACAAGCCGATGCCTGCAACTTCTTACGCGTGGATTTAGTTTTTAATAATCCCATGGGAATTTTTTGATTTCCGGAATAAAAAGTAGCCTTCGGTTCGGCTCTTCTTCGGTTCTCATCGGGTGTCAATCCACGGACACTCACCGCAACGCATTGCCCGCCCGCGCTATATACTTTATCTCTTTACTCGGCTGGGTCGTACTATAACGTTGAGTAGCCAATAACCCTCCTAAAGAATTGGGCTATCAAATGCAAAAATATTTTTTCCAATCTGACTGGTAGTTTCTTAGATTAGCACGTACAAACAAACAAACTCTTACACTTTATTATATTATTAGTAAAGATGTGGCTATTGTGAGTACTTAGAAATTCACATTTCAAATACGTTTTAGCCACCATTAAAGTATAACGCGACCGAAGAGGTATTAAAGCCGACTAAAATAGAGAGCGTGCATTAATATTGCACGGAATTATGCCCGCGTTATCCAAAAGATCCTACGATCCAGTCCCCATGTGTTATCTCATAAAATAATGGCTTTTCAATTCCAAAGAGAATGGTTTCAGATAATACTGAATTTATTATCGTATTCGCTCTATGAGCTGCCCGCGTCCGGTCGTTGAGACGTGGCTTCACCGCTTACTATAAGATAAAGGCGTGAATAGTTTTTCAATTTTTTGATTCTGATTAGTCCATGATCAAATTGAAAAAAAAAATTAAAATATAATTTATTTTATTTGAAGTGGGCCGTCTTGTGGCTCTTATGAAAAGCCAAGACCACCGCCGGTTAGGAAAGCTGATTATTAGCTCTTCTCAGAAGAGCCTTCATTTTGGGGTCCAATAAATCATATGAAATATTAAAAAAAAATAACAGAATTATAGTTTATGTAACTGAAAACTAATAACTTCGTTGAATATAATTAAAAGCAATAATTGCTAGATTCGTGATGCTAGACACTGTAGTCTTGATATTATGTTATCCGCACTATCGTTTAATACGGTAATATTATTGTCTTAATATTACAGTCATACTTTAGTGATTAATATTTTTCTCTTTTAGCAATATATAGAGCTCAGACCTTAGCACCGTTTAATATAAAAGATGGTTGCCAATTGATATTAGAATAATGTGGTCCGAGGTCCTTGCGACCAATCCACTTTGTGCACGCCACTGGCTGGAATGAGGAATAGATACCTTCACAGTTGAAGCCGTGCTTAGGGAATTTTAAAAGGTATTTGTACAAATTAAAATATTTTTGTTACAAAAATAATGCGTTAGAAGTAGGAATAAGTTAAGGACGTCTATTTACTACAGTACCTATAAAATATTGCGAGAAAAGTGTGGCAAATCGTGTCTGCTATTTAATTATTACAGGCGCAGCAAACCTTTTTCAGGATTCCTGTAAAAATGCTAAACAACTATGATTTCAGTTCGCCCATCTGTTTGCCTTTACATCTATATATATAAAAGAAAGTGGTGTTAGTTACACTATTTATAACTCAAGAACGGATGAACCGATTTGGCTGAAAATTGGTGGAGAGGTAGCTTAGAACCAGGAGACGGACATAGGATAATTTTTATCCCGTTCGACCGCGTTTCCGTCAAGTCACTATAAAACGTGGTATAACAAAAACGCATCTGACATGGAATAACAAAACGCAAATGACAGTGGAATAACAAAATTAAAATCGGCCAAGTGCGAGTCGGGCCTCGCTCTTTTAGGGTTCCGTTAAAAAAAATTAAATTAAAAGATTTCCATCTACCCACCTACCCATTTTAATTTAATTTAATTTTTATTATTTGTTGTTATAGCGGCAATAGAAATACATAATATGTGAAAATTTCATCTGTCTATCTATTACGGTTTACGAGATACAGCCCGCTGACAGACGGACGGACGGACGGACGGACGGACGGACGGACGGACAGCGTAGGCTTAGTAATAGGGTCCCGTTGGTACCCTTTGGGTACGGAACCCTAAAAACGTAAATGATAGCTAAACGTAATTTTGTCTTTGGTTAAGTATGGTAAAAAGTTTGACAATTATAAAAAGTGTTATAATAAAGCATTACTGATATTATAAATGCGAAAGTGTGTTTGTTTGTTGGTTTGTCCTTCAATCACGTCGCAACAGAACAGCGGATTGATGCGATTTTTTGCATGGGTATAGTAATGGATGTAGTAGTGGTTCCTCAGACCGGGAGAGCTACTTTTTACGCGGGATTTTTAAAAACTAAATCCATGCGGACGAAGTCGCGGGCATCAACTAGTAGCTGATAATTTGTTGTTTAATATTGTCTGATAGTCTAATACACTCCTATATCAAAGTAGTAGCATTATTTTATAAGTTCTATTTTAAATGAATTGTCATTACGATTTTTGGGAAATCTATTTCTATTCACAATAATATCTTTACGTAAAGTATGTATATTTTGTAAGTGTAAGCGCAAACATTATTTATTAAATATGCAATGTAAGTGTATTCCAGTGTACAAAATCCCTGTAGAATTATGTGTTCTCACTGTTTATACATACAATGCACAGCGCCGGAAATTAAAAATATATCGTTAGGGCGGGAAACTTAACTTCCAGGATTTCCAGGATGTTAAGATGTAATTACAGAAAAATATATAACAGGTTGTTGCAAAATGTTACTAGTGCCCTTCTTAGTTTTATTATGTACTAGCTGATGCCTGTGACTTCGTTCACACGGAGTACGGGTTTTGATTCCTGTGGGAATTCTTTCATTTTATCCGGGATACAATGTAGCCTATAAACTATTCTGATGTATAAGCTATTACACTGTGAAGTTTCATCAAAATTTGTCCTGTAGTTTTGGGTGAAAGAGTAACAAGTAACTAATATAACAATCCATCGTAAGGAAGTAGGATAATATTTAACTGCATTTATTTATTTATTTACTTGTTTACTTTATAATTCCGTTAAACCAATTTGTCTGAGTACTTGTTCATGCTGTAAAATCCTGCTGGTTTTGTGAGCGTTACATTTAACTGACTACCAAAAAAGGAGGAGTTTATTAGTTTGGTTGGTTGTCAAGTTTCTCGAAGCGTCGGCTTTATGAAATCTGTATTCACTAGCTAATAGAAACACTTGACTTATAAAAAGGGTATTTCCTATTTATACTCATAAGATTTTTATAAAATACCTTTAGGCTTTACCTTAGGCTTTATGACGTCATAAAAAGTAGGACATGCCAAATGGAAACAATATAACTTATTCTTATAAGTACTATTATATATTCTGTGGTATAAGTGAGTAGTAGCGAAAACTGAAGTAGTGACTAGTGTACGATATTATGTGAAAAATAATATATTTATTAATTTTAATATATTATTATTAATCTATTATAATAAAAAAATATTTTAAAAAACCGACTTCAAACGCCCGCGCCATTACAAAGTATATAGTTTAAAGTGTTAATTTTTTGAAAACCGATCGACGGATTTCGATAAAATTTAAATGGGAAACACCTGGGAAGTATACCCTTTAGAACAAAAAAGAATTTTTCAAGTCGTTTTAGGCGTCTTCGAGTAATGGAGTATGCTATCGCGAGTATTAAAACTGGTAAAGCTCCAGGAGAGGATGGAGTTCCTTCAGAACTTCTAAAGCACATTGGCAGAAACTTTTTATTAGTAAAAAAACTATTAGGAACCCTAAAAAGATTTACGAATTGAGAAACTCCTCCTTTTTTGAAGTCGGTAAAAAGAAAAGGATCCGTACGTTAATTGCTAGAACCACAGTGAACTAATCGACAGAGTTTGTCAAGAGCAGGTGACTTTGGCTAATAAGTGGCAACTCAAGAACTGAGAACTCCACAATCCGCCAGATAAGTTATCCATATTAGCGCACGGCGATATGTAAATCAGACGACTTAACTGAGTTATGGCGAGCCAGGATTTGCGGCTGGTTTAATTATTTCTCGAGGCGAAGCTGCACGCTCCTTGCATAAAATATTTTAATTTAATCCTCGTGAATGTATTAAGACTCGCCTCTTTGCGAGCTAACTGATTATTTCGTCTATTTTTTGCGCTTCTGCCTTTATTGAGCCGAGCGCATACTAGGATGACGCAACATACGCACTTTGTAGTTCTAAGGAATAAACAAAATCTAAAAAATGTTTTAGACCTAGCCTTTACGCTTAATTTCGTTCGTTCGTTTCGTTCGTACGTTTAGAAAAATCCTGCTAGAAAAATCTTTTGTTTTCCTGGTATAAAATATGGATAATTTAGTTTATTTAAACAGTCACACTCACTGCATTTAACAAAAATAATATGGTCCATAGTCGAAATATGAGAAGTGCAACCTAATTAAAATTCATGAAGTTAGCTGCCGGTTCTTCTTCTCCTCAATCGGTCACCTTTGTCAGAGTGGTCGTGGCTGCTGGGATGATGTGACATTAGTTGATAGTCGTCAGTCTCCTTGATTGTTTTTGGATCGCACCGCCTCCCGTGTGATGCTCCTCCATTTGCGACGGTCAGTTGCGTTGCGGGAGCACTCCACCACAGTTGTCCGGGTCACCGCTTTGATCAAGTCCGTCCAGCGCGTTGGTGAGCTTCCTCTCGTTCTTTTCCCTTCCACCTGACCCTGCACCACCAACCGTTCAATTGACCCTTCATTTCTAGAGATGTGACCGAAGAACTTCAGAATTCGCAACTGCACAGTCGACGAAAGCCTTTCTGTTATCTTTAGTTCTTTCAAGATGGAGTTGTTGGTCCGCCAAGGCCATCCAAGGAATCTTCAAAAGGCGCCTCCAGCACCACATCTCTAAGGCATCAATTTTACGGCGGTCCCGCAGTCTAAGGGACCAGGTTTCAGCTCCGTAGAGGAGTATTGGGAAGACGAGGCACCTCATAAGTCGAACCTTAGTGGTTTTGGTGATCCTTCTGTCCTTCCAGATTTTATTGAGCTTTCTAGCAGCCGGTAGAATGGAAGAAATTTGGGATATGCGTTGTGGTGTGCGGAATCAGAAAGTGTATGGCACAGGAAAGTAGCATAGGAAAAAACGTAGTATTTAAAATAAATGTATAATTCGCGCGCGGACGGTGCGGACGCCGGACGCAATGGGCGATCAGCTCAAGTCCCGACCTTTGCACGACTTTTTATACCAGTTCGAATCTTTGAAATTGGCTTTCCAATTAAATTTTGTGTTAAAGCATTTAATCAATTTAAATTTTCACAAATGGAAATTCTCTGTTACAAATCAGTTATCTATTTTGTTTGCTTCTTCTTATGTTACCAAAGTAATAAAAGGGAAACACGAATAAAAGATACGACTGCAGAATTTTTTATATTCAATTCCCCAACATTCGATTAGACTTCAACAGGTTTTCTGACGTTATTCATAATTTAGTTTGATTAAAATTTAAAAAAAAGGAAAAATATGAGTATAATATTTATAATTTTTAAAATGGACTATTAAAAAGCCACGACGAAAAATAAAGGTTTATTTTGGGCTAAAAACATTGAACTAGATAAAATTCAAAAAAAATCATTTTATAGAATTCAATAAATGATAATAGCATCTCTAATAATATAAAGCACTATATCAATAACAACTAAAATGTCTATCATTTTCAGTTTAAAATGAAATCCCCTGCATTTAAAACAGCGGTAAGGTTGGGGTAGGGAAGAGGTAATATTGAGACTAAATTTCATATTAAACGCACCTGCCCGAGTCACCTACCTTCATTCATGCTTATAGATATGGATTTGTGTAGAAATGATCCCAAACTTTGCATATTTATCACTTAACCCACCACATTAAGCAAAGGATCTGTGTGACCAGTGTGACCGACTTCAAAATCTATTTATGTACCTACTTAATCAAATTCACAAATCATTTATTTATTCCCAAGCAAATCTAAATAAGTATCATGATTTAAAATGAACATTTATATTTTCAATTTTTATTGGTCTTTTAAAAGAATATTAAACAATTGGAGTGGTTTAAAAATGTCTATGAAAATAAATCATAATATTTAATGGAAGATTTGTTTTATCAATTGCTGTACTTAAATTTCTAGAATCAGCTAATTAATTAATAATCGCAATTCTCTAGTTTACTTTTCGAATAAAAAAATTCTATATCGCAATTTACTAAACTAAATTATGTTATTAATGTAAGGAATCTTGTAATCTAGTAATACAGTGAGCCTATAAATTATCATCACCAAATACTGGACATTGAATATTATGTTTACATCCATTTGTATATGTAATGTTTCTTGCAAATAAATACATTTCATTTCAAATGTGAACTAGTAACTAAATGTTACATATAAACCATTTTCAAATAATGACCCCATTTAAATTTGTAATATAATATAAAGTGGAATATAGCAAGGATGGCTCAGTTTATAGGCTATTATTTTGTCATGCACGCGTGACAGAGCGTTATTAATTGACGTGGTTGGGCGGATCATAAATAATGTGTCAAATATGAATTTTTGCCTTTTGTCTTTGATTATTTATTTACATTGGCGAATAAATTATGGGCTAAATAATTTATTTTATAACTATTTGCAATGCGGGGCTCACACATTTGTTAAAACTATGGAAATAAGTAGAATTGAAGTGTTTGTGATTTCGGAATTAAGTTAAAACATGTTATAATTATTTTTTCCTATTGTCTTATACTAATATTATAAAATATGTGAAAGTTTGTGAGGATAGTTGGATGGATGGATGGTTGTTATTCTTTTACGCTACAAAGAATGAACCGATTTGGCTGAAATTTGGTATGGAGGATACCCAGGATTAACACATAGGCTACTTTTTATCCCGGAAAATTACAGAGTTCCCGCGGGAATTAAAAAACCGGACGAAGTCGCGGGCATCATCTCGTATACATATAAAAGTGAAAAGTAGTATCTGTGAACAGTTAAATAAATGTCTCTTAGTGCTGCCAATTCGTTTAGTTAAAGATTAATGCCAGAATAATTAGATCACGTTGGTCACAAAGACCCCTTACTTACCGTAAAGTCCAAGTTAATCCGTCGTTAAAATGAGGGTTAAACGTCATTTCACGACACTGGCAAACTCAAATTCATTAAATTAATTAATTCGTTACGCCGCGCCATACTCCTGTCAAATTAATTAAATATGAAATCTTCTCGTGCAGGTATATAATATGCGGAACCTCACTTAAAAACGATTTTGAGGAAATGTGGAGATTATGGTTTCTTTTTTAGGGTTCCGTACCCAAAGGGTGCCAACGGGACCCTATTACTAAGCCTCCGATGTTCGTCTGTCAACGGGCTGTAACTCGTAAACCGTAATAGGTAGACAGTTGAAATTTTTACAGAGTATCTACTTCTATTGCCGCTATAACAACAAATAATAAAAATAAAATAAATTTATAAAATAAAGGGGCTCCCATACATGAAAAGGGAGTCGAAATAAAATTTTATGGGCATGTGGGGTAACATTGTCTAGAACTCATTAAGTGGAGCTCAACAACCTAAGTGGTATTGAAAATTTGTATGAAAAAGTCACCTAAATGATACCTTGTATAATTTTTTACATGCTGATGAAAGTTCTGTCAAAATCGGTTCAGCAATTCCGAAGATAAGGACAAACAAATAGACAAAAATTCACATTATCTCGATAACAAGCAGTTACATATTTGAAATTCATCAAAAGTCAGAGATTTTCATTTGTATGTACTCATTAAAAATATCCCTCAAATGTGGTTGAGCGAAGCAACGGGTCATGCGTCATGCTCGTGAACGGGTTCCACCGGCGGGAATGGGGCTACTTTATGTCTGCTCACCTTAAGATATATTGCATTGTTAGTAGGTATGCATTTTTGGAACTTCCCTCATTGGGAAAACACTGCATACATAGCATAGTATTTATTGTATTGTTTTGTTTTGAAAAGAACAACTGCCGAGTTTCTTGCTGGTTCTTCTCGACGGGGTATTCCGAACAGTGGTAGAGTCAGACGATTCAAAAGCATTTGTAAAAAGTTTATTTGAATAAAAATATTTCCATTCCATTCTATGGATATAGAAAATAAGGTATAGTAGTGGGTATAGGTTTTAGCAGTTCATGAAACGTTCTCTGAAAGGGTGCAACAGTTCTATTAGTCCTAGGTAAGTAGGTACATAAAGTGCGGAGCCGGGAGCCTGGCAATTGCGGGCGCGGAAACTTTATAATTCAATAATATTCACTTCCCATCCAGCGCAATAACAATTGTCGTAAAGTTGGCTCGAACCCCGACCCGCCCGACTCGCAAGTCGCAGTTCGCCTCGAATAAATTCGCATTCGCGGCGTAATGTGTTGCCATTTATTGTATAAGCATATATTTTCGTGCTATTCACACAAGGAAATGGGGCTATTCACACATAGTAAGCAACATTAGGCTCAGGGTCACTCAGCGAGCGATGGAGAGAGCTATGCTCGGTATATCCCTGCGAGATCAAATCAGAAATGAGGAGATCCGTAGGAGAACCAAAGTCACCGACATAGCTCAGCGTGTCGCGAAACTGAAGTGGAAATGGGCGGGGCACATAGTTCGAAGAGCTGATGGTCGTTGGGGTCCCAATGTGTTGGAGTGGCGACCCCGCACCGGGAAAACGCTGTGTTGGTTAGTTAGTTGTTACGTTCCCTCAAATATGGTTGAGCGCTGCAATGGCTGGATCATGCGTCATGCTCGTGAACGGGTTCCACCGGCGGAAATGGGGCTACTTTCTGTCTGCCCGTCTTAAAATGTGTTGAATTATAATTAGGTATGCTTTTGTGGAACTCATTGCGGAAACAGTACATACATAGCTTAATATCTATTGAATTGTAAACTTGTTTTGAAAAGAGCAACGATTCAAAAGCACTTGTAAAAAAGTTTATTTGAATAAAAAACATTTCTATTCTATTCTATTCTTATGTTAATGTTTAACTTAGTAACCTTTTTGTAATTCTAATATTCGTATTTTAACCTCCGACGCAAAAGAAGGGTGTTATAATATGTATCTAAGTTTAACGTATCTGCATTATGTGTATCAGTCTAGATCTGTGTGTCTATGTGATCCCTCGTAGCAGCCTCCCCAATGGAACGATTTTGATTTTCTCCAATGCTATGTCATAAAGAAATATTGATAAAAAATTGCATACTTACTTTTATGAATTGAATTGAATTATTATCACTGAATTATCATTATTTTGTATAATACAAAGAAGGAATTAATTGAAAATTAAAAATTTCTCTAGTCACAAGCCAACGCTTGGGCCGATCGTGCCTCTCTATCGCTTGATCCGCGCTCTCGCTTGCACGCGCAGGCTCAGGCGGAACGTGAAACTTTTTCGTGTGTGCAGCCGGTGTTCATCGATTAATAAGACGTTATCACGTCACTAATGTAAACGAGATCGAAATGTGAAGATCTGCAGGCGTTTAAAGATCATCAACTCATCTCCTACTTGATTAAAAGGTCTTACAAGCTTTCACTGGTGCAATTGTTCTGTTACTTCGGATTATTTACAAGGAATGGTAACATTGAGCTGATGCTGCAGCATCAAGTAGTCTGCGGGATACCCAATTCTTGAGCTACTTACAGCAGTTAATATAGTGTGTATGGGCTCATTAGAATGGTTTCAATGAGTTTGTGTTAGATAGAATGATGATGATCGAAGATCGAGGATCCGGAAGGAGGATCTGATGATGGAGCAGAAAACTGGGTAGCAGGATGTCAGGTACCTATTTGGTTTTTTAAAGTTACAATTATAATAATTTTATCACTACAAGTGTAACTTAAAAAAACAAAAAGCGGTTATTTTGTTCTGAGTCAGATTTGATTCGAGCAAAAGAATGCTTATCACTTGCTTTAACGGTGAAGGATAACATCGTGAGGAAACCTGTTACCTGCACGTGTTCTCCATAATGTTTTCAAATGTTTGTGGAGTGCCAATCTGCACTGGGCCAGCCTGGTGGACTATGGCGTACACCCTTCTCATAATGATATTCTTATAATCAAAGTGCAATTAAAATTATATGCTTATGCCGGCACCTTAATATTGCTTTAAGGCGAATAACTATGCAATTCTTTAGTGACAATTACGGTATATGCGCTTCAAACGTGACCTTTTTTTGCACGAGTAGGTACTGAAGGAAAATATGTAAAATATTAGCCATAATAATAATGACGTTCTCAAGCATTCATGATAATATAATTTCTTTAACTGAAGCAAAGCTTTCAAAAAATAAGGCTTGCTAATTTATTTATCGATTACCAAAGTCAATGAAAATTACGTAGGATTGCTATGTGGTTATATAAAAAAATATAGACAGTCATTTCATGGGGACTACCAATAGAAGTGAAAAAAACTTATATAGTAGAAGCAGGGAAAGTAATGCTGATAGCTACAGATGTACCTACCTAATTGTAAATAATTATTATTAGCATGTTCGTAAATAGTTAACCCTTAAAAAAGGCCCTAACGAAAATCGCTCAACGCGCCTGAGCTTTCACTTCAAATATTAACAGCGATTTAGATTCAAAATATGAACAAGAATATTGTTGTAGAAGTTATTTTCAAAGTAAATTGTAGACGAAGGTATTTCGCTTGCTCAAAGTCATTAAATAACGGAACGTAACTTCCAAAATGTTTTTCTTTTAAACAAATACAAAAACAAGGATATAACATTACGATCGGTCGGCGTCTGCAGAGGAACGTATCTGCTCGCAAGCAATATTGTTTAATTAAAACGGCTGGGTTTGTGTGTTTTGTGATATATTAAATTAAACTCCCGATCGCGGACGTGCGGTTATGGCGCGCTATTTATTGCACCCTTTGTAGCTGCTTTTCCCCTATCTTTTCTTATTTTTTTATTCATCCTTTTAAGCTCCATTCGTCTATTGAACTATTACTATTATTTTGTTTAAAAACGGATATTTCATCTCAGCCCTGAGCCCATCGCCGAATGAGAAAGGTTGAACCCAGCAGACTTCAAAGCTTGAGAATGTTGAGGATATTATTTAGAACTTTCAGGCATGCAGGGTTCCTCACGATATTTTCCTTCATAGTTAATGAAAGTGATATAAAATAGGTACAATAATAACTTAAAACCGGAAAGTCTGGATGCGTGCCTGGGTTCAAATCGAAGGTCAAAGTCTTTTTAAATGCTTTAAGTATCCATCCATGAATGGCAAAGCATAACTGGCACCAAAACCTATAGTCTAAATAATAATAGTGGATATCAAACATTTTTAGTAAAAGCATAATAAAATCAAAATACAAGAAGTTACAAAATACAAGTTTGCTTTGAATTGATCAATTTCGAAAACGTTTCTACCTAGATAATTGAAAACAAGACCAGAAATATCGAACCACTTTATTTACAAATTGCGATACATTTTTAAGATAAACTTAGAAAGCTTTAAAAGTAAGAGATTCCATTTAAGACGAAGCTTAATCATTTCTTGTCTATCATCTTTATTATCGTTAAATTAAAGAATTAATTAATTTGTTACGGCCTCGCTGTCAAATTAATTAAACACGAGATCTCTCGTGTATCACAGTACCACACCGGCGCGCTGCCGCAGGAAATGTTCTTAATGAAGTACGGAAACTGTGGTTTCTTTTAACATAAAGCACCTAATTATCATTGCGTAATTTTACACAAATTCTAATTACTTATATTATTCATATTTTTTGCGAAAATATAAAAGAGCTAGATGATACCCGCGACTTCATCCGCATGGATTAAGGTTTTCGATTCCCCCAAGAATTAAAGAAATAATTTAGCAAAGGAAGAATAACATTTAAATACTAAAATCTAATATTTAAACTGAATTAAATCTAAAATTGATACCATTGCAGCGCATCATAGTACCTACCCAAAGTCCTGGCATCGTTGCCCTTTAGGATTGGCCAAGAGTTTTGAAGTAAAACTTCTTTACGCACGCTTGACTTGGGGAGTAAGCTGGTGAATGCGTTACGAAAAGTGTGATCGGGCGAGGCGAACAGAAGTTGAGAGGGAGATATTTGTTAGTGAAGATAGAAAGATTTTCTTTCTCTCAAAGCCAGTTGCGTTTCGTAAGTTTTACTTCAGTCGTGTGGTCAGCACACTCGTTTTTAGGGTTCCGTACCAAAATGGTAAAAATGGAACCCTTATGGTGAGACTTTCTCCGTCCGTCCGTCCGTCCGTCTGTCGCTTTCGATTATTTCAGTAACTATTAAAGCTATCGACATGAAATTTGGCATAGTTGTGTATAATAGTGGCCCAACATCATTGGAATAAAGAAAAATCGAAAATTATTTTTAGTTTTATTAAAAAAGGGGGAAAATCGGGGATTTGAAATTTCAAAGTAAAATAACTATACCGAGTGGGGTATCATATGAAAGGCCTTTACTTGTGCATTCTAAAACAGTTTTTTATTTATTTCTATATATAATAGTTTTTGAGTAATCGGCGAAAATGTCGAAAAAAATACCCCGCCCCCTCCCCCCCCCCTCCCCCCCTCCCTTATCTCCGAAGTTTACCAATCGAAAAATCTGAAATAATTATGGTCAATAGAGGTTTATGTATATTTTACAGTAAAAATAAAACCAACGCTCTAACTAGCATAGTTTTTTTTTATATTAACAATAAACCTCTACAAAGTGAAAGATAAATAAGCAAATTAATATAATATTATCGTTTTACTTTTACTTTTCGAGTACGGAACCCTCGGTGCGCGAGTTCGACTCGCACTTGGCCGGCTTTTTTTAAAATCTTCTTGAAAGTTCTTCAAAAAGAGTTAGAGATCCTGGTCCCCATGGGCTCCAGGCACAATGTCACCTCATAAAGCACAAATATGAAGCTTTAATCTAGGTTTTCATAGTATACATGCACCTCTTCATGACATGACTTTATTTTCTTCTAGTATTTTCCAAAATTCGCATAATTTGAATAGGTAAGCAGTGATAGCCTAGTAGTAAGGACTGCGATCCCCTATTCGGGGTCGCAGGTTCGATCCCGGGCACGCACCTCTGACTTTTCGAAGTTAAGTGCGTTTAAGAAATTAAATATCACATGCTTTAACGGTGAAGGAAAACATCGTGAGGAAACCTGCACACCTGAGCGTTCCTCATAATGTCCTCAAAGGTGTCTGAAGTCTGTCAATTCGCATTGGGCCATAGTGGTGCACTATGGCCTATAACACTTTCTCTGAGAGGAGATCTGCGGAGGAGATCTTTTCGGAGTTATGCAATTAAATATCACGTGCTTTAACGGTGAAGGAAAACATCGTGAGGAAACCTGCAGGCCTCAGAGTAATAATTTTCTCGAAGGTGTGTGAATTCCGCCATTTCGCATTAGGCCAGCGTGGTGGACTATGGCCTATGAGAGCAGACTTGCGCTCATTGGTGATACGTTAACGGCTTGCTCATGATGGTGATGATAAATAGGTACCTTCATAAGATATAATAGAATTCTAGTTGAGCGAAAGAAATCCACAACAAAATAAACCTAAGATACGTTTATCTTATAAACGAGATTAGTTTTCACAAAGTTAAGAAAAGGTTAAAGTCCACAAGTGAGAAATTCTGTTAAAACAATTTCTTCGAATAACCCGCAACACATTTCCAGTCTTACCTATTTACAAAAGTTATTATAATTAAAAAGTTTAATATAATAGAAAGGTTGCTCGCAACTCTTTCGAGTTGAGTTTGTTTCAGCAGCTTCTTTTTTAAGCTCGCGTAAAGTTCGGTTGTACTCGGTCGTAAACCGTCTAGACTGCAGACAAATTATCACAAGTTAATGACAACTATTTCTATCTGTGTTGCTAATTTTAAAGACGTAAACTAGCGGCACGCTATGATGGCCGGTTTGACACATTACAATAGTGATGTGGAATGTCAATTTATTCTCGAACAAAAAACAATTAAGTTTTGTTTTTGTACCTGATTAAATAGGTTTAATAAAACAAAAATGTATATGTTTATTTAATTTATTTGAACGAACTGAATATTTGAATGAAAATGAATATACATACTTTATATGCACACAAGAAACATATGAATACAAAAGATACCAAAAAAGGTGCCACAAAAGGCCATAATTAATCAGATTCGTCCATACTACTATTTTCACTGTCGTCACTGCTATAATCACCTACATTAATAATTATATGTTCGTTTTCTATAATATTATCTATTTTCACATCTCTTTCATAATCTTCCCTTATTAATTTAACAGTTCTATTCACAACCTTTTCCCAGTCTCCTTTAGTCACATGTTCACAAGCTTCTTCTAATAATTTTAGCATTTTTTTTGTGGTAAATGGGGGTTCTGTATTGTGTCTTGCAGCATATCCCTTAATTTGAGCCCACACCAACTCAATCGCATTATACTCACAATGGTAAGGCGGTAACCGTATAACTCTGTGCCCATGTTCTAATGCTATTTCGTCAATGACGTATCGGATCTTGGTTGGTTTGTTTTCTTTTAAAAGACGTACTAATTCCGCTTTTAACATATTCATGTTTGCATCTACGCCATTTTTACGAAGCCATGCGACGATATCGGCTTTCTTTTGGGATTGGGCAGGTGGCTTGTCAATTTGCATCGAGTGGTATGGGGCGTTGTCCATAATTATAATAGATGGTTCAGGGAGGCTACACAACATTGAGGTAAACCATTCAGTAAACTTTTCTCCATTCATGTCTTCATGATAGTCTCCAGTGGTTTTTGACGCAAAAGCCATGAGAGAACCTTCGACAAACCCGTTGATGGTTCCGGCGTGACAAATTATAAGTCGCGATCCTTTTCCTACAGGAACTTTGGAAGTAGATGCTGCTGTGTCATCGTTCCAAGAACGGCCTACAGTATGGTTAGCATTAAGCCATGTTTCATCCAAGAACACAACATTTTGCCAATTTTTGATTTCTTTCACTTGCCGTAAAAAAGTATACCTTGCCATCGCTATATCAAATCTTTCCATCAATATTTTGCGTTTGTTACATTTTTTGTATCGAAATCCAATGGTCTTCAAAATCTTCGTTAAAGAACTTTCCCCACCGAAGAATAATCCAGCTTCCTTCAGTGAATGCACCAACTTTTTTCTTGTTGGATACTCCTTCTGTAAATAGTAGCCGTAAACATGTCTTCGGATAGCATCGGCATCAAAGCTATCGATGCCTACGACTGGTTTTGCTCGTTTTCTCTTTTTTGGTGTGTGAAGTTTATTTTCTTCTGTGCCAGTCTCGCCATATTTTTTTTTAGTTATCCGTCTAACAGTTCGTTGTCCAATATTAAGCGCATCAGCTACGCGTTCAACCACTGACGTTATAGGTAAAATTGGCCCTCCATTTTGAGCTTCACGATCGAAATAGTTACGAAGGCGTATTACGAACTCACGTGTCTGACTATTTAGAACAGTTCTCTGCGTACGTTCGGTCATATCGACGAAATCCACAACAAAGGGCTTGAACAGAGTCCAAATTAACGAGCAAGGGTCAACAGTAATGCAGTATCAATATTTGAAATCCAAAGCCAGGTCAAAACTATATCACAATCGCATTGCACTGACAGTTTATACTTTTCGAAGCAACGTCAATTCGAAACTGCTTTGTTTTGCATTGAGCATTGACGCGAGTTTGCCGGAGGTAGTAGTTGTGCTAGCCAGCGATCCTATGTGACGATCGTATTAGATTCCATTTTTAAAAATTTTCAATTTAGAAAACCAAATGCCGAGTTGTGGTATATATCATATAAAAATAAAAATTTTACCTTTTGTATGAAACAGCTGATATTTTTTTGCGATTTCAGAGGTTTGTCCACATAGTGAAAATTGTTCATATTCACAAGTACATTCACCCCTTAAATGGTGCAAACTGATTTTTCTACACTTGTATACATTTTAGAAATCAATTTAATAAATAAATTTTGAGTCCTAAACCTAAAACTACATTCGATAAAATTTATGAATCTCTGCACATCACTATCGTCAATAAAGTAATACAATTATTTCCTTCAAAGTCGTTATCAATTAATACGGAACTTCATGAGCGGACAAACGTCAAACCGGCCATCATAGCGTGCCGCTAGTGTAGAGATAAAAATTCTTAAAACTTAAAACGTCACTACAAAGTATAAAAATAATTTTAGTTTGTTTGTTATTTGTTGAAGTCCGGCGGGCCTAAATAGAAACGATGAAAGCGTTCCACGACGCTCGCTTTGTGATGAGTGATGACTGATTGATGACACAATACGAGAGACTCGTTTGTTGAAGTCAAGCGAGCATCTTGAATCGGTTTCGTATAACTATAAGTAAGTATAATATGTATCTGGCGATATAATCGGCACAAAACAGCGGTGTGTGGAAATCCCCAAAAGGAATCTATGTCCACTTGCGGACATGTATAAATCGACAATGGCGACGACGAAATTAATATAGCATTTACATATTATAGTGTTTTAATTTAACTCATAAATATCGGGCTTGAGAAATCATGTTTTTTATACATTATAGGCACACGCTTGACCACTATCACACCTGATGGAAAGTGATGATGTGGCCTAAGGTGGAACGCGTTTGCCTAGAAGATGCCTATTCACTCTTGCTTTAAAGATAGGTACCCAAATTGTAAGTGTTAGGAAACACAGATCTCGGAAGAGCGTTCCAGACCCTAGCCTTGCGAATCAGAAATGAAGACTTGAACCGCTTAATTTCTTTTTAAACTAGGTATTACGAAGATAAACTTAATGATATGATAAGCACGAGTTTCTTTCGTAAAAAAATAAAATGAAACCGATGCAAGTTGCAGCTTACGTAAGCGTATGACGACCATTATGTGCAATGACTATAATTGAGCATTTTTTAAATTCTTTTAAACGAGAAAGTTGTAAGATATAATATGACATGACCTTATATTTTATACTAATGGTTAAGGTTAGTTAACGTAATTTAAATTAAACCACGAAAAGTAACAGTAGTCATAATGTGTCACCGCATACCTGTCTTAAGTCAGGTTTACACGACTTGTTAGCTGTTGATGTAATCAGCAATAACCTCGTAATAATAAACTTATAATAATACCTGCTCGATCCAGTCGATCACAGCTTTTTTTTATTCGATGACAAAAACCTAACTTGAATGGGGTACGGTCCCCAATCGGTTTCTACTCGACATCGTACCGGAACGCTAGCTTACTCGGCGGCACGTGTTTTACGATACGATATAATATATTTATACGGCCAAAGCCTCCCACCAGAGCAGACCAGAGATCACTTAGAAGTTATAAATTGCCCCTGCCGGTAATTGAACCCGGGAACTCTCACATAAATACTGGCGCTTACCACTTTGCCAAGGAGATCGCCTTAAAGACTAGTTAGTTATGTTAGTTACCTTTTTTGGGAAAGCAAGTAACTTTTAGTAGCTAAGTAGGTATTACGTAAATCCAGTCTCTAAACATTTTCAATGTAAAATTTAAAAGTCAACCTTGACCTTATACGAATGGTTAACACACATTCATTCTAATGTATGTGAGACGAAAGTAACATAATGTGTCACCATGTCATAATTTGTCACCCAGAAGTAGCACTTAGCGGTGATAGCCTCGTGGTTAAGACTTGATTTCGTTTCCTGAGGGTCCGGGGATCGATCCCATGGATCTCTGATTTTTCGGAGTTATCATCAACCCATCACGGCTCACTACTGAGCGCAGGTCTCCTCTCAGAGAAGTGTATATAACAAGTGTAAATTAAAAATTTTATTTTTAAATGCAAGCTTTTAGTAGCTACATCATTAGACTCTGGATATCATCTAGGATCAGAGCACTTGTTATGACGAATCAAACGAGCCCAAACTCGATGGGGTTACGTCGTTTTATTACAGAGTTCCGATAGCCATCTTCCGTCTCCATCATCAGATCAGCTCCATGTCACAATAATATTGCATGGTCATCCGATTTACACATAAATGCAAAATTTCAGCTCGATCAGAAACCGGGAAGTGGGTCTGATTCATCTTGCAAGATTTGACCCAAACAAATAAACTGGTCCAGCTAAATAAAAGCTTGTAATAGACCATAGGCCACCACGCTGCGCGCTGGCCCAATGCGAATTCAAAGACCTTCGAGAAAATTGTGGAAAACTTTCAGGTTTCCTCACGACGCAATGTTTGCCTTCACCGTTGAAGCATGTGATATTTAATTTCATAAACGCACATTACTCCGGGGGTGCATGCTCGGGATCGAACCTGCGACCTCCCTAATAGGAGACTACTAACCACTAGGCTATCTGCTTTCGGAGTTATACGCGTAAGCAATTAATTAATATTGCTTGATTAAACGGTGAAGGAAAACATCGTGAGGAAACTTACATGCCTGAGGGATGAGAGAACTCCGTAATGTTCTCAAAGATTTGTGAACTGTGCCAATCCGTGGTGATTTGCCTATATTTTTAACCGACTTCAAAAAAGGAGGAGGTTCTCAATTCATCGGAATCTTTTTAGGGTTCCGTACCCAAAGGGTACCAACGGGACCCTATTACTAAGCCTACGCTGTCCGTCCGTCCGTCCGTCCGTCCGTCCGTCCGTCCGACCGTCCGTCTGTCAGCGGGCTGTATCTCGTAAACCGTAATAGATAGACAGATGAAATTTTCACATATTATGTATTTCTATTGCCACTATAACAACAAATAATAAAAATTAAATTAAATTAAAAAAATTAAATTAAAATATTTCCATGGGTACATGGAAATATTTTTATTTAATTTTTTTAACGGAACCCTAAAAGAGCGAGGCCCGACTCGCACTTGGCCGATTTTTTTTTTACGTATGTTCACCGATTACCCGAAGACGCCTGAACCGATTCCCAGATGATCCCATTGAAATTTTAACGAAATCGGTCGAGCTGTTTTTAAAATATCAACAATAAAGTTATACTTTGTTGTGGCGCGGGCCGTTTGAAGTCGGTAACTTATGTTTTTTAGGGAAAAGAAATGATAAATTTATCATTTCTTTTCCTCTTGTGAATTTTAAATTATAAACATTACCTACTTACTACCGTAATATTTAACTTCACAAGAAAAATTAGTAAACTTCTCCATTATGTCGCACATGACTTGAACATTGAAGCAAATAATAGCTTCAAAAAATAAAATTACTAAGTTTAGTCACGCATTGGAAACTGCGCATATAATTTTGGCTGCAAGTTGTACATTATTATCTACCTCATTACCAAATTTTGAAACAGAAATTGGCTCAAGTTGTTTGAGAGAGCGTGTTTATTTAATTTTATTTGTTTATTTATAGCCCTTTAGTAATTTTATTCAGTTTTAATCTATTATTTATTTATATTTATATCATCCCAATGCCGGGCACAGATATGCCCCTTCTTTATCCATTGGTTTTTATTTAGGACTGAGCGGAACCAAGCATAATTTATAATTTTTCCTCGTTGTATAACTATGTATAACGCTTATAAGCTATAACTTATAACATAATCCAGATATTACTTACATACCTGACCTCATCAACGCCAGGTGCACAGATAATGTGAGCAGGTAGTAAAATAGCTATTTATGCAACTGCATCGTAATGAGGGTCATTTTAATTCGAGTGCTGTTTTTTGATACGAGGCTTGCCGAGTATCAAAATAGGATAGTACGAGAATTAAAATGACTAATTACGTTCAGTTGCATACAAGATTTTATCTACGACAAGGAAAATAAAATCATTAAAAGTAACAAAAAGTAAGCCGCCACCAGATGCCTGTGGCGCCTCTGTCGTATGAACGGTACAAAAGTGCCAGAATTCAGAGCCTTAGCTTTAGGTATCCTATTTTAAGAATATAACCATGGGTTCATTTCGATTCAGCTGTCAAATTCGAAATTGGAACTTTTCGATGCTGGAGTAGATAAATATACTTACATAATATTACCTACTTATAAAACGTGTACAATTAGAATGAAGGTGCGGTAGAATGTATAGGCTAGACAAACTTACGAGTACCTCACTAATATTAACCGAGTCAAAGAACAGAGAAGTTATACCAGTTATACCTACTGTGCTGACGGTAGTAAATGTAATAGGACTGTTCGTGACATCAGAAAAATGTTTAGAGTTTTGAAATGCACTTTTAAATTTCTCGTAGCCAGTATTTTATCACATATTTCACATTCAGACTAGTTATCTTTGTATTTGTGTCAAAGTTAATATTCATATAGAACGTCTTGAACATGTTAATGAAACATGTTACAAGTTTACAGCTTGCCATAAGCACAAAATCAATCGACGATTGACGTAATGGGGTCAGTGCATGGGAATTAACTGAAACATGTACTTAGGTATATCCACTTGTAACTTCTAGATGGCACCACTAGTGTTTTAAGTTGCAGTAATGCATCACTGACTGCGAAAGTATAATGGTTTCTTCATTTCCATAATGTGTTATTCTTCACTTAATTATAACTGTACTAATTTTTGGAATTGGGACGTGTCGTAGTCCCAAATAGAGTGGGCAAATATATACTACAATAGCGGCACGCTATGATGGCCGGTTTGACACATTACAATAGTGATGTGGAATGTCAATTTATTCTCGAACAAAAAACAATTAAGTTTTGTTTTTGTACCTGATTAAATAGGTTTAATAAAACAAAAATGTATATGTTTATTTAATTTATTTGAACGAACTGAATATTTGAATGAAAATGAATATACATACTTTATATGCACACAAGAAACATATGAATACAAAAGAAACCAAAAAAGGTGCCACAAAAGGCCATAATTAATCAGATTCGTCCATACTACTATTTTCACTGTCGTCACTGCTATCATCACCTACATTAATAATTATATGTTCGTTTTCTATAATATTATCTATTTTCACATCTCTTTCATAATCTTCCCTTATTAATTTAACAGTTCTATTCACAGCCTTTTCCCAGTCTCCTTTAGTCACATGTTCACAAGCTTCTTCTAATAATTTTAGCATTTTTTTTGTGGTAAATGGGGGTTCTGTATTGTGTCTTGCAGCATATCCCTTAATTTGAGCCCACACCAACTCAATCGCATTATACTCACAATGGTAAGGCGGTAACCGTATAACTCTGTGCCCATGTTCTAATGCTATTTCGTCAATGACGTATCGGATCTTGGTTGGTTTGTTTTCTTTTAAAAGACGTACTAATTCCGCTTTTAACATATTCATGTTTGCATCTACGCCATTTTTACGAAGCCATGCGACGATATCAGCTTTCTTTTGGGATTGGGCAGGTGGCTTGTCAATTTGCATCGAGTGGTATGGGGCGTTGTCCATAATTATAATAGATGGTTCAGGGAGGCTACACAACATTGAGGTTACATTTTTTGTATCGAAATCCAATGGTCTTCAAAATCTTCGTTAAAGAACTTTCCCCACCGAAGAATAATCCAGCTTCCTTCAGTGAATGCACCAACTTTTTTCTTGTTGGATACTCCTTCTGTAAATAGTAGCCGTAAACATGTCTTCGGATAGCATCGGCATCAAAGCTATCGATGCCTACGACTGGTTTTGCTCGTTTTCTCTTTTTTGGTGTGTGAAGTTTATTTTCTTCTGTGCCAGTCTCGCCATATTTTTTTTTAGTTATCCGTCTAACAGTTCGTTGTCCAATATTAAGCGCATCAGCTACGCGTTCAACCACTGACGTTATAGGTAAAATTGGCCCTCCATTTTGAGCTTCACGATCGAAATAGTTACGAAGGCGTATTACGAACTCACGTGTCTGACTATTTAGAACAGTTCTCTGCGTACGTTCGGTCATATCGACGAAATCCACAACAAAGGGCTTGAACAGAGTCCAAATTAACGAGCAAGGGTCAACAGTAATGCAGTATCAATATTTGAAATCCAAAGCCAGGTCAAAACTATATCACAATCGCATTGCACTGACAGTTTATACTTTTCGAAGCAACGTCAATTCGAAACTGCTTTGTTTTGCATTGAGCATTGACGCGAGTTTGCCGGAGGTAGTAGTTGTGCTAGCCAGCGATCCTATGTGACGATCGTATTAGATTCCATTTTTAAAAATTTTCAATTTAGAAAACCAAATGCCGAGTTGTGGTATATATCATATAAAAATAAAAATTTTACCTTTTGTATGAAACAGCTGATATTTTTTTGCGATTTCAGAGGTTTGTCCACATAGTGAAAATTGTTCATATTCACAAGTACATTCACCCCTTAAATGGTGCAAACTGATTTTTCTACACTTGTATACATTTTAGAAATCAATTTAATAAATAAATTTTGAGTCCTAAACCTAAAACTACATTCGATAAAATTTATGAATCTCTGCACATCACTATTGTCAATAAAGTAATACAATTATTTCCTTCAAAGTCGTTATCAATTAATACGGAACTTCATGAGCGGACAAACGTCAAACCGGCCATCATAGCGTGCCGCTAGTGTAATAATTTCCTTTTATTTCAATCGTAGAAAATTACTGGCTAAAAACGCCGCATAAAAGTGTTATTTCATGATTCAGTCCTTTCAAGCAAGAATTTTTGCAGATTCACAATTATTTTCAATATTTCTTTTTCTAAAAAGATAAAAGTTCTAGATGTAGGTACCACCAAGAGTTTCAACGCTCTGGTACGTTACATTGCTCATGTTCATCGGTCCATAAGATTAAAATCGCGTCGCGTTTAAAATGCGTGCTCGTCATTTCACATATCACCATCCCAAAAATCCGTTAAGAAGCTCAAATCTATTTTAGTTTATTAACTGTCGATGTAAGTACATTCTATTAATTTATCTATCTCTTCATTATAGGAAAAGTGGCCTTTAGGCTCCGAAAATTACCTTTATAAAGCTCAAAGAATATTATCGAAGCGACGTAACGTGGTGCACGTATACCTAGTATCTAATTTTCGCGTTTTTTGAAGTCTACATAAATGCGCTACCTACTCACGAATATTAGAATAGAATAGAATAGAAATGTTTTTTATTTAAATAAACTTTTTTACAGGTGCTTTTGAATCGTCGATGAGTCTACCACTGCACTGGTTCGGGATGCTGTTACTGCCGAGAAGAACCAGCAAGAAACTCGGCAGTGGCTCTTTTCAAAACAAGTTTATAATATAATAGATATTATGCTATGTATGCAGTTTCCACAATGAGGGGACTTTCCACAAAAGTATACCTAATTATATCTAATTGTAATTCAACACATGCTAAGACGGTGAAGATTATACAGTGAAGGTACAGTTCGATTTACCTAGGTAATATTAATGAAATGACGCTTCTTCGACTCTTCCTGGATATGCTATACTGGACACAAGCTATTACCACGAGCAAGTCGTGTTTATTAATATCTATCCCTTTTAAAACATCGAATACTCGCATGACTTCATATTTTGACGTGATAACGTCTTATATATCGATGAACATCGGCTGCACGCACGAAAAAGTGTCACGTTCCACCTGAGCCTGCGCGTGCAAGCGAGAGCGCGGATCAAGCGATAGAGAGGCACGATCGGCCCAAGCTTTGGCTTGTGCCGCCCGCCAGTCATCGTCAATGTTTCTTTATGACGTTATCACGTAAAACTATCGTCCGTAAACCGACTTTACAGACAACCAATTTTTTTTAAAACACACGTTTTCCAAGCTCAGTGCGCAATCTATGGCGTAGTGATATAAACCCAGAGGCGCAGGGCAACATAAACTAGTGATAGTGCCACTATGGGTGGTCTTCAATAGACAGCCGCATTTTAGTCGCGTCAGCGCGTCCCGCACAAATGTAGCGGAAAGATAAACCGGGACTAGCCGACACGCCTATGTGAGCTTTACAAATATTTCGTGTTATAGGAAAAAGTGGAGACAGCTCGTTTCCTATATCCGGAGGGCATGGGTTGTTCCCGATTCGATGATAATAATATTCGTTATTAAGGTGTAAGACACGGTTCTGCCCGCGAAATTCAAATTTAATTTGGTTTTTTGCAATTTGTAAACTAATACGACAAAGTAGGCTTATGGCATTCTAATTGCGACAATGGCAGTATCATCTTCACAGGTTTACATAAAAATCTTTACTTGAAAGTGACCAGTTTAAGAAATTAATCAAAATATCGACTAATTTGTGAGTAACTCACGTCCAACTCAGTATTTTGATTAATTTCTTAAACTGGTCACTTTCAAGTAAAGATTTTTATGTAAACCTGTGAAGATGATAATTCTACTGGCGCAATTAGAATGCCATAAGCCTACTTTGTCGTATTAGTTTACAAATTGCGAAAAACCAAATTAAATTTGAATTTCGCGGGCAGACCCTTGTCTTCCACCTTAAGATCTCACTGCATGGCTAATAGTTATTATTATGCCCATTGATGCAAACATTAATTTTATGCATCATCATCATCATCATCATTATCAACCCATCATCGGCTCACTACTGAGCGAGGTCTCCTCTCAGAGAAGGGTTAAAGGCCATAGTCCACCACGCTGGTACAATGCGAATTGGCGGACTTCACACACTTTCGAGAACATTATGGAGAACTCTCAGGTGTGCAGGTTTCCTCACGATGGTTTCCTTCACCGTCAAAGCATGTGATATTTAATTTCTTAAACGCACTTAGAAAAGCCTGAGGTGCCAGGAATCGAACCTGCGACCCCCCGAATAGGAGACCACAGTCGTAACCATTACGCTATCACTGCTTACCTATTCAAATTATGCGAATTCTGGAAAATCAAAGATCTCACTGCATGGCTAATTGGATGCAAACATCAATTTTATGCGCAACAATAATATATTGCACAGCTAATTTTGTGCCTACTACATTAATTTAAGTATTCATCTTTTATAAACTAGATGGAGACTTTGTTCATCTGCCCAGTTGCTTGAAATTTACGTAAGAGCCACGTTTGGTTTGAGATAATTAAAGAGATACATTTTCTCTAAACTCCTAAAACTCAATTCTAAATTAACATGCATACAGAAAAATACACAAAGTAGGTTTCGCATACAACAGTAATAATGAAAAGCAGATTTAAAAATCTTAAATTTGTGCTTTTTATTGTATCGCACTTAGCCGTTTGCAGTAACGGTAAGCACAAAATAAGCGAGCTCTGCTTGAGGAAATTTATTCAGATCACCAGAGCGGTACGCGGTAATAAGTATCTACAGTCTAACAGAGGGGCGATGTGAGTGCCGCTAAAACAATAAAAGTCCTAATATAAAAACGCCTCGGCGCGGCCGTGCGCGCTTTGTGCATTCCTCCGCTCAGCATTTTATAATATCCTTTGAGGATTTCTAATATTTTAATTGCAAAAAATTACGATGACCGCGGTGTTTCACTTTTTATTCATTTGAGCAAATGATGAGTTTTTCCTGCTGTTTTCAGCAGAATCTATACTTTCCGAACTGGCGTTCGAGTCTTGGTTGGTTATAAGAGCCACAGGTTGGGCGACATGAAATAAATATTTTTCAAATTTATTTTTGTTTTAATATGAATAAACATCATTCTGTATTGACGGACCTTCCTTGCTATTATGAATTCACAGGCGTTTGAATTTTAAAGTTTTTTATAGTACTTAAATATAATTGTATGCGATAGTTATATTTTGTGTTACAAGGGGCCAAAGTGATATTTTGTTCCTTGAAGGCTTTATTATGAATTCAGAGCGAAGTGAAGAATTCAATATACGCCACCCAAGACAAAATACTTTGACCGCTTGTGACATACACAATTTTTTATCACTACAGTACCTATGAGAAAAAACTACTCGAACTCATTTTTTATTTGTTATTTGCAATAATTTACTTAGAAGGCTAGCGTGAAAATTTTGAGAAAACGGAATGGAAAGAAAAGAAAGATGAGTGCACACTGCATATATGACTTTTTTCAGCGCGCATTGCCGCCATAACTTAACCGGTCAGTAGCTTCTTTATACATTATGTGTTCGATCCTTTGGTTAACTTACTAGTATGAGTTTATTACTATTAACACATACTAAAGCACGAATGCGGACGCCAACACCAATCAGAAGAGACAAAGCGTGACAAAAACGGGGGTTTCGCGATTTTCAGCAAAACGGTAAGTTTATCATAAAATTAGCTCAGACAAAAATTGTAGATCAGATAATTATCTATAAAAAATATCTGAATACTTTTTTTCCTAAGAGCCACCGTTTTTTTAGATATAACGATTCAAAAAGTTGAAAGAGTTGTAATCGTCATAATATGTATAAGTACACCACGTAACTATATACATCACTGAAGCTGTAATACAAGTAAAAATATCGTTCTATCGGTCAGTGTAAAATTACATAATATATATAAAATATTATAAATATCAGAATTTCGGGCAAAAAGAAACCCAGTTATTACTGTAACTTATTGTAACCTTGGATGTCTAAATTGACCAGACTATTATTTGAATAAAAAATTATTTTATTCTAAAAATTAAAAAAAAGATGTGTTATTTTCAAGTGTCAACACCAATATAGCGCCATTTTGAAAGCACACTCAATGGATTTGTTCATGGCAATGTAATACCGTCCACCGTAATGCTCGTAATCCCGCAATGAAAGGCATTTACTTTTAATCCTATTACTTTTCGCGCTGTTCACTGTTCAATGTTCACTTCATGGCTTTGCAGTTACGATTCGCTTTAAACGTTAACGCGAGCAGATGGCGTTCAAATCGCCTGATTATTATTTAACAGTATAATTATTAAAATTAGCTGCTGTATAGCGACACTTTGACGTAGTTTACGTAGTAAATATAATAAATCTATGAGTTTACGTAATGATGCAAAAAGTTTAATTGCGAACACTCTAGGTCTGAACAAGAAAACTTATTTTAAAATTTGTTTATTAGACTTATTGACTTCAATATTTTCTGCTTGAAAGCAATTAGTAATTGGGAAAAGGTTGGAGCCAGCCAGGTAAAGTTTTCGTTAACTCTAGGCCTGAAGGTGCTCAAGTATTACTAGTGGTTCGCCCCGAACTGAGACCTCGCGGTATCCCATAATTCCCATAAGGTAGTTTTAACTATATTATACTAGTGGTTCGCCCCGAACTGAGACCTCGCGGTAACGGTTTCCCATAATTGACGATCAAAATTGACATTATTATTATGCCCGTTTTCACCAACCATACCTAAATCATCCCATTTGTAGAAGTCTCTTTACATAGGTAGCCCCTAAATACAATTCTAACATCCCAATGTCATTTTCACCTTTAGTTGTCCCGTAGAGGTTCGTAATAACAAAGTTGACAGAAAGTGTCAACTAACTTAACATAGGTAGCCCGTAAAGGTTAGGGAACTGTTATAGTGAAATCCTCAAGGCCTCAATCAAACTTAGGTATAGTTTTTGGAACATTCAAATTAAATTACTTGTACACAGCGTCAACTATTGACACGATCAGAAATATGTAAAAACAAACTGCAACGTGAAGTTTTATTGATGTTTGCTAAATGACTAAATAATAATCTTAATTGAATAATAGGTATGTTACATAAAGCTGCATTTGCTATATGAGATGAGAGCGCCATCTATTGACATCATTGTGAAGTTCTGTTGTTGCTGCTCATTAAAAGTTAAATAATTTAGTTTCCTTATTACATTTATCTAATTTTAGTATTTGTTGTTCAAGTACATGATATTACGCTAAAATTGTAAAACTTTCAAGCCCCAGCTTTCAATGGTTATTCCGTTCTGAGGTCAAATATAATCTCCACTTTGAAAGCCCCCCATTTCGTCAATTTTAGGAAAAAAATTTAAAAAAAAATATTTTTGTACTCTGTTCCAAATTATCTTTAAAATGAGGTACTGTAAACCTATGAAACGCAAAATTTTTTTTTCTTCGCATTCGCTTCAATGAGAGCCCCCCTGAAATAAAGATTTTTATAACTTTTTAAGCCATTTTCGGCTGGAGGCCATCGGTTTACATATTATATCTAAAATTGAAGTAATTTCGTTCAGTAATTCAGAAGTTATAAGGCTCTGACAGACGGACGGACGGACGGACGGACGGACAAGTGCAAATTCACTCAAGTAGACTCAAAGACCTTCGCTTCGCTCGGTCGATTATAATTAAAACGCGCCGAATCTGATGACGTCAATCGTCATCTGCTTTCGTGGATGGGATGCGTATTTACAATATTAAAGACAGCGCCATCTAGTAACAGTATAGTGAAGTTTTGTTAAAAACATTGATGCCCATTAAAACTCAAATAATTTCGTTTCTTTATAATATTTATCTAATCTTAATATTTGTTGTTCAAGTACAGAATATAACTCAAATTATGTGTAAGTTTCAAGTTTTAAAACAAAATGGTTTTAGAGATCTAGCCTCGAATACAATCTCCACTTTGAAAGCCCCCCATTTCGTATGGGAGCCCCCCTGAAATAAAGATTTTTATGACGTTTTAAGCCATTTTCGGCTGGAGGCCATCGGTTTACATATCATATCTAAAATTGAAGTAATTACGTTCAGTAATTCAGAAGTTATAAGGCTCTGACAGACGGACGGACGGACAAGTGCAAATCGCTCTAGTAAACTCAGAGACCTTCGCTTCGCTCGGTCGATTATTTTGAGCATCTGCGAATTTAAAATAACAATGTGATTTACAATCACGTTGCAAATCACATTGTCAGACACATTAAATTTTAATAATTATATTATACAAGTGAAGTGAAGTGGAAATGGGCGGGGCACATTGTTCGAAGAGCTGATGGTCGCTGCAGTCCCAAGGGGTTGGAGTGGCGACCCCGCACCGGGAAGCGCAGTGTTGGCAGACCCCCCACTAGGGAGACCGACGACATGAAACGAGTCGCAGGGAGCCGCTGGATTTTTGCCGCCGCAGGCGGCGCAAGACCGAAGCCTGTGGAATTCCATGGAGGAGACCTTCGTCCAGCAGTGGACGTCTATGGGTTGATTAAGAAGAAAAAGAAGAATTATATACAGGCACCTCCTATTATTTTGAATTATTCATTAGTCCTCTAAAATAAATGCGTATTAAACTATTCCATCGTCTGAATATTTGATTGAATATTTCAAGCTTTAAATTACTTTTCAATCTTTAAATACCAACATGGCAGCGAATCGCTGCGGTCTACGATCAGAACTGAAATCTTATTCAATGTAGAGCATAGACAATCCATAGATTTCACATTCCCGAGATATATTCGAAGATTGTGATCCGAAGGTTTAATTAAATCCCGTGGAAGGATCATATTTTGGCGATTAATTCTAAGAACTTGTATAATTGCCGCTATTAATATAACGTAGATTAAAGTTCGAAACTAACTCTTCGGTGAACTAAGTCGGTGTCGCCTCATACTCGTAGCAATGTCTCTTGATATAATCACGAAATAGCGCTTAGGCATAGTTTATGCGACGAAGTAAGAGCACGTAATTTCCATACTTAGATAATAATGTGTTGAGGTTGACTTACGTAATAATGAAGCGAGTTGATTTTAAATATTTTATCTAAGAAAATATATTTATTATT